>BMAU01020228.1:0-497232 GCA_019973935.1 Trichonephila clavipes | reverse complement strand
ATATTAACGTCGCACTATTCAGCTACACACGAGGGCTTTTAGCGACGGACCACGTCATTTTGAACCATGGTCAAGTGACGTGGATGACACCTGAGCTAACACCCACTCTCCTAACTACCACACCACACCAACGGGAGGGCGTTTCAGCTCTCGACAACGTGCATCGCTGCCCTACACGGAGGGTCTTTAGTGGTACTGAGCTCGAACTCGTGACAAGCCAGCCACGATCCGATACCCTTACCACTGAGCTACCGCAGCCCCCTCGCTGTGAAATAAGAGTTTCGTATTGAAACTGTAAACTTGAGAAGTTCGTAATATACATGTAGGAAGGGGAACACACATGAAATTAATCTAATATAATTTTAAATTTTCTTCTATATTTTATTTATTTAAGATCAAAAAATATTATTTTAACAATATATATATATATATATATATAAATTTATATTTATAAATAAGTTTGTACCCATTTTAAGTGATCCCGGCAAAAACTGTAAATTTGTTATGAAAAATAACTGTATCGTTACGCAGATGGGGGTTCGAGGATTTTATGCTTCAGCCTCCTCGTGCAGAGCCCAAAATGGTCTTTCATGTGCTTTAACTTTATTGTTGAAAAAAATAAACCTAAACACAGATAACTACTTCAAAATGTTCCACCATAACCTCTGAGGAAGCTCCTTTTAGAATCTTGAAGCACGTCAGCACAAACCGCGAATGGAAGTGAATGCAAATATCTTTAAAATTATTCTCAAGCACCGCTCATCCTGCTAAAAAGCCGAATTAATCATTATTAAGCGCTGGTCGACTCTTCTCGGTCAACCAAAACGAATCTACAATGGTCAAAACCAGTCTAACTCACTGGGAGTGACTCCCTCATTTATAGGCCTCAAGGAATTTTTGAGAAACATCGGCTTGAGCCACAAATTGTGCTATAAGCAGATTTCTTCTCGCTAATTTCTAAAATAATTCATAGGGTAGTGCGAACTCGCCAGAAAATGGTTGCAATAGGTAGCCAAAAAATGATGCCAACTAGGCCTTATCGCCAAGATTCCATTAATCCAATATCATGTAAGAAATGGCGTTGCTCGAGAATATTAAAAATTTTAACATAAAAATAAGTACAACATAGAGTTAATATAAACGTATTATACATCCAGAATCAAATTATTTACAATTATTTTAAAAACTCAATACACAAAATTCTTACCAATCTTAATGATTTACAATACTACGTAAATTTGAATATACGCATAAAAATCTCGACTCGTTAACTGTTAATGTTTATCGTGCAAGAGTATATAAATAGGCTCAACATATATAATTGAAAATAACAAAAATGGTATCGAAGAATCAAACGTTTATCGAATAGAGCAAACGTAAAAAAAAAAAAAAATTGCTTTTATTTGAAAACTTTAGAAAGGTTCTCCTCTGTAGCAGGAAATAACGGATGAGTTACTTGTCAAAAATAGATATCATGAGATAAAAAAGGGAGTTCACATCGTCCAAGATGAGAATAAATTCCTGAATCATTTGGATAATATGGGGACTCACAATTCGTCATTTAAATATCTTCTTCATACCATTTTACTAAATGGTATCTTTCGGAGACTTTAAAAATTTTTTATTTCAATTTATTATATTTTATTTTATTTTGTTTATTTATTGCAGTATTTTCTACAAATTATCACATTAATTCCCAACTTAATATCTGTCTGGGTGAGATAAAATGTAAAGATATAAAATAAATTCTAAAGCAAAAAAAAAAAAAAAAGGGTTTTTTTATATTGATTGTAAAAAATTTAAAGTAAGTATGTATAAATGAAATATGTATTGTATCACTATGCTATGAGATATAAGAAGAGTTTATAAAGTTCAGTTAAATTACAAACAACCTTGCTGTGAATACAAGAGTGTCTTCTACCA
Source organism: Trichonephila clavipes (assembly GCA_019973935.1). Classification (NCBI taxonomy): domain Eukaryota; kingdom Metazoa; phylum Arthropoda; class Arachnida; order Araneae; family Nephilidae; genus Trichonephila; species Trichonephila clavipes. The sequence goes on along the minus strand of BMAU01020228.1, from coordinate 495,309 downwards.
CAACAGGAGCTAGTGACTGCTAGAAATATCTTTGGAAACCTGTGCGAAAATCGGAGTGAGTGAATATTAACGTCGCACACTGTTCAGCTGCTTTTGGCGACGGACCACGTGATTTTGAACCATGGTCAAATGGTGGACGACACCTGGAGCTGGCACCTGTCCTAACTACCTTACCACACCAACGGGAGAGGGCGTTTCAACACTGACAGATTTAACGTGCATCGCGGCCCTACACGGCGGGTCTTTAGTGGAACTGCCTCGAACTCATGACATGCCTATTATGATCCGAAATCTTGACCACTGGGCTACCGCAGCCCGCTGAAAATCGGAAATGTTTAAATGGTCAAGAACTCACAGTCTGGAGAGGAGAATGTTTTTGTAGATTTTGGCTATTGCAGAGATTATATAGGTTGTTCAATCTATAACTGATGAAGATTTTAGGGTCCTTTGTCAAGTTTCAAAAAAAGCAAATGCCTTCGATTCCCGAGAAACTTTTGAATATGGAGGCATGTAATGCAAATTTTTGTGACGTGCGAGGATATGTTTTCTGACATTGTTTTCACCTGAGCTTTTTAATATTTAATGCAGGGAGAAAAGAATCCGACTACTAAAATCATTTGAATAATAAAAGATTTATTATAATTGACAAGGGTGAGCATGGCATTAGTGGGAGTTATGAGCAATTTAGAGCGGTGATTGTTGTAGGAAATATGAGAAATCGTTACGAAATTGAGAATTGAAGTATTGATAGGGTGCTCGGGAGAGTTTTTGATGATTTACGCTATTCATTTGTGAATATACTGGGTTTTTTAATTTGAACTTTCGGATTTTAAATATTTTTTCTTCTTATAAGACTATTTTAAAGATGGGGTGCATCATCTTTGGTGTGTCTGATGGTTCAATTATATTGGCACTTTTTTTAGAGTTTTAATATTTTACTGTTATAATATCTTTCAGAATGCGATGGCGAATAGTTTAATTTTTTAAGTATTAGCTTTTTTAATTTTTTAGATTTGGATATTTCCTGATTAACTTCCCAAGTTGCAACAGGGGGAAGGTTGTCGCCATCAAACTAATTTAGCCCCACTTATCGGTCCTAAGTCTGAGGTTGCACTTGGATATTTTATAAATTTTTATTTTATAAAATTTTTAAATTTTTTTTAAACGTTGGTATTTTACTTTCTATATTCGCCATTGATATTTTGAAATGAGATTTAGTATTACAAAATTCATATAATTTCAATTTTTAATTGATTTATATATATTTAAATATATATATATATATATATATAATCCAAAACAAAATATACACAGATAGTTAGAACCCAAGATAACTATACTAAATAGGAAGAAATAGGCGCAGTAGTACAATAACAAACTCCTGGCCTTAGGAACCAAGATTGCAGGTTTAAACAAGTTTTAGGGTTAGCCAACCTTCACCTGTAGTTTGTCATACTACGTACCAAGAGGAAAGAAAAGAATAACATTTGGAGGAATTTAAACATTATAATAAAATCACTAAACTAATAAAATATAATTATAAAATTATAGCCTACTAGTATTCACATTATAGATTTAAATTCGATGCAAAACGTAGATAATAAGACTTACTTCAGGAATGTATCAACTGGTTATGTTTCCCGCCAAATACAAGAGAGGAAAAACAGTTCCGCATAAAGTTAAATTATGATTGAATAATATAAAGTTTATATATATGTGTACTTTAAAAAAATCGTAAATATGTATTGATATAAATATTAGTGTAAAATATAAATGAATCCTAGAAATATTAAAATATTATTGAATTATTAAACATGGGGCGCCATCTATTTAATAATTGTATAATCAGTTTAAAAAACCCATAATGTCAATAAGTTATTAATACAAATTGAATATCATTAAGAACTATTAGAAATTTAATTGTAAAGAAAGTTAGAGGCAATCCATGTCCAATACGTTGTTTGATAAAGTTACTAATGTTTATATAAATATTAGCTTTATCACTAACTAGAACATTATTACGATAAATAAGTTAAAAATAATATTTCTATATATAGATATTGATAAATTTGAATTCCAGTAAGGCACTTTAAGAATGTTAAAATTAAAGGCATCTCTTTTATCATAAATATTACTATGTAATTTCAAATCCTTAATATACTATGTTACATCTAAGTAATTAATTTTAATTGGATTATTATTAATTTTAACTAAGTTTAGGTAAGCCGGATAAAAATTAATATTGGGATTTAAATTATCATTTTTACCAAAAATAATTAAATCATCAATATATCTAAAATGTAATAGTCATTATTAATAATATAATTATATTCATAAAAGTATAAATATAAGTTAGCCAAACTATTGCTTGCTGGGCCTCCTTGTGGCAGGCCTTTGTATTGTTTATATAATGAACCATTAAAAAAAAAATTAATGTAATTTTCTTTTTAAGACAAAATCTATGAGAGTTTTAAATTTGTAAAAAAATTAATATTAAGATAATAAATACTGTGGTTTTCTAAAATTACTTTAATAATATCATTGATATCAATAGAATTGAAAAGATCTTCAAAGTCATAACTATGAACTGAATAAATATTTTTATTTTTGAAAATTCTCTATATATAATATCTATACTATTTTTAATTATAGCTTTATTACATTGCTGATTAATAAAGTTTTGTATAATATTATGAAGTAATTTGCCTAATAAATGTTTTAAAACCATTTGTCACAGTTCTAAATTTAAAAGGACTTTTATGGAATTTTGGTGTTAAAATATATATGGATACTTAATTTTAGGAACACAAAAACCTAATTTTTTATAAAAAGCAATAATACGATTACTAATTTCATTATGTGACAAATCTTTTTTAAAATATTCATTATTTAAAAAGTGTTCATTAAGCATATTATAATAAAAATACTTACATATCACAGCATAGTTACCAGGAACTTTATCAATGTAAACTATAATAAAAATTCTTTTGTAATTCATAAATTTTCTGTTTTATATCTTTTAAAAGTAAATTCATACTGAGAATGGTAGCTAAAAATTTCATAAGGTCTTTTAAAATATTGTACTTATACTCATCAAATGCCTCTATAGGTAGTCCATATTTAATTGCAGATTTTGTAATAAAATTATCAATACCTTTATTAATTTTGTTTTAACAGTATTGTTGTTATTAGAAACAGTTATTCTGAAACTAGTGCCTTTACTCATTATATCCCTTAAAAATTTTGTCATTGATTATGTCTATGTTGCAGTAACTACATGTTTATGATGACCGTCAATAAAACCATTATAGTTTTTACATATACAGTCTTCTATGTTAATAGAAGTAACTATTATTGTAATTAAAGATAAATCTGCACATCGTTTTTGTTATGTTTAAACCACATATTCACATTTCTAACATTCACCACAACCACATTTCTAACAGGAGAAAGTGACAAATGTCTATTAAATACATTAGAAAAATTACTTTTGTCAAAAGTTTTATTCATGAATAATAAAGTGCAGTTCTCTGTAATAGGCTCATTAATTTTCAACATTTATTTTGAATTTATTAACCAGATAATTATAAATGTCTTTTACAATGTGTACTGCATGAAAAACCTTTAAGGAATTATTATTTAAGATTTCATTTAACAATACAATTTCATTTTTATTAAAACCAAACCATATATATATATATATACGTATATATTATACATATTGATAGATAGATATATAGATAGATATAGATATATAGATATATAGATATATAGATATAGATATAGATATAGATATATAGATATAGATATATAGATATAGATATATAGTTATAGATATAGATATATAGATATAGATATATAGATATAGATATATAGATATAGATATATAGATATAGATATATAGATATAGATATATAGATATAGATATAGATATATATGTGGGAGACAACAAGGGGTCCAAGACGTTTGTCTTTCTTCTATTTTATTTTTTAAAACTTAAACAAAAATTAATTAAAAAGGTAGATAAGTTTGACAATGATATGCAGAAGGTAACGCCTGCTCGCGCACCTCTCTCGTTCTCTCTTTCTGCTGTTTTTCTCTTAAAAAATTCACAGTCTCCTAGTTTCAGTTTTTGTTTCACTTAGCTGCGCCTGCGCGCGAAGACTGTGTTTTGCTTTTGGCTGCATGCCACAACGGCTATCCTGACCGTACGCTGTCCGCAGCGGTACGTATTCCTTTTTTCCTTTCCATGGATACCAGAGAGAATCTGAAACATACAAAAAAGACGGAACAGACAAGGACTATACGACAAATACATAGAGATTTAACATATCATAATTTTTCTGAACAAGACAGTTTCTCCATCATGTGAAGGCATCTCTTCGACATCCGGAAGGTTCCACAGGAAAACATTGTGTTTTACAGGCATAAGAACGTCTTTTTAACAAGTTGATCTTTAATGGTTGAACGCATCGATATTTTCCTCTGTAGAGTTCTGGACGTCTGTACAAAACGATTTCTCTTTTTTCCTCCGTTTCACTGCCAGGGCTCAAAGATTTTCCGGAGCATTGTAAACCGTCTATATTTACTCTCCATAGGTGAAGGGGTAGGAGATCGGGAGATAAATTCCACGGAACTCGTTTTCATGGCACCATTTACTTTCTTACACAATACTATATCAGAACATTTTCTCTTTATAATACTCAATTATAACTTAGTACTCTTAATTTTATTACATTTATAATCCTTAACTAAAGAACTCAAATCATTTCTAGTATTAAAGTTTTTAACATGTGGCAAATCATAACTAGAGTTTTCTATCACATTTGAAACAGAAACAACATTAGATAAGCATAAGCATGAGCACCTAAAGAGGATTCACTTTCATTCAATAAAACATCGCTCTTTTGCGTGGCCTAGTTTCTTTATTTCAGAATATACACTGATGTATAATAATTTCTTCGGTCAAGGTCGGTGATATTGCCGTTCGAACACTTAGACCGGGAGAGAGTTGATCAAGAGAAAGATTTATCGGTTTAACTTCTATCATTCGCTGTTCGCCAAAACATGAACTTAATGTTATTATTTCTTCGGAAGGTGTTTGCACTCTAATTAGTGAGGAATTTAAAACTGGGATCTGGCAACCTGAATCGATCAAGGCTGTTACGGGCTGATTTTCCACAAAAATGCTTACGTATTGAAGATTTGCGATCTCACCGCTATTTTTGTTTTTCGCTCTCGACTTTCAAAGTATTCACGTTTATTCTATTATGGATGTGGTCGTTAGATTCTTTAGGTTTAAAACACTTCTCACAGTCTCTTGCGTAATGAGATGAATCACCGCATATAAAGCAATTTTTATTTTCTCTTTCAAGATATTGGGGATAGTTCTCTTTAATCTTTGGTTTAAAGTTTTGTGATCTATTTTTAAAGGGGTCTTGGATATATCCATAAGTAATAGGAATTTCTTTTATGTGATCCGCTTCTAGATGAAATATAAATATCGCACTCTTTAGCTAAATCAATAGGCCTGAACCAATCTTCTGCTTCTCGAATGCCAATATGAGTTGCAGTTTCCTTATTTAAAGTTTCAAATAATTTATCAGAAATTATAAGATCACATAGAGATTCAAAGGAATTAACTTTTCTTAACGAACAATAATATTGGAAGTTTGCCGTCAATCTTGCAGCAAATTGGATGTATGTCTCGCCTGATGATTTTTCTGTTTAAACACTCGCGAGGGGTTAATTGGAATTCTCTGAGTACTATAGATTTTAGTTTTTCATAGTCATTTAATTCCTCTTCTTTAATATACAGTAAGACGTTATGAGCTCTTTCGCCCAGAAGATTTATTAAAATTTCAGATTTATATTCGTCATTTATTTTCTTGGTTAAAAATGCGCGTTCTAATGATTGGAAGAACAGATTAAAATTTTCAGATCTGGTGGGAACAGGAAGAGATAAAGTTCTAATACTGCTTATCATATTTTCTATGTTAGTTTCGAACTGTTTATCTTCGACTTTAGCTCGCAGGGATTTAAACTTAATGCTTTATTTTTAGCCGTTTGAAGTTCGATTTCTTTTTCTAATTTTGCTAACTGAAGTTTCGCGAGCTCAATTTTCTGTTTTTCTAAAAGTTACCTCTCTTTCGTTTCTCATGATACTCTCTCATCTATACAGTTTTGAATTAAAGTTTTAACGAAATCTGGATCACTTTCAAATGTACTACTGTTCTCAATTTTAGTCTTTAGTTTAGCTATGGTGTCCGTACTCTCCACAGTACCGTCTAGATCCTCAACAACTCTTATGAGATCCTCTTTTAAGAGCGTTTTTATACATTTTAGAAAATATGGAAAGATCCTACCTTTTTTTTCTAGCTCCCTTGTTGCTCGCACGTACGATGTATCCAATAATTGAAAAAAAAACTTTGATTCCACTGATTTCACCTCTTCGCAGATTATATCGTTAGATGAAAATAGTTCTTGAAATTGTTCGAATTGACACCTCTTCGCAGGTGTTTGTGAGTGGTTCCAACCTCTACACAGGCGGAATTTTCTCACTGATTCAAAATGAAGAATGCAACCTCTACACAGGTTGAACGAAGTTTCCAAAAATGGCGGCGCGTCTCCTCCACGGACGGCTTTTTTTTTCACTGTCCAAACTTTGATCAAAATCGAAATTTTTTTCAATCCCGGCCTCTACACAGGCGGAGTATTCTGCTGAGTTCAAACCTCTACACAGGTTGAACGAAGTTTCAAAAATGGCGGAGCGTCTCCTTCACGGACGCTTTTGTTCATTGTCCAGACTTTGGTTCAAAATCGAAATTTTATCGATCGCGGCCGAGCCCCCCATAATTTGTGGGGAGACAACAAGGGGTCCAAGACGTTTGTCTTTCTTCTATTTTATTTTAAAACTTAAACAAAAATTAATTAAAAAGGTAGATAAGTTTGACAATGATATGCAGAAGGTAACGCCTGCTCGCGCACCTCTCTCGTTCTCTCTCTTTCTGCTGTTTTTTCTCTTAAAAGTTCACAGTCTCCTAGTTTGTTTTTGTTTCACTTAGCTGCGCCTGCGCGCGAAGACTGTGTTTTGCTTTTGGCTGCATGCCACATATATATATATATATATATATATATATATATATATATATAGATATATATATATATATATATATATATAGATATATATATATAGATATATATATAGATATATATATATATAGATATATATATAGATATATATAGATATATATATATAGATATATATATATAGATATATCGATATAGATATATCGATATAGATATATCGATATAGATACATAGATTGATATTGTCATTCGTGGACCATTCGTGGCAAAAAGTAGTGTTTAGTGGGGAATACCGTCTCATTTGGGTCAGGAAATGTAACCGCCTACGAGTGTACAGGATCCCTGGTGAACGGCACAATTTCATACTCAAAAAAGATTCCCATGAATAATTCTTTGAATCACGATAAAAAAAAATTTAGAAAATGTGATTAAGTTAATTTTTTGTCATTTTAATTCCTTAAACATTACTTTTTTTTATTTGGGGAAGGGAACATTATTCTCTTAAAAATAGATTGAAAGAAATTAATTTTCTGTTACAGAGATGTATATTTCCAAAAATAATTCGACATATAATTTTCTGAAAGGCTTACATATTTTGAAATTATTGTTTCATGTCTTAGATCATACCTGGACAACTTATGACACATGTGTCACATTTGGCCCGATGAGCAGTTTCCAGTGGCACTCTACACTGTGTGTACTTCTTTACAAATCAGTTGATTTTTGAGTGGATAGAAATTGATAATCTTGCAATGAATCTTATTAGATCATTACAACAGATATATAGAAAGCAACATCGATGAAATTACAAAAAATCTGAAAGATAATTCAAATGATAAATCTACAGCTATGTAAAACTCTTTGTTGCTTTTGATGGAGAGATTTAATTGTTTGAAGAAAATTGTGTGTACTCATATTTCTGCTTTTGGTTCAACATATTTATGTGTACAAATCTTTTCTTACATGAAAAATGTCAAAGAAGTTGCTGAGCTACTCAGAATGTTCAGAATCGTGGTAAATTGAATGTCACAAATTATACTCCAGATAATGCGATTTGAAATAGAGCGGTTAGAAGAAGATTCGTATAAAATAATTTATTTATCTATATTGAAGGGAAATACTTAAATTTTATGTTGTTTACTTCTTATTTTAATAAATGTTTGTGTTTGACATGGGGTTGCGAATTGATATTTTTACCATTGCAGATCTAGTACACTCCACAAAAGAGATGATATCACTTCTAATTGCGGAGCTATATAGGCGATATCAATTAACGCAAGAAATTTTGACCCCCAGTTTCCACCCCAGAGACAGGCATCTACGCTTTGACCATGCGAAATTGTTCTAGAAACTTTTAAGTTTTGCTGAGAGCATCTATGCCAAACGGGCACGTACAAGGCCAGCGACAAACCAACTACGCCACCCAACCGGCTGTTTTTAATAAATGTGTTTAAAAATATATAATACATATTACTGGCCATTGAAATTGCTACACAAGAAAGCGAAATGCTCAGACTTGAAATTTAAGCGACTGGAAAAAAGTACTGTGATATGCCAATAACTAGCTTTTCAGCACATTCAGAAAAAGAAGGCTTGATTAGCAACACCTACAATATGTTTAATTGAGGAAATTGTTCAGCCGGTTACTCACACACAAATTGCATTTGAACGTTGTTGCCTGGTGAAAAGTTAAAGTGATGCCTCGTGTAAGAATCAAAAATGAGCACCAGCACGTTATCGACTTTGATAAAAGTTGAATTGTAGCGTACGAGGATTGTGCGGTTTATTGTATCACAGTATTGCTGCTCACGTCAGTCGAGATCCAATGACTGTTAGCAGTAAGGAATCGATGGATTCAGAACGGTAACACCGAATGTCGGGCTGGATCTCAAAGGACCCATATCACTAGCAGCCGAGAAGACCGGCATGTTACCCGCATGGTCTTAATGGATCGTGCAACCTCATCCCGAGCCTTGAGTCAGAATTCGGGTCGTTTGCAAGACAACAAGTGTCTGACAAACAGTTTGACGACATTTGCAGCAACATGGACTCTCAGCACGAAGAACATGGCTGTGGTTACCCTTGACGCTGCATCACATACATGATCGTATTAAATAGTGTGATCAATGGTGAACCTGGGTGCACGAATGGTGGTACATCATTTTTTCAGATGAGTTCAGGTTCTGTTTACAGCATTAAGATGGTCACATCTGTGTTTGGCTGCATCTTGGTGAAAGGCACATGGGCAGCGGGCAATCATCATTGTCGTACTGGCCCATTACCTGTCGTGAGGATATTAGGTGCTATTGGATACACGTCTCGGTCGCATTTTGTTAGCATTGACGGTTCTTTGAACAGTGTAAGCAACATTTCTGGATTATCGACTTTATCCAGCTTGGCTAGACATGGAGATAAGAAACAACAACGCATTTCTAGTGTGTTACGACCCGTGGTTCTATCCTTCATTCGAGCTTTTTGCAAAACCCTACGTTTCAGCTGGATAATGCACAGCTGCATGTTGCCTGTATTGTACGGACCTTCCTTGATACGGAAAATGGCCGACCGTTGTCCTGCTTTGCACGTTCACCAGATTTCTCGAAATAGAAAACTTTTGGTCCATGGCTGTGCTGAGAGAGTGGCTCGTCAATACGGTCGATTAGCTGCGGCTTCATGCTGAAGCTGCATGGACATTTTTACCTGTACACGCCATGATGAATTCTCTTTTCGACTCAATGCCCATGCGTATAAGTACTGTTATTATTGCCAGAGGTAGTTGTTATTGGTATTGATTTCTCGGGATCTATGCACCCAAATTTATTGCAAATTTAATCACTTGTTACTTCTAGTATCATATATTTGTTCAAAAAGTATCGTTTTGCTATATGCTTTTCTTCCTGGTGTAGCAATTTTAATGGCCAGTAGTGTGCATAATATATGTACAATTGTAATTGTTTACTTATGTTGAAGAAATTCTTATATTTTGCGTTGTTTATTTTTATGTTAATAAAATCTTGAAATGATGCATAATAAAACTTTAAATCTGAACTTTTTACCTTTATTCTCTAGTTTCCGATGCATTATCACGGGGATCGAATTGCTTCAAATATTTTCTACAGTGTGGCACCGTGAATCGTATTGTTAGATCAGCTTGGCACGCCACAGCTAAAGGTTGCCGAACTCAGTCTAGATAATAAAAGATAAGGACTTACTATTTCAGAACACCAAACATTTTATTTCATTTTGCAAAAGTCTTAATTTTATTCAACGATAAAAAATTTAGGAATATTTGAAAATCGAATAGTTAATATATTTGTAATGTTTCATTGTATGAAAGAGTGATAAATTCACTGATAAATCTTTGGGAATTATTTAATCATCCTAAATTAGATAAATGCATAAATTCTACCCATTTTATAAAGATGAAATGTAAAATTACTACAATGTATAGAGCCTGAAACTGTGTATATTCGCCCCCTGTAACCCCGTAGTTTAAACTCTTCTCATATGAACATCTATCGCGCCCCTGCGGCCAGAACAATCTTCAGTAATGGCCAAGCTTCGAACTGTAAGGACGTACGAGCATGCGCTCGGACCCCTTTCAATTCTATTATAACATTCTCTAGTTATGTATGTAAATGCTCTTTGTCTAATAAACGTTTTAATTAACTAGTGGACTTAATTAAGAACCCCCTTCCTGATTACATTGGGTCATTATACTTGGACTTCTTGCCATCTCGCTATTTGGTGAAAGGTTCATCGGTAAAAGCAAGTTTCGAGTGAACGATATCTTGATATTGGTACTCATGAAATATTTTTTCGAAATATTTAATTAATAAATGAAATTCGTGTCAAGCTACAGGTTAAAAGTCAGGGACGAACTTGGCATTTCGGTAAAACGTCAAAACCATGGACCAGATACAAATAGGCACTTGAGACACTATTTGAGATCAAAGAGGCAAGTAAGAGGTTTGTTAATTTTTAATTCCAATCCAGAATTATCATAGTAGAGTATTTAGATTTTATATATTTTTAATATTATATAAGTAAGGAGAATGAGTATAGTTATATCGTTAAATTTTATGAATAATTACTCTGGGAGGCCGAAGCTAGAGAGAGTTGTAGTTTTTACAAATATTTTCTTAGTTTTTTTTCTCATCTTTTGAGATCTGTTTCTTTCAACAAAAACTGAAGATCTGAAAAAAATTCTAAAAATTTTTACTTGATTTATTTTGATGTGTTCTCTGGATCTATAAACTGCAAAAAAAATTTCATTAAAGTTATTTTTAGTAAGGAAATTTATATTAAATGCTTATTATTACTTGTTAATAATACAAGCCTTCTTTTAATTTTATTCAAAAAATTTAATTATCGAATAACTTTCGTTTAGTCATAAAATAAACTTTTTCCAAATTTTTTCAATATAATTAATAATTGTAAGCATTTACTGTTTCATTTTTTAGATTTAGTTATTTATAGGCAATCCATTTCTAGGATGCATTCTGATGCTTCCTCATCCCGTATTATTGCTAAATATGCTCAAATTCCATTTATTTAACTAAACTGAAATTTTTTGTTCCCAGTTTATATTTCTGTACTGACTACTGACTGTTTGAAAGATTTGTGTTAACTCGCATTAATAGTTTAGGCTTTGAATGAGAAGATACATGACAAAATAATAATTAACTTGCAAAATAAAGCGTAAAAAGAATTTTAAAATTTGCAGTTTGAACTTATTATAGAAATAGCATTTGATTTTGAATGACACCCTAATAATGCAATATCAAAATTTAAAAAGGAAAATATAAAGCTGCGATAGAATCATTTAGCAAATAATGTTTTTTCAATCTAATAAAGCAGTTTTATTTCTTTATCTGGATTGAATCTCACCGACACAAAATGTAAAATATTATTTTAAAAAAATTCACGTTAACTGTTCCAATTATTATTACAAAGATTTCAAAGTAAACTGCAAAACCGAAATTAGAAAGACCGCATAAATGGAATGACAATAATATCATATCACGAGTTTCCTTACTCAAATCAGGTATAGGTGCTAATTCCAATACTTTGAAAGCCTGCCATGTGGAATTATATAACAGCTGCTACATGTTAAATAAAAATAAATCTCAATAACAAGTTTATGAGATGTGTGAAATCGTCCCTTTTATTTGAGCGTTGTTCCTTGCTAATGTATTTAAGGCCAGTAAAATTGTAACGAAAGCCTTAAACTTGTTAAAACACTCAAACTAAATAGTCACGATTTCAGTTTCAAGTCTGCTTAAAATTTATACTGAACAAGATTATACGTGAAAGTGTTTTACTGTAATTGAGATTTAAGAGAGTGCTTTTTTATCTGCAACAAAATATTACCAAACCTTTTTTTTCTCTTTTTTTAGCGTCTCTTATTGAAATGGATACTTGTTCAAGAATTCCTTCTTATGACTATCCGTGGCAAGCAACATTTCCTAAGATTATGATTCACCTTAAATGTAAGAATGTGTTTTTTAGTTTCTAGTTATGTAATAAATATTAACCATGACAATACGCAAATAAGGAGAGATTTTAAAATTAAATGTGAGGTATAAATAGTACTAATTGATGATATAGCTGAATAATAGTAGATTTCTTTTTTTTAATAAAATATCACCAATGTTTCATTATGTGGAAAAATTTAATTAGTATAGAAGATATATTTGAGTTATATGAATAATAATCTAAGATTAAAAGCTCTTATGTGTTATACAAACAATAAAGAGAAATAAGAATCTTAAAAAATAACCGCTTAAGTATTAAAGTTTGTACTGAGTAAAATGTTTTATCTGATAAGTATTAAAATACGATTACGCTCATTGGTTGTATGTCAGAGAACGCCTGCTGTTGAGTGACGTTTAGTAAGTTTTTTTTTTTTCCTTCGAGGTTATATTTAGATCAGTGTTAATATTTGGACCACCGTTTAATGATTGAAAATTTAAAAATTTAAAACAGGTTTGAAATGACTATGGGCAATCCCGTAAGCATTACTTTCAAGATCAAGGGCGGGCAAACTATTCCAGGGTACTGGGTATTTCCAAAATTTTAAAATGTTGCGGCCCGCACCTAGTGGCGTTGCTTGGGCTATCTCTAACAATGCGGCTCCTCCTGGTGTAGAGAAATGAAATTACGTATTCTTTTATTCCTTTTTTTCAATTCCTACTATATCATCTCATACTCTCTATATATTTATTTATTTATCTTGGAGGAATTTTCAACCGTTAATAAAATATATTTTAAAGCCCTCGATTGAGCTGAAATTTTATATACATGATTATTTTGGATGGCAATACAATAATTTAATTATTAATAATAAAAATTAATTGATTAAAACTAATTATTCAAATATTTATAAATACAGCCTCGTTGGCATCATTTTTGGCGACTTAGTGACCATTTTGACAACTTTTGTCAAAACTTGAAAATATTTTTGTTTCTTACGTTTTAAAGCATTCAGTTGAACTGAAATTTTATAAACACGATCGTTTTGGATGATAATACGATACTCTCATGACATCAGTAAAAATTAATTACCACTTAATGGTATGCTTCTGTCATATGTATGTACATATTTATATTAATTGTAACTATTTAATATAAAGTAGCTGAAATAAAATATTTCTTTGTTGATCGAAATACGAATTGTCTTAATTTTTTTTTATATTACTTGTTTCTGTGGCTACATTTTCCATCCAGATATCACAAATGATTATCATTTCTAGTTCATATTCTTGGATTTCTAAGTTTCAATTACAAGTATTACAAATTCATTGAACAATAATCTTTTTTTTTTAATATATTTTATGTAATATTAGAATTGTTAGCTTATATTATATCTAATAAATAAATATTTCATTTAAATTATTTAACTTTTAATTATTAATTTTTAATATTCTAAAAGTTAATATATCGCTTAGAAACATGACTCACGTATATCTGGGTTCCGAATATACGCAAATTTACGAGTCTGGAGGGATCGACGAGCAAAAACATTGACTAAGACAAGTAATATTTACTCTAAATGATAAAATAATCTCAGTTTTAACGGTAAACACTTTAATGTAAGTATTTATCCTCTTATTTGAAGTTTCAGTTTGCACAACGCGTATAATTTTAGTTTTCTTCAATAATTCCAAGTATTAAGATGCCTCAGTTTTCTTTGACTTGATGCATAATGAATAATTTGTTAACGAAGATTTTTTTTTGTCCTTTGAAACAGATGAAATTAAGGCACTTACGAATTTATCTATAACATCTCATCAACATGCTCCGAAGAAACTAACAGATGAAGCCAAATTCATGATGTAACTATACTTGTCTATGCTATATTTACATTTTAATGTCTATTTCATAAAACGATAAGTAATTCAAAAAGAAAATACTTCTCATTTCTGAAATTCTTAAGGAGGTTTTGATACAATAATAAATGAATAATGCGTCAGAGCTAAAAAAAATGAAATTAATGTCAAATGTTAATCTGTTTTTCGTGCGAGTGCCAGATTATAAATAAGAAGTTGTAAGCATTAACTAGATTTCCAAGTTTTCTCAATCTCTAAGTCGATTATTTATGGATAAAAATTTAGTCGTAAGTTTAGTTACATTTATAACGTGTTTATACTTAAGAAAATTCTCCTGAATTTTTAGATGATTCTAACTAAAACTTTCATTCTTAAAGTAAAATAATTGCAATATTTGTCAATAAAATGATTGTTTATTTCATTATCCACAGTAAAATTAGGCGTATAGCATGCACCTCTACTTTCAAGTTGTATCTTTTAAATTTTTAGTTATATTCGCCCTGTAACACGAAACCCTTTTTTACGAAGAAACCTGAAATGTAAGCATGCAAGGTTTCTTTATTTTAAAGTTATTTATTCAAGGTATTATCCTAGGTTATTGAAGAAAAATTTATATTTCTTACACGAAAAAATCTTAATGTTTATAAAGTATGTCATTTATTTTTTAAAGAACTATATTTCAATGCATGTGTTAAAGTCTAAATTCCTTTTTTTTTCTAAATTTCCGACGGGATTTTTATACCCGTCGTATAATACGCATCCGTAAATACAAAAATGTATAAAATCATATTTACGACTAGAAGTGAGGTTTTGAGTTAGTTATTGGGCTTACTTTCTTACTACCCGTTCGTTTGTGTTTCAGATTTATCATTTCCATTTTCTTGATACTCGCTGCAATAGGTACCGTAATTACTGCTTACGATAGTTACTACAGAACAAAGAAAAAGCGTCGTTCGAGTGATGGAGAGATTAATATTAAGAAACATATCCATTCTCATGCAGAAAAAACTTCGATTGAAAGTTCTGGAGGTAAGAAGGGCTCTTCGAAAGGTAAGAATAACTCTGCGCATTTAAAGTACGAAGTGACAGTATGTCGAGTGAATTTTATGGTTATGATAAATAAAAGGAAATTCTTAAAATTCACGAAACATATTATTGTTTTTTAGATTCATCGAAAACATGCAAAGAAAAATACAGACAAAAAAGCTCAATAGAAAAATCTGAGAATAATGAATTATCTTTTTATATGTTTAAAGTGTGGAATGATTAAGGTATCCGACTACAGTAGCACACATAGGAATTATTCAAGGGGGGTCTGGGGTCGAAAGTTCACCATTCTTGTGTATCATGCTCCTTTTGATTTTGTCAATTTTCAGGAACAAAACACAGTAAAAAACTAATTATTGAATAAATAATTAGCATTACTTAATAAAATTAATCATTAATAGCAAATACTTAATTAAATTTTACGTACTATGTACTTAGAATTATAATCTATCGGAGAAAAAATCAAGGGCATTGGGGGGTTCCGGACCCCAGGACCCCCTGTGTGCGCCACTGTCCGACTATTAAATTTATTTAATTGTTTTCACCTTATAAAATTCAAAATAATCGCATAAAATATCATTTAATATTTAATAAACCTTTATAAATAAGTTTATTTAATTTTAAAAATAATTAAATGAAATGAAAAAAAAAATTGACCGATGAAGACCTCGCGCATAGCAGGCAGACGATATATCAACCAAGCTACGAAATTGAAATTTAAGGAGGAAATTAATTTTAATTGGAGGAAATTACAGTTTAATGTATCCTCAAACACTAATACAAGCTCCAGTGCATTTCAGTGCAACTTTGTTTTAGTTCTATAGAACATATATATATATATATATATACTGAAAAATTACCTCCGAAATGCGTACTACAACTTCCATAAATACAGCATACAAATTTCTGCGGGATCTTTCCTTGGGTTGCAAAGCACTTAAACACATACACACAAATTTGTCAATTTTGTACATGACTTCTTATTCAATATTCTATGAAACTATTAATTTTATTTTTATTTTACTTAGAAGTGTGCTTTAGAGAGCTCAAAACATTCTTCAACTGCTTTTGTATTTACACTAATGGAGGAAGAATATTATCAACCATTTCTAATGACGGAGAGTTTTTGTGGTTGCATGGAATTCGATTCATTGGAGCCTTTTGGACTCTTGCAATTCACGTGGGCTTATTCTATGTCAACTCTTTAAGTAAGTAACGGGTAATATTAGGTTGTTAAGGTTTAATGTTACATGTCTTTGTATATTTTTGTCCGACTTGTGACTGTGATGAATCGTACAGCTATGTAAGATAATGTTAGTGAAATAATCATTGTAAAAGTAGGAAATTTGTGATCACAGTAGCTAATGATGTGATGGAGGGTGTCAAGTTTCCCCATTTTCAAAAATGTGCTCGTCTACACTAACCAAGGGCAGGTAATATTTTTTATATTTTCCCAGAACAGATTTGACCACAACTTTCACCTCGTGCCCGATTATGGGAAAGTTTCGAGACACCTTGCATATATACAAGATACAATGGCTTCACACATTTGTCATAAATATAGTTACGAATTCTGTGTATAATAGAGTAAAAATTTATTTGTATTTGGATATGTAATGCCTTTATCTTTCTCTAAATTAGATTTAATTTGCGTTAAATTTGTAATATTCAGAAGCAACACAGTCTTTTACGTTACAATGGTGATTCAATGGGAACTTGGCGAAATCTTGGCTATAGAGCCAAAACGTTATTTTTGGCGACAGAATCAAGTTGGCGACTTGGCGACCATTTTAGTGACTTGGCGATCATGTTGGCCATCATTTTCGGTGAGTTCGGGATCCTCTGGATTATTCTAGAAATTAATAGAGAAATACACTAATTTCAAGATCCATGACGCAAGATGATCTTTCTCGAATTATCCTCGAGGGATGTAAATAGAGATATGGTCGCCGAAAGTTAGTTAGTGGTTTTGAATAGCGATCAGTTAGTATTGCTCTGATTGTTGAAGCGAATAGTGATTACTTCGGCTGTTGAAAGAGCGATTGTTTATGAATAAACGTTTATATAAATGTATTTTAGACACCGATAATTGTGCTTAAGTACTGTTGAAGGTGTTAAGATCTTCTGAGATTTATTCTGCTAATATTGCTGCTGAATCCTATATTTCAAGAATTGTGTTTTCGACAATAAATTCTCATCGCTCTTAAAGAACTGTCTTGTTCTTTGCGAGTGATTTGCATAAAATCCTCGAACCCCATATCTGCGTAACAATATCATCGATGGTCAACAATGATAATTCATAGGGATAATCTTTTTCTTCTTTCAAAATACACCTAATAAAAACGAAGGTTTGTGATATATATCATTGCTTTTTTTTTCCATAGTGGTCCGTACATCAACGTTCTTAAAACTCGTCTTTTTAACCAAAAAGTGGTCACCAATATCCAAATAGTAATTTTTAAAAAAAATATGTATTAAAGTTACATTAGAGCAAGACGAAATGCTGTTTTTAACGCATTTTAAAAAATTCCGAGCTTCTCTTTGAATGTCAAAAGGATAATTTTTTTAATCATGGATGATTTTGTTTTGAATCACTTTAATAGCATTTAGTTACATTGAAAAATGAACTGTATGACTTTCAATAATTTTAAATTGTTGATGTGGCATTTGCCATAAGGCAATAAAACTATTAAATAACAAAATTCTGCTAATTAAAATTAATTCTGAAATTTTCTTTTAATATGTTTCTATTTCATTTTAGATTGGTATAGATTATTGTATGCATGTCTATATACAGAAGGTCATTCGCACTTTATGGAAACGATGTTGTAATTTATTTTTTTCTTTGCATTTTGGGATAAAACTTTGGCAACTTCGGAATAAATGCCTGTTAATGTTTTCTTTTAATTGGAATGTAAAATAGAAGATTTATTTTTTGAAGATAGCTTTTAAAATCGACAGATGACTTGAAGGTAACTAACTGTGCTTTCCGATGAGAAATATTCATATCAATAAATTATAAAGCGGTGAAAAAATCTCGGTTATTGAATTTCCAAAAAAGGTATCTATAAAATAATAAATTTGAAAGGGAAAAAAAAACGTCTAGCTGTGTGTGTGTGAAAGTTAAAAGAAAAACATTACGAAACCTCATCTTAAGACTGTTAGAACGCAGTGAATTATCAAGAAAATGAAGTTGTGATCCTAAAAGAAAATCTACTGACTCGAAGATTCCTTGCATCGTAAATAGGAACTTTGCAAGTAAAATGTTTCATAAAGATTTAAACCCCTTAACCGTCGGATAATTTTGAAGAAAACGGTCCTTAAAATGCCTATTTTTATTCAAAAAATTATATAAAACTAAGTATATGTTCAATATATGTATTCATTTTTAATTTTCGGATTGATTTTTAGTTAGAAATACAGAAATTGGTTTTTTAAGGAAAAGCAAACATTTAGGGTTATAATTACTGAATGTTGATTTTCCAACAAAGAGAAACATTTTAAAAACATGTGGTTTAAACATTAAATGAGAATTTGGTTATACTTATGCATAATATAAATAAACATTAGTAATTTTTCTTGCGTGATAAATTTCGAACATAAGATGAAAAGGGGCCAACATCAGAATCTGGACAGTAGTACCCAGTTTCCATTCTGCATCCCTTATTGTTTTCATCTCTTTTGGAACAATAAAATGTGCATTCCTTGATAGTTGCCGCTTCTTATAAGTTGGAGGTATCTGTCTAATAAAGTGTCTTTCAATCAAACGGTTGGGGTTATTCTCCAAGCTTGGGTGGCCTCTTTTTGCAGCGGTTTCTGATATAGAATACTTTTCAATAAGTTCATCTATGTAAGGCAGTGCTTCTCAAACTTTCAATACTGGCGCCCCCCTTTTCGATCACAATTTTTATCGCGCCCCCTTATACATTAATAATGCACTGAATGCAATAATAATGAACTTTGATGCTAAAGCTACAAAAGGCGATCTTAATTATAAACCATACAAATTAGTAACATAAGTATTAAATTTTGTATACTACTTTTAAGTAATAAATAAATAAATAAAATAATAGGATAATTATTATGTGTGTTATTTTTTCCTCTTCTAATTTTTAAATTGGACTTATTGCAAAATACGGTGGCTGCTTAGAAGACAAAATATAGATATCTGCTAAATATAGAAAAAGAACTCAGAGGGTCAATTTCTAATCATAAGCATTCCTTATAAAAACTTTGCTTTGCAAGACAAGCCCATGGATGTCGTTAATACTTATTAAACTTGTTCTTAATTTAGTATTAATTAATTAGTTATAAACTACTATGGAGCACTGATACATTAAAAGTATACCGGCTGAAGTACCCGCTGGCACGAGTTCATTTATAAGAAAACAAAACATTATTGAAATAATCGCTGAATTTTGTAAGGAGAGTAAAGCCAAGTGCGCGACAATGTTTACAAAAATGTAAAATGATTTTTTTAAATGATTGCTCAAAGTATAATTAGTTTAAAGCGAACTATAATTTTAAGCCTTACAGAATTATCATTTTAGAATTGATGTTGAATAATGAACAATAATATAAAATTCAGATGAAGAATAATTGCATTATTTTTAATATTTAAAGCGAAAAGACTTCAACATGTTTTAACCCTGGAGCAGGCGCGCACTCGATACTAATGGTCCAGCGGGGTTATTGAGTCACCCCAATCCTTTTTTATAATTATTTTTATAGTACACCAGTGTTTCTCAAACTTTCAATACTGGCGACCCAATTTTCAATCATAATTTCTGCACTGAAAACAAAAGCACTTCGTATACTATTACCATTTTGAAAATCCTACCTATGTTAAACAGGATTTTCTGCGGTGGCTGCTTTGAAGACAAAATATAGATCTCAGCTAAATAAAGAAAAATAACTCAGTGTCAATATCTGATATTAAACCTTTCTTTGAAAAACTTTGCTCTACAAGACAAGCCCATGGAAGTCACTGATAATTATTAAACTTAGATTAATTTAGTATTAAGAAATTATTTATAAAATACCTTCTTCAGTACTGATGCATTAAACGTATACTGGCTGAAACACCGGTTCTTCGCACGAGTTAATTTTTTAAAAAAATATAACATTATTCTTGATATAATAGCTGAACTGTAAGGAGAGTAAAACTGCGTGCACGACATTGTATACAAAAATGTAAAATGATTTTTTAGATAAATGCTATAATTGTAAATAACTGTTTAAAAGAACTGTAGTTTTAAGCATCACAGAATTAGCATTTAGAATTAATGTTAAGTAATGAAAAAGAATATAAAATTCCTATGAAGAATAATTGTGTTACTTTTTTAATATTTAAAGCGAGAAGACTTCAAAATGTTTTAACCCGGGAGCAGGCGCGCACTCGATACTAACGCTGATGGTAGTGCGGGGAACTCAGTAACCCCAATCATTTATTTATAATTATTTTTACTCTACACAATACAAATTGGAATTCCAGTGAATAATTTAATTAAGAGAAAGTATACTTACCGGCTTTCAAGGAATGTTCAATCTTTCTTTGATGATTTGAGAAAAGTCCAATAAAACTGAACTAAAATTATTGACAAGTGAAAGATCTTAATAAAGGACGAAAAGCAAAGATACTTTTCACTAATATTACAGAAATGTTACTTGCTGGCAAAGCTGTCATATTTTGTTCAAGTAATTGTAGTTTTAAGGAGCATTCATGATCGAGTGAGTGAATATTAACGTCGCACTGTTCAGCTACACGAGGGCTTTTAGAGACGGACCTCGTAATTTTGAACCATGGTTGACGAAGACGATACTTGAGCTGGCCTCTTTAACTACCACACCATTCCAACAAGAGGACGTTTGAGCTCTTTACAGATTTAACGTGCACCTCTCCCTTTCACGACGGGTCTTTAGTGGTACTGGGCTCGAACTCGTGACACCTTTGGTGATCAACAAATAGCAAGTTGAACTTTTTCTTTCTTGTGTCTTTTTTGACAAGTCGAACTGAACCTTGTGGTACACTTATGGCTTCATATTTCAGTTGATGGAGTTCTTTAGGAAGCCATTGAAAATTTTCCTTTTCGTTTCATGTTCATCGTATTTCTCAATCATGAACAATATGCATCAGTTTCAACTTCCTTCAATACAGATCACAGATGCCACCGCTGCCTGGTTATAAGTGTATTCAGAAAAATACGGATGCTCTAAAAGGATTATGACGTTTTTCACTATGCTTTATATGTTTGAGATTACTCGTAAAAAATAAATCTTAGCCAAATAATCCTTCAAAAATCAATCAATTCTTTTCCAAATATCGTAAAACTCTTCATTATTTACAATTTCCCTATGCGAAAAACAAATACATAAAAGATGGGATGGAACTAATGTAGAAACCCTACCAGTAAGTTTGAAGGTCAATCAAATAAATGACCAGCAAATGTATTATGCTGCCTGGCTGAAAAGTGAATCATGTCTTCCTTTTCTTTCTACAACTAATATACAGTATTTCAATAATAATTACAGTGATGAAATGTTTATCTTAGAATTTTTCTCAGGGTCTGAGTTTCGTTTTTTCTTTTAACGAGTAATATTTTATGTTAAAACAGAAGAACGCCAGATGATAAACATAAATTATATCAGTGTTGTTGTGTATTTCTTTTATTATGGAAAAAGTATTTTGTTTCACTTCTTTCCGGTTATTTTTTTTAAAAAAATCATTAAATTTTCGATATGCTCGCGCCCCCCTTGCAGGGTTATCGCGCCCCCCCCAGGGGGCGCGCCCCACACTTTGAGAAACACTGATGTAAGGTAAACGGAACATCAGATGGGATTTTTTGCCTCCTTGTTTTTTGAAAATAAGGTGCGAGTTCAAAATAGTTTGATCTAACAAATGAAAAAAATATTTTTATAGTACTTCTTGCCTGATAAAAAAAATATTTTTTTTATCAGAGAAAGTAACCCACGTGTTTTCACAAAGAGTGTATTTAAGTACTTGACCTATATAAGTTACAAAAACTTATCGCTAATACATATGTTTGATTGTACTGACATATAGTTAAAAAAAAAATTAAATAATTATCACTAAACACGTTACAAATAATCTGGTACTGCCATCTGGTGTATAGATTAAGAAATAAACAATATTCCGGGCTTAAGAAAAAGATTGTTTCGAGTTTTCTTGGCGAGTTGCTTTTTAACGCTCCAGCTTGGAAGTATCACGAGCACGAGGAATAGAGAGGGAAATTTTTACCCCGTGAATTTGATGGAAGCGAGAAGCAAGGGGTTAAAGTTAAAAAAATGTTTAAACTTAAAGTTCATCTGTTTTTGCCAGAACTTATTGATGAAAGGAAAACAAATCGTGGAAAATTATATGGAAAACACCTAGCTGCCGAAAAATGGAAATTTGTGATAACACTCGATGAGGTGTGGGCATATTTAAGTAACTGAAATAAAAGAAAATCCCACTCACAGTTTTGCTATTACTCAACTGACGTGAATGACCGTACGAAATGGCTCTTCGTCAGTGTGCAAAAAAGTTCCCAAGATTATTCATGATAGTTGCAGAATTTTGATACAACGACAAGTTAAAAATTTAAAAAGTCTGAAGTAAAGCCAAAATTAATTCACACACACACTCTACTATCAGCAGAATATCTTAGAACGATCTTTTAAAAAGAAATTCAAGCCTTATATGGAAATGACATTGCTAAAGTTGTACTTAATATGGATAAAAAAAGCCTCTTGTCACACGTCTAAGTCAAGTTCCGCTTATTTAGTAAAGAAAGAATTAGAAACAGGAATAAAGTGTATCCCATTTGATGAAATACCTGTCAAATTACCTAACGTTTCTCCAATCGCTTTTTGTGCTTTGGGTTTATTAAAACAGGCATTGGCAGAGAGGCATTCAAGAACACTGAACAGACTTTGGAAAAAGGTTAAAGAGGAAGGGAACAAAATTGGCTTGAATGTTCTAAGGAAAAGTTTACTTTCATAAAAAATTTGAGCTACGGTTATCGTAAAGAATTATGACTGTCAGATAAAAGCAAATCGCCACAAAAATACGTCATTTATAGATATAAATTAACCATCAAAATCGTTTCCGTAAAGGGCAAATGACGTTCTGTATAAGCTTTTATTATGTGCAATCCCCATGTTTTTTATTTATTCTAGGTGATCTAAGCACATCTAAAGTTTGGAGAAATCATTGGTCTGCACCTGTCTTCTTAAATGCAACATGCATAATTAGTTTATTTTTTGTGCTTAGGTATTAAACTAAATATTATATTATTTAAAATTTCTTAAATATCTTTGTTTTGATATCTTCGTAGTTATATTTTTGATTTTAGCTATGCATAAATATCTTTTAAATTTTTAAAAATAAGAATTTTCTACGCATTTTTAATGAAACACCTCTTTTTTCCATTTTTAATTTTACTCTCTGTTATGGGAATATTTATAATACTTTTTATCAATATAATTTTATTGTAATATTGAAATGCCTTCTCTCACTTAGAGTTAACGTAAATCTTTACTTTCAGGTTTCCTACATTCGATCAACAATTAATCTCACTAATGTCCCTTGCCACCCTCTTAACTTTGGAACCAGTGCTGTTATATTCACAAAAGGGGTGTATAAGTATAAAAATTGATTTGCACTACTGAATAAAACCACCTAAAATGCCTCCAGGAGGAAAACTACGGAAACTAACACTCCTATATCTAAAACGAAACGAGATAGGGGAGAAAAGGATTAAAGTTAAAGAACATTTTCAGCATAGTACGAATATATACCTCCTGTATATTGAAGCAAATAATATAAGGGTTAAATCACGCATTTATTTTTTCCAGATTTTCCACTCTTGCTTAAGAAAAACGATCTGAGGAAGAAAAAAACTATTCATAACAACATACCTTTATTTGAGATGTTCAAACTTCTCCCCGGCAACTACAATGCACATTTATATCCTCGTTTGAATATCGCATTGTGCCCTTAGGAGTCCGTTGGCTCAAGCATCCGTAATATGTCTTTAAGGTCCAGTAATATTTGTGGATGGGTCGAATAGACCTGCTGCTTCAAATGTCTCTAGAGGAAAAAAGTCCAGTCGATTCAGGTCAAGCGAACGTAGAGATCAATCTTCGTCACCTCTATACCAATTATTTGGTTCCCGAATTCCTAGATGAGGCACTGCTTCAGTGGAGATCTCTTATGAGAAGGCATGCCGTGATGTTGGTCAAATAGGTGGGTATGGAGGTGTCGAGATGGGTCTCCACCTTTGAGTGATCTAACTTCACAGGACTTTTTCTTTTTCCGGGATACCTGAAACAGCAGGTGTATGAGATTCATCCACAAACATTTCAGGACCTTATAGGAGGCATTACGGATGCTTGAGCGTAACATTTAAACGACGATCCAAATGGGCACTATAGCAGACGGTGAGAAACTTGAGCATCTCAAATAAAGGAACATATTTATAACTACAAGGTGCCGTAAAAAGACACGGACAAATTTCTTGCCTCCCAGAATAGTTAAAGAATTTCCTTTTAATTGGTGTTTTCATGTTTCGTTATCTAACACTTTAATAATAAAATATTTTTGAATATATTTCTTAGTTTTTACTTTGATTTAAATGTGTTTGATTATGTTGAGCAAAAGATAAGCTATTTTAGAGTTGTTTCAGCAAGGAAAATGACAGTTCGTTTGCTGAATGTACCTCAGCAAACAGTGTCTGATGCAATTTGCCGTTTCAAAGAGCTTGACAATGATGGCCGACGTTCAGGAAGTGGGCTAAAACGCACTGTAAGCACATCAAGGAATCGTAAGGCCATCGTAAAGTGAGTCCAGAGAAATTCAGAGTTTCCATGAGACAGATAGCTCGTGACATGGGGATAAGTGACAGATCGGTGAGGTGAATAACAAAAACGGAGCTTGGACAGAAGCCTTACAAGTTGCGAAAAATTCAGCTTCTCATTGAAAAAAAAAACTCGAACGGCTCCGAATGTGCCAAACACTTTTGAGACGGGCCACAAGTCAGCGCTGGGAGAGATTTCTTTTTCACTGATGAGAAGCTCTTTACGGTTCAACAGGTTCATAACTCCCAAAATGATAGAATCTGGTGTGTGGACGCTCCAAGCATTTCGGCAATTGTTGAATATCGCCAATATCCAAAGTCGGTTATGGTCTGGGGCGCAATTTGTGCAAGTGGCAAAACACCTTTGGGTTTTGTGGAAGAGGGCGTTAAAATCAATCAAAAAATGTGCCAGGGGGACATTATTGAAGAATTTGTACGTGGGGGCAAAGCATTTCGGAAATGCCAATTGGATGCTTCAACAAGACTCTGCACCAGTTTACAAGGCCAAAAAGACACAAGAGTGGTGCAAGGTGAATTTTCCAGACATGATATCATCTGATGAATGACCATCTTTTCGTCTGCTCTCAATCCCATGGATTACAGTGTATAGTCCATTTTAGAGTCCAGGCCGTCACTAAACCGAACAAAACTTTGGACTCTCTAAAGCAATCACTTCTACGGGAATATTAAAGGTATTTGAGGTCCATTGTTGAAAATTTCTTCAAGTGTTTTGCGCCTCCGCATTGCTGCAAATGACGGTCACTTTGAAAACCAATTAAATTTATTTTGTTAGTACGAGTGTACTCTTATTATTATTTGTTATGTTTTGTTAAGTTTTTAAAAAAATATTCTTTTTTTTTTTTGCCGCCCCTTGTAGTAGTTTTTTTTTCTCGCCATTCCTTTGTTCTATTCATTGTATTATTCTCAACAAGGTGGCTTTTCGTGCTATATCGATAATTTCATTCCGTTTTCGAGGTAATAATGCTAACTCCGTGGTTTTACACCAGGTGGTAACGTGGGTAGTTTATATTCAGTAGCTCATGGCTTTTTTACAATACCTAGACACCACTTTTATGAATATAGCGGCAACCGTTCAGAAATTAAGAGAGTGGCAAAGGTCTTTAGTGGGCATGCTGTATCTTTAAACAATAAAATTCGTGATTGAATTTCTGGTTGAATTCGTCATTCATTCCTCTAGTAGAAGTTGTTCTACAAATCACATACTAAGAGAACTTCTATAAATAACATAAACACATAACACTTTATACCAATAGTTGTTGGTTCTTCAACATTGAACACATGATTATTGTGACCAGTATAAATTAATTAAAATCAGAAAATTTATCAAGCAAATAAATTAAAAATGCACAGTAAAATAACTTTTTGAAGAAAGAAATGACTTAACACCATAGACATTTTTCGACAAATTAATAGAAAGAAGAAAATACTAAAATTTTACATAAATAGAAAAGGCGTTGTAAAAACTTTTCCATCAGCTACAAAAATAGCTTTTTTAAATTTGATCCATAATAAGTGTTATTAATGTTTTAATAATTGTAAAAATTGTATTTAAATTTGCTACATTAAATTACTTCTGATTTTTTTGTTCCTTTATATTTAGTGGATTTTTAAATGGATATTTCACTTCCCGCGATTACTTGAAAAATGGAGGGTGATATTTTGGCTTCGTTTCTTCCGCAAGAGGCTCTTAAGGTATATACTTTAATTTTTATAAGATTTTTTCCAAATAGAGATTATATTAAATATTAATTAACTCTTTTTATATCTCGATCTGTACATAGTGAGCAAAACATAATGAATCCGTACATAATAAATATATATTTGTTCCGAGGATATATAAGAAAAGGAAAACAAAATGCCATATATAGATTTCTAATTCTTTAGGTACACAACTATCGATATCAAGTCAGTTAAATATATTTCAATAGAAATTATGCATTAAAACTAACAGAACTAATTAATACAGGATAATTTTTCTTTAATTGACTATTTTTAATAGTAATAAGATACAAATTGAATTTGAAATTAAATGAAACAAAGGGGAGAGGAAAATCACAATACGAAATGTTTTAAATTGCAATTACGTTGAAATACTCCTTAAAAACAGCAGATCTTATATTCAGAAATTTGTATCACATGTGATACAAAAGTTTCATAATTTTTTGTAAAGGCAGAATTGCAAAAAACAAATTTGAAACTGGTTGTATCACATGAGGTACAAAGTGAAATACCTCATATAATTTCCTCGTTTAGTCAACAAACGGCAGTACCTGTCTATGATAACGATTTCTAGTTGAGTCTCGATTGATTGATTGATCGAATATTAACGTCGCACTGTTCAGCTACACGAGGGCTTTTGGCGACGGACCACGTAATTTTGAACCATGGTCTAGCGACGTGGACGACACCTGAGCTGGCACCCCTCTCCTAAATACCACACCACACCAACGGGAGGAAATTTCAGCTCTCAATAGATTTAACGTGCATCGCTGCCCTACATGGCGGGTCTTTAGTGGTACTGGGCTCGAACTCGTGACAAGGTATGTCATGATCCAATACCTATACCACTCGCTTACCGCGCCCCCCTAGTGGCGTCTCAGAATCAAAGCAACGTCATCTAAGTAAATATTTGTTTCTTATTTATATACAAATGTTTAGCTATTTTTAAAAGATGTTTTTTCTTTGTTTATGTACTTTTTACTATTTAACAGCAAAAAAAGAAATTTTTACTGAAAGATTTGAAGATTGATCTAAGTATTTCTTGAATTATAATCTTTAGTTGAGGTGTTTGCTTGCAATATTTACCCATTTTTTTTTCTGATATTTTTTATTTAATTATTTAATAAGTATTTTTTTATCAGTGATATATTTTGCATCAGATGAGAGCTGATGAGTCTGATTTGAGTTTACTGTCAGATGAAGATGATTTTTAAGGTGATAATGGAAGTGAGATGGATAGTGATGATGAAGATCAGGATATAACTTTTGACTTTTCTGCTCCAACTCAATGGGGAATGCGTACAGAAATAATATGACAGAATTAGGGGAACCTAAGAAAGACATTCTGTATTATTTTGCATTTAGTCTCAGTATAGCAAATACACTCATACACGGCTTACTGAAGAAGCCATCTCCCACTCCTTCGATAGCTGAAGATGAAAATTATGAGTCCCCTCCAAATCGACTTGCGTTCCACATCACACAAGCAGCTCATACCAATAAAGTTAGGCACATGCTTGAAATGGTTGGGGATAGGAATCATTTTAGTAGGTACAGGAATGAGAAGTGCTCAGCCTTAACAATTATACAATGTAAAGACTGCAAGGTTTTTCTGCGCTTTACAGCAGTGATCCGCAACCCCCGGTCCACGGACTATTACCATTTTAAACTATTGTCATTTTATTTAAAGTGGTGCATTTCTCTCGGATTTGCGCAACTTTCCACGGAAATCACTTTATATTCCCCGTTAAATCCCTTTCATTCATTTTTTGTGTAACTATATTTTATTCTGAAGGCATATTTAAATGTAACTAAATTAAAATTGTTAAATCAAAACAATCTAAAATATAAACAATCAACGTGTTCCACTCTCAGCGGGCCGCGGTAAAACTATCAAACGTTGACCTGTCCGCAGCGATAAAAGGTTGCGGAGCACTGCTCTACAGTACTGAGACATTCAAGACATTTCACGAAAATAATAATAATAAAAAAAATAATGTTAATGTAATATGTACCTAAAACTTTAATAAAACTTAATTTTCATGTTGAATTTATGAATTGTATGTATTGTGTGATTAAAAACTAAGATTAAACTAATTACCTCAATCTTGCTTGATACTTAAAAAAATCTGATTGTAGTGTCTGGATTCTAATGTATATCACATGTGATATATCCCCCTAGCTTCTAAAAATTAAAAATAATTTTTTTATTGCACTTTTCTACATCATAGGAATCAAAACAACTATTTAAGTAACTTTTACAAAATATCAAGCTTTATTTTTGTCTCGGGTCTGAGAAGGATATACTACACAAAAGGTAGAGATGATTACCCGAAATGGGAAATGTAATATACCATCATGTAAGATAACATAAAATGTTCTTAACAGTAAAAATCCTTCAACAGTTTCAAAAACATAGAGTTTCTGGAAGTTACTTTTACCTCTTCTTTTCACACGTGAAATGAATTTTATATTATTATTGCAAATATAAATCAGAAACAAGCTTAGAAATTTCTTAAAAATACTAACATTGAATACATTTTCTCCTGCAGAATTGCTCCTCTATATACGATGATACTCGTATTTTACAGTGTTTTGTTCTCTTACACGGGTTCTGGCCCTGTGTGGCCAGTTTATGACACTAATCCAGTATGCAAAGAAGCTTGGTGGTGGAATTTAATTTTCTTAAACAATTTTCAATCTTCATGGAAACAGGTATCCTATTTTAGAATATTTCAGTATTGCTAGCTTTTTGTGTGAAAAATTAAAAAAACATGTATCGTATTTTAAGGCGTTTCAAATTTATAAGGGATTCGTTATAAAACCTTTTAGACACCTGGTTATACTATTCAAGTACTTATCCTTTTTTTCTCCTCTTTGTGACTTGAATTTTTTGTGATATGATACAACGCAAAACATCTTCTTCCAATAAAGAATTTAAACGAAAGTATACAAAAATCAACAGTTATTTTCCTGACTAAATTACAGTTTAAGAAATAACCTGCACTGGTTTGAAAACTGATTAATCTTTAATGGAATAAAGCAACTTTCAGGTGGAGGGATATTCCTTCACCAGAAATTATGATATTGAATAACATTGTAAATAAAATTTATTACCCTTGGAGACTTTATCAACAGAGAAACAGTAGAGAGAAAACTATAGGAATTTTTAAAAAATACGGGTAACCAGGGTATACAAGACTTTATACCCTGTTATTTTTAATATAGTTATAAAATTCCCTAACTTGAAAAGTTTATCCTTATTAAATCAACCTACTGTTTATTTTTTGGATACAAATAAAATATATGGATAGTTGGAAAATGCTGCCTGGAACAAAAGTTATTGCAATATATATGTTCCGAATATTACGGATCGTTCTAAAAAGTATTAATTCTAAAACTGTATTAGAGAAAAATATATAAAGGTGAAAATTTTTTATACATAGTGCAGATATGTTTCAATTTTTATAATTAATAATGATTTAATATACTCCAAGAAATATTTTTCTAATTCTCAATTTTTTGTTATTTTAATTTTTTATTTTTATATCTGTGTTATTTGTAAAAGCAATTATTAATAAGGGGATGAAATTGAGTGTTATTACAAATTTATAAAAAAATACGAAATAAATTATTAGCTGCATATTTGTAACCAATGTTAACTCTACAGCTATTATATTTTTCATTTCACGCTCTATGGATAATTTAAATTTGCTTAATTTTCTCTTTTCAACTTTTTAGTTTTAATATGCAGTTTTAAATATTGATTTTAGAAGAAAAATTGAAGGAAAAATAACACCACAGATATATACTTAGAATTTTAATAAGATAATAGAGGAATACTTTTACTAATTATTTATCATTTTTAAGGGATTTCTATTCATATTTAGTAATATATATATTACTTTTAAGTATTTTTTTTTAACTATCTTAAAATGTTTCTCCCATTCAGAATACTTATGACTTCATAGTTCAATTATTTTTTTTATTTCATTTTCTGCGTTGTCTAATTTTAAATACTTTTTTTCAGTTATTCTGAATCACAGTACTAAGACAAAAAATATTTTAATTTTTACTTAATAATTTTTAATCTAAACAGGAGGAATTTTTTAAAAGAATAACAGGGTGTGTTGCTCATGATGATGTCATGTCTGTGATGAATTATATTGTACCATGGGGAAGGAGATGCTCCAGCCGGATCTTGTATGTTGTCTTCATAAAAGTTTATGTCCGTGCAGGAGGGCACTCCAATGTCATGTAGAGAGGCAAAGATGGCAGAGAAGCCAAAGATATGGGACCTGGTCAGCTCGAAATCATGACAGTTTTGTCGCAAGTTCTATATATTTTCGCTCCATCAAGGTTAATTTTCAACCTCCAGTGCAATGGCGTAGCTACCAATGGGCTAGATGGTGCCATGCCCCGGGATGCTCAGATTCAGGGACGCCTTCGGACCCTGGCCACCAAGCAAGTAGAACTTGCAGTAATTTCTCCGAAATTTAAGATATAAACATAAAAGTTTGCAGTATAACTAGGATCATCGCAATTCATTTGAAAATAATAGTGAACTTACAATGAATTTCCCTAAATTCTCTCTCTCTTTCTGTTGTTTATTTAGTGTTGCGAACTTTACTTATTGAAAAGTTTATACTATTTTAAATTTTTTCAATTTTCTATAAACTGTTATTTAAAAGTTCCATGAAAAATCTAACCATACTTATTATTGCATCTTAAAAAACCTACACAAGAGGCAATTCCTTCCTCTAGTTACATTCTGTTTTTCATAATATTGAAACCTAGTTTCCTGTTTCAATATTTCGCAATCATCTCGTATCTGCAACAGACTGACGTAATTTTGTCGTCCCCACCCCCTCCTTTGCTGTTTTGTTGAGGTGTTTTTTTAAAAAATAATTATAATACTATTGTGTTGTATTTTCTTGTTCATGCATACTTTTTGCATCATTTCTTGTCTATCTCAGTGAACCATTTAGTAGCTCTAAGCCCTCTGGCGAGCGAGTTCAATCCTCCCAAATAAACAACCAGGGATTCCGCAACAACGTTTTGTGGCGCAGCATTGCGTTTCTCCGTCCGTTTAAGATCAGTAAGTACTCGCGTACATACGAAATGTATTGCATAAATTATAAAATCGAAAATAGGGATAAAACACAGGCAGCCCAGCGGTGCGTTTAAGTGCAAGCAATGCCAAGAAAGAGGTGATAGGAAACAAAAAATTGAAGCTTTGTATATTTAAACTACACTGGTATGCAAAAATTAAGGACGAAGTCGAACAATTAGCATATCAGCTGAACGAAGAGGCAGAGCGGACAGAAAGACCAATCAGGAGATTAAGTAATGTGATGTACGGTAGCACATGCGCAGATATGCAGGTAGACGTAATGGGGGAGTGTCTGAGTAGTATCAAGCATGTTGTCGGTGTAAGATCAGTATTTCTGGCAAAGAGATTGCACGTCGTATAGCGGCAGTTAAAATCACACCGAGATGCTGCCTCAGCGAGAAATGGCGAAGAATCAATCTGTTAGACGACATCTGGATGCTTTTACCCGAGATCGAAACATTGGGAAGTTGGAGGAAGGCCGCAGTGTGACAAGTGTGGCTGCATAGTTCGAATTGCTCACAGCATCGTTTCACGACTTTGGAGACAATTTCAAACTACAGGAACAGCTATCCGGGGTTCAGTAGTGGTCGTCCACGAGGAACCACACCCGCAGATGACCGGTACATTGTCTTACAGGCCAGAAGAAACAGGCGGCAGACAGCGGGAGAAATCGCTAGACACACGTCACAGGCGACTGGACGACCTATATCGCGTTTTACCGTGGCCAGAAGACTGCACGGTGGTGGTCTGTTTGCACGACGCCCTGTACGGTGTGTGTACCTTTAACGCCTGCCCATCGGAGAAGGCGTTCTTTGTGGTGCCGGGAACACCGGAATTGGAGAGACAATGAATGGGGACGAGTACTCTTTACAGATGAGAGCAGATTCAGTTTGAGTAGCGATTCTCATCGCATACTCATCTGGAGAGAGCGGGGAAGCCGCAATCATCCCTCGAACATCATTGAAACGGACAGGTATGGAGGTCGCGGTGTTCTCGTTTGGGGAGGCATCATGCTTGGTAGTCGTACAGACCTTCACATCTTCGACGCAGGTTCAGTCAACGGGACCCGTTATTGTAACGAGATTCTTCTACCATATGTGCGTCTTTTTTAGAGGCGCTATGGGTTTGCAGTTCGTTTTCATGGACGACAATGCACCATGTTATCGCACAGTAGCTGCCAAACAGCTCTTAGAGAGTGAGGATATTGAACCTATGGATTGGCCGGCATGATCTCCGGATCTCAATCCCATCGAGCATGTATGGGATTTTCTAGGCAGACGCTTGGCAGCTCGTACCTTAACACCAGTAACGATTTGACAGCTTCGATTGGCGCTGCAAGACGAATGGGCAGCAATGCCTCAACAACTCATTGACACCCTCATTCTCAGCATGGGCAGACGCTGTGAAACCTGCCTAGCAGTCAGGGGAGATCATATCCCCTACTAAAGACCGGATGTTGCTTGCTGGACACCCATCACAGGGATGTTTCGGCCTTAAGTCACATTGCGCTTCATGCTACTTTTTCAATAAAGCTTCTTTTATCCCTCTGATTTCTCTTTTAGTAAGTGTTGCTTACATTACACATGTCATTACGTATTGGGGATCTTACGGTATTAAATGTGTTGATTTAGAAAGCTTTTGTACAAAGTTATATTGAAAAAACCGTCTCGTCCTTAATTTTTGCACACCAGTGTAGTCACATATTTTTACTTGATAAAATCCAACCAGAGTAAGGCTTTCATTTTTTATAGCTCCAGAGCCTTTAGACACCTAGCTACGCCACTGCCCTTGTGGTGTCCTCTTCTTAGTCTGACAATTATTTTTGTTCTTTCTCAGTTACTACTGATGTGGGAAATTTGTTGTGATGTGGGTATTGAGTTTTTAGCTTATATTTAGCCAAAGCCCCTGATGTCTAAAAGTAAAGTTATATGGAGAGGGTCGTATTTAGACGCCGGATCTATTTTGATAGTTTTTCTGCATCTTTGTTTTCTAGGATTTTTACAAGTGTCGGAAGTCATTGAAGTATGCAGTTCTTGTTGAGCTCTGTAATTTCTCTTAGGTGATAGAGGATTGTATTTGTTATTAGGCATTCTCTATGTAGGATTGCTTGGAGCTTTTTTGTAGGATTGCCTTTGAACAGGATATACTGTTTTAAGCATTTGATTTCTTAATTACGTTCTCCTTAAAATTCTGTAAATTTTACCTAAAATGTCAGTATCCTAATCGATGGTGTTGAGGCATTTTTCAACCTGAAAATTGGATTACTTCACATCAGAATTTTATCGCTGTAAATTCAAAAACCTGAAGGATTTCCTTATCTACTTTAGTCACCAAAATGCCAAAAGATTCAGTGTTTTTTGTTAACCAATTTAAGACTGACGTTGCAAAAACGCGACATTAAATTCTAAATTTTATAAACCATTAATATGGTTAGATTGAGTTAAACTAAAGTTTTAATTTCATTTTTCACACTTGAGTTGTTAGTTATAACTTTCGTTTTTGCAATTAGCAAGATTTCCATACCTCGATCAAGGGATTTTATTTTCATATTTTGAAGAAAACGGATTGAAACTGACGTTCGTTAATAGGATAAAATGAAACGTTCATTTGTTCCCCTTAAAATAAGTACTTTTATATTGAAACAGTCTCAAAGAGGTTAAAAATTGGGGATGAAGTGTTTAAAAGCGCGTATGTATTTATCTATAATAATTACCCCTTAGCTTCCCCCTCCCTGTATACGATTAGTGTCCCTAGTAAAAAATTTGGCAACATTCGAAAGGATTGCCCTATAATGTATTCAATGTGTAATAGTTCTCAGGGCAGGTTTCTTTTAATCACTGTTAGTACTAAGACATATGTCGCCCAGCCAGTATGGTGACTATGACCCTCGGCTAGTAACCGAGTGGGTTCGAATCCCGAGTAAGACATGGTTGAATCTTCTTCGGGAAAGAAGTCGGTCTTTCGCCTGAAATGGATTCTCGTATCGAAAGGAAAAGCAGCGCACCTCTTCTTGTTATATGCTGGGATCATCGTTTGTAATAAAAATCTGTATTCTTCTGTGGC
Organism: Trichonephila clavipes; assembly: GCA_019973935.1. NCBI lineage: Eukaryota > Metazoa > Arthropoda > Arachnida > Araneae > Nephilidae > Trichonephila > Trichonephila clavipes. The sequence continues at coordinate 460,073 of BMAU01020228.1, read as the reverse complement.
TGTGTTATATGTTTCTGTTAATCTCACGTCTTTCGTATGTATCCCAGTAATAACACACAACAACTAAGAATTATATAATTTCTCAATGTGTGTATAGCGTACTCTGTGTCGTAGGTAAACTCAATATCTGTTTTTCTTATGAATTCATATCATGGCTGGGATAGCTGAATTTCTAACCCACATATATATATAAACTGCATTACAGAATACTTATAAGAATATAAAGAGAATACTTATAAGAACTTAATGTGAAAAAATGCAGTTGGGGATGAAAATAGAAAAGAAATATTTTCTGTTTTTCTATTGAATATATCACAATAATTATATGCTTCCCTTATTACTGCTTCGGCGTTTCTGCATTTTCGCTGGGAAGCATCGAGCTAGTCGTCCAGCAGTTGCACACCCATGTCTATTCGCGCATTTTCTCAACTATGTAATTCAAGTATGGATGTGGCTTGTTTCGCAAGAGAGAAATGTTGGTCATTATCGATTTGATAATGGGTGAGAAAGAGAGAGAAATTATGTTTATTTTAATTAATACTTATTTATTTATTAGCAGAAACTTTCATTTCAATTTACTACACACAATGGTTAAAAAATATTAGTTTCATCTCTTTAAATTATATGAAGAATATCTTACAATGCGCACTTCTAAAATATATGTAGAAAAAAAAAGAATTTTCAAAATTTTAAGAATCATTGAAATCTTAGTAGGCATTCGAATGTTGATTTATTAATTCCTTCTACTCGGACCTAATACTCATGATATTTGCAGTGTTATACCCCAGCCTGGTATATGGCGGCCGAAATGCAATTCCTACTTGTCAGCCCTATATTCCTGATTTCATTATTTAAGTATGTACTTTCTTTTTGTATACAATATCATAATATCTAAAAAACATTTTAAGGCCTTAAACTTTTAAATTGTATTTTACAGTTATACATGATTGTTCGGATTTCATGAGACACTTTTTGAGGAGGAAAGAATGGAATACACAATTACAATTGTATACACTGATGGGGGAAAAACCCACCACCAAGAATAAATTATTGTAGAGTAACTATAGAGTATAATAATTAAATTTTCAAGATCACAGGTTAATTTAAGCTTAAGAAAATGCTTTTCAAATGAGAAATGCCGTTACATTAATAACGGGTGTAGCATCAAGAATTTTGAATGTAAGCCAGCAAGCGTACATGCATTATGTCACACAGGTGCCAAATGTCACTTTATGGTATGGAGTTCCATGCTTGTCGCATTTGTTGTGTCAATACTGAGATGGTCGGGGCTGGCTGCGGATGATGATGCTGTTGTTATTCAAAGATATCCTTTACGTGCTTAATTGGAGACAAATCTGAGGATCTCGCAGGCCAAAGTAACTTTTCAACACTTTGTAGAGCACGTTGCACTACAACAACGGTGTGTCGGAGACGGTTATCCTGTTGGAAAATTAACCCGTGAGTACTGTTCATGAAAGTCAATACTATAGGTTGAATTACTAAATTGATGTACAAATTTACTATCAGTGTATTTGGGACAGCCACGAGAATGCTCCTGCTGTCATAGGAAATTGTCTTCCTGATCCTCATTGCAGGTGAAGGTCCAGTGTGTCTAGAATGCAGAGAGTTTGGTTGCAGGCGTTCCCCTGGCTTCCTTCTGACCAACACGCTGTCATCACTGGCCCCAATGCAGAACAAGGCTTTCATCAAAAAACACAACAGATCTCTGGTCCGTCCTCTAATGATCTCTGGCTTGACATCACTGGCGTCGCAATCTACAATTGCTTAGTGTCAGTGGAATATAAGCTACAGGGTCCCTGGCTGGGAGATGTTCTTGAAGAAACCGATTTCTAACAGTTCGTTGTGTAGTACCAATTTCAGCTCAAATTTCTGCTACGGACGTGTGACCTTGATCATTGCTCTCAACAATAATTTACAGTGGATATATTCCTGTCAAATCTTTCTGCAACATCATCACAGAAATAAGATCCACCTTCTCATTACACGACCTCGTCCAAACTCGGTGGGTAGTTGATAATGGCTTTTTCGTCTTTTTAAAGGGATTCTTGGCTAACATCAACTCAGTGCGTCAAAATTCACAGAGAAATAACGCGCACGAACTTTACAGTACGCACTTAAAGTCGCCCAGGTTTACAAGACCTGAATTGCGCTACTAGTGCCACATTTAAACACGAAGCGCAAAATTTGAATCGATGCCATCTTTCATATAAAAACACACCTACCGAATTTCGTTTATCTAACACAAGTCTTTCTTGGCGTTGGGATTTTTTTTCTTACGTCCGTGCATATAGGTGTGTCAAGTCAGACATTCATTACTAAACAGAAGAAGAAAACAGAGATACGAGAAAGTAGTAATTACTTGGAACATAACACATTTTAAAAGTCATTTTTTCAATATTGGATCTATTTATTCAATGTTGACCCCGTCTTCCAATCCCGCATGTGTATAAAATATTTAGTGTCTCTAAACCTTCTATTAATGTTATGATGTATTAGTGTTACTGTAAACATGGAATACTCTTTCAAATGTGCTACATTTTGACAGGTAAACCTTTATAGACACAGCAAGCCCCTAAGATTGAGATCCATTTCAATAGTGTCCCCATCTAGTGGCTCTTCCCGCTGTTTGACTTTTAACATGTAATACTGTTTTTTTTCTAGAAAATAAATGCATCTTGGCATCTTATAATGTGTTAAATATATATATATATATATATATATATATATATATATATATATATATATATATATATGCACTTATATAGAGATATACTTTCAACGTTTACGAGAAAAAAATTTTTGCTATTATTAAATTGCGTAAAAAGGTTCTTTTTCTAAGAAATGACTAACATATTTCTTAAAAATATTCAAGGGATATTTTTTACTTAAAACTCTGCAGATCCTTTGAAAAGAATATCTTTTAGTTCAAATAAGTAAGCCAAATGAATTTTTCCCCCGATATTTTCATAAAATGTAAAAATAAGAACGAACTAGTAAAATTACCAGTTGTTTTCAGGTGGCCAAGATTTGGATATATGCTTACTGTTCTGAGCATTTGCGCTTCATGCTGTTTCCGTTGCGTAATGACCATAAAAGTATGATTTATTGGACAGTCTTTCAAGTTTAGGGAACTACTTAGATGACATTGATAAATTCATTCATCGGTAAGAAAAAAAATGTTCATTATTTGTTTACTTATTAATTTATTTAAACCCAAAGTTTATTTTTCATTTTATACGTCGTAACAAACTTTTAAGTTAAGACATTTTAGTTCTAGAACCTTAAGGAATCTAGTCTTCTGTTTTCCAAAGACGAACCTATACATAAGCTCACGAACTTCTGTCGCCCTAGTAGATAATGATAAACACGGCATGTAATACTTCAATTCACTATCACACTTTCAAATAATAATCTCCTCATCCTCTGTTATTTCCTCAGATCTTCTTAAATGGTAATACTAATTAACATATTATGTTTCCTTCATAAGGTGAGGTTCTGAAATCATTCACTCAATCAACAGAAACTCCCGATTTTAATCGCGAAAGGACACTTTATTAGTATTTTTATTAAAATAAATGTATGTAAAAGTCATATTCTGGAGAAAATTGAGATATTATTTATCTTGATTTGAGAAAAAAGCTTTGATGGTGTGGTCTCTTATCACACCACACATTTTTAGTGATACTTCGCTCACATGTTTGTTACAACGCTTAAATGCTTGGGTGTGCCAGCAGACATTTGAAAATTTAAATCTCAGAAGTTTATCGCAAAAAAGCCCTTCTAGTACACATAACACAATCATTACTGTTACTCGATCAGAAATGTTATGAGGATCACTTCCTAATAATGCCTTTTTAGTTCTTTCTTATATACCATATTTTATATGTGTACGTACGCGCGTGAACGTGTTTTGGCTATTACAGTCCATGGTAATAGGACATTTACATGCTGTTATATCAGAAAAGAATATTTCCTTTTGAGGATGTCAATCTCTTATCTGAATGCCGATTCATTTATAATGCTTTAGTAGGACTTTCATAATTTTTATAAGCATTGTGCTACTTATTAACTATTTGTATTGATGGTAATTAATTCCTCTACTCGGAAACTACATAAATGAAAATTCTTTTACAAATATATTTATTAAAGCTTTAATTTCTTATACTTTACAAAACCTCACATATATGCTGCTTTTTGCAAAGTGACATTTTCTATCGTTTTTTTAAAACAATACACTAAAAAAGTGAAACGGAGTTTTATTTGTTAAAAATCTACATGGATTACCGAATAAAAGACATTCAAAGTTCTTTCTTATAATGACCTGTTGTGGTCCTTAGATAATTTTATTTCCTCTATATTCGCTTATTTTAGGGAAATCTGATACACCAGTAAACATTTTTCACACATTAACGTTGACGCTTATTTTTATTTACCAATTGTCACATAACCATGTTTTTGGTGAAATCTGAAAAGGGCTAGTGGCATCCGTTTTCATAGTAACCTAAATTGGTCACATCCAGTAAACATAACATTCATTCACACATTAACGTTGACGCTCAACGTTCAAAGAGCCAGTGAAAAAAAAAACTTAAAATTATTTACCAATTGTCACATAACCATCTTTTTGGTGATTGACTGAATGAAAAAACAAATGTAGCAAAATGGCTAGTTATGTATCCGTTTTCATAGTAACCTAAATTGGTCGCATGTCATAAACTAATCTGGCGAAGAAACGTTGGACGTTAAACACGTGATACTCACTCTTTCAATTTCCACATTATTCCACATATCCGCAGAATCTAAACACAAAAAGCATCCTTTACATTAGAAGTACAGAGATGAAAAATATTTTTTTTATTATTTAATAAAGTTTTTTTTTAAATAAAAGATGGGGGAGAGAAAGTCAAATAAAATTACGAAAAATTGAAAAATTTTATAACAAAAATACGTGTTTTGAGTTTTTGTGCAGAAAAAAATTTTTAATTCATTTTTTAACACTTTTTCCTATGATTTATGAATATGTATATTTCCCCCAAATATTCATCAAAACTTTCTCATTGAGATTTGCCATGTTAAAAATCTGGAACTCAAGAGCTACAAGAGGAATAACCCCAGTATCTGGAAACACGTCCTTAGTATATACAAATATGTAAGAATACCCCATTTAAGACCTTTTTATTACGTGTTTTGTTCACTGTATATGGACTTGTAAATAGAGATAATGCAAACGAATAAACGAAGCAGGATTAAATCTTTTCAGGCTGTTTTAAAATAATGTATTTGCTGTAGTTGAAAGTGTTTAAAAGGTATGGCTAGTTGAGGTTTAGTAATTATTATTTTATGCTATCTGTAAAACTATGATTTACATATTACTTTTCTTTAAAGTTTTCCCAAGACCTTTAAGTTCGCAAAGTAGTACATTTCCGCTATTTTCTAAGCTTGAAAATATTATCTTAAGCAAACTTTTCCATTTAGTCCTTATCTACCGCATCAAAATAATATATTTTTTACAGAATGTATGAAAGAAACTTTGTTAAACAAATTTATCAATTTTTTTAGTGATTTTTGTACATTTTTTATGCAGTCCCTATCTTTTGCATAAAATAATGTTTAACTGTAAAATTCATTTTTCAGAGATTGGAATTTTGTTGATATAATTTATATAAAGCCAGTCCCAAATCTAGGTGCATATTTAATTGGATTAGGATTGGGTCATTACTTGTGGAAGAGAGAAATTTGTAAGAAAGGAAGGAACAACATGGTGAATATTTGTTGAATCTATTATAACATTTCAGAAATTTTTATTTCGGAAATAGAAATTTTGAAAATAATTATAGCGAAAAGTTGATTCTTGTTTAAAAGGGAAACTCTTGCCAAATTTTTGACAAATACAAATATAACTAAAACATTTGTGTATAAATGAAGACATTCAAAGGAATATTTATGTCTCTAGAGCATCACATAATTATTTTTTTTTTATTGTCAGTTTCCATAAGAAGCGTCTAGCTTTCGATAATATTTCGAATCAAAGATAAAGTATTATGAATTAAATTGTAGATAACTTTTTGAAAAATTTATCTTATTAACCTTCACTGAAAAAACTATTACTTAATTATAGATCGATACAGATGAATACAAAGACAGTTTTAATTTTGAAAGTGGTTCAAAAGGGTTTATATATATATATATATATATATATATATATATATATATATATATATATATATATATAAAAAAAAGTTACTTTACTGAATATTTGTATACTTTTTAACACAGTCAGTTGTGAATTTTTTGAAGTTTAACCATTGGAAATATTTTGCATATTAATTAGGTTTAAATTGTGTAAATTTTATATCGTAATTTTAAATGTAAACAACTGTAGATTAAGTATGGTTATTTAATTTATATTTTTAAATTTTATTACTTTTACAGTACTTTTGGAAGCAAAATATTTACATTTGTAATTTTTGAAACTATAAACGTATTAAAGTATAAAGAATTGGCTCAGCGGTTTAGAGATAGTGGGGCCACCAAGGAGCCTAAGGCTTTGATACCGGCGGGTGGCGGGTTTGATACTGTGGCTTGGCGGGAGTCCATAGATTTTTGTCGATGAAACGTCCTCCCGTTGGTGTGGTGTGGTAGTTAGGAGAGGGGGTGCCAGTGTGTCGTCCAGGCATGGTTCAAAATTACATGTGCCATATGATTAATATGAATCATATCCATTAGATTTTTGGATATGAAAAGTGTATGCGTGCCAATGATTATGTGACATTCTTGTATTCTCGACAAAATTAAATCACGGCAATATTTAGCATCCGACGTAAGTTTAAATTAAATGAATTCAAACGTCAAAATTTTTTAGCAGAAGTCACCATTGAAGTGGATCCCATTCTTGGGGACTTGCCGTATCTGCAAATGGCTTAGCTGCCAAAATGCAGCCCATTTGAAACAAACAAACGAAGTAGAGTATAAATTTTTTTTTGCAAAATAAAAAACAGATTTTATGTTACATGAGATATCTTTGATCAGCAATCTTTAATCACCTAAAATAAATTTGTTTCTATAGTTAAGTATGTAGTTTTAAAATAAAAAAAATAATAATTTTTTAAAGTTTCTTTAAAAAATTTAAAACTTAATATGTATAAATATATATATACATATAGTAAAATAATATATATTTACTTATTTTTAAAATAAGAAAACATACATGGCCCCATAAAAAAATCTGTTTTAAAATGCCAGCATTCATTCTTGGCCTATAAATTTCTAAGTGTCCAACTATAATATTTCTTAAAAGTAATATGCCTGCAGAAAACAAGGTAAAGGGATTAAAAATTTACCATTTATTACCTATTTTAATGTTCTTACGCAAAAAGCTTCCATACTTATACAAGTTCACTTACTATTTTTATTAAAATTCTTCCACCGCTTGTTTATATCATTTATTTTGCAGTCACAAAATAATGCCGAATTCCAGTTTTTATGCCTTGATTCAGTTTTTATATCTCATTCCAGATCACAGTCAATTAAAACAAACTATTGTCATAATTAATTGCTTAATTAATTTTAACAATTGTTTTCCATTTCCTCAATGTCCGATTACGCATACATAAATGAAGATTGCTTTAAGGAATATTGCATTGTAGTTAATTATTTCATCTCTTCAATATAAATATCAAGCTAAATTATTTAGCTACACAAATGAAAGACGTGATTCATGATTAATGCATTAATTTTCTTTTGTAATATTTCAAATTGTTTGATAAATACAAAAAATGTATTTACAATGATTGTGTCGAACAAATACAATGTTTGAGATTCCTATTCAATAATGAGACAGCTAAGACGAAGGACTTTGTTGTACTTTTAGATTAAACTTCTACAATATACACTTTTGAATAGTTTTTTAATATTCCTACAAAAACAGAAACAATAATAAACTGAAAGAGTTTCCTAGAAATGCGGCGTCTTACATTGCACTTCCCTGTACTAACAGAAATATTTTTTTATGATATTTTAATCTTTATTCGCATTTGATCTTTTTCAGATAACGCTATGTTGTGGATGGATTGGTTTTGCCATTTGTGTCTGGATTTGTTTCCACGTTCTCTATTTCAGTAAAGAAACTCTTCTGAAACGTATTGCTTTTAACGGCTTTTCTGATTTTTTACTTTCATGCAGCGTAGCATGGATTATTTACGTATGTGCCACACAACAAGGAGGTATGCAGCATTCAACTTTCTTTTACTGATTCATAACGTCAAATGTTGAAATAATCAGAATTATTTAAATGTCAAGGCATAGAAATATAGCAGCTGTATATAGTCATCTATAATGTTCCGAGAAAAAGGCCATAGATGCCTTTTTCTTACTAATCGAGAATACAGATATTTTTTCGCAACCAAACCTCTAAATTGTTGATGATGCTTTAAGAAAACAACTTGCCGAAATCTAACAGGAAATAAGAATACCTGCTATTACTTTGGTAATTTCTAGTAGAAATTCATAGACACACAGGAAATATAAGTATGCAGATGAAAATTTTCATGTATGTTTTGGAAACCCTCGAACAAACATATCCTACGAATAAGGGGCTACATACTGATGGTTGATATCTTCCTAAAGTAAACGGAGCTGGTGCGGGAGGAATCTGCCGGCTGTTTGAAGACCATCGCAATTGGACGCCACCAATTGCGATGGTTAAGGTCTCAGCGGTCTGTAAAGCTACAACACAAGTACTTCTTACTGGCCTACCTCCTGCAAAAGTTACTTTCCTCATCGACTCCCAAACTGTAATTTCAGCCATAAGCAGTTACACACCAATTGACTGTCTAATAACAATCCTGTGCCAAACTAAAATTGTACAGCTCATTTCATATGGCTAGACTGGGACCTTACAGTGGGTTCCAAATCATGTTGAGATCCCCGGTAATGAGAGAGTCGACCAAAAAGCCAAGCAGGGGGCCATGTCGTCCGAAACGGAAGTCCCCTTTACCCTCAGAAAAGCAAAATGTATTATAACCACATACATTGATAATTGTACTGGATTTGGCAATTGTACTGGCCCAATAGCTTTGGAAAGCCAGAGGAGACCCTGACCACTGTTGGTACTCTCTCAAGGCATGGTATTTCTTAGGGGTGGGGGAAAATCTATAAAAATTAATAATAAAAAAGAATAAAAAATTTTAAAAAATAAAAACCAACCCCATAAGAATTAAGGATTCAATTCAATACCACTATGCCCAATCCAACATAAGTCCAACAACAACCAATCCTTAAACCTCGAAATAATTTCCAATTCCGACGGAACACCAGAACAAGGCTTAGCAACCCCCTCTAACCTCAACCTCGCAATTCCAAACATATCAAGCTCCCTTCTCATCCCAGCCCTCTTCTTCAAATCGACCTCCCCCCCATCTCCAACTCGCAATTCAACACCTCTCGATTACCAAGAACTCGACCCAATAGGTGGGCCCCTAACTCGAGAACTTCACGAATTTTAGGACCAACTCACCCAGGACCTCTCATGGAACCCTTCTCTGGTCTTCAGTCTTCGAGGCTCTCACTCGACTATTTGCTGCTATCACTAAGATCTGCACCGGTGGTGCCCAAAAAAGGCATGGCATACAATTCACTCCAAAAATCTTATTCAATATTTAAGAGGTATTCAATCGTAAATTCATTAAAAGTGTTACAGCAACAGTCTTCTCCATACCATGGCATCGACACTTCCTCATAAGTATGTCTCTCAATGAGGACTAACAACATATTAAAATAGACAGATAGTGTAAGGTGAAATCCACACCAGAAATATGAAATATTCTCTATACTTTATAACCATCTCATGCAAAAAAGTAAAAGGACTACAGTGTGATCAGACCAATTGTTTAATTACCATACTTTATGTATAAAGTGTCCCAGCTGAGACAACTGTTAGAAACATCGAGAAGAGATATGGTGCACCTAGATAACTCTCAGAATCACTTAGGAACGTCGAGTCGGGGAAGCGCTTTGTTGCACAGAAAGGAAAGGCGCGATGACACAAAGCTGAGTCTTGACCGGAAGTTGTGTAAGTGCGGTCAGGGGAACAGGCGGATGGGGTTCTCAACTCATAGTTTCTCGACATAAAAGGAAAAATATGCGTATTTCTCGTTGGAGAGTAGAATTATAGCTACTCTCTCCGACTCTCCAATAAGAAGAAATCGCACTGGGATGAAGCTTCATTTTATGCACTGACAGAGACTGTAAGATGGCAGACTACACAGAAAAACTGATAGAAGAAAGTACATGCGTGTAGAAATTTTTAACTTCTGACACACATGCAGAGGAATTCTATTAATCCTATTTTAAATCTTATACAACTTAAGAATTACACTTCTTCATAAGAATTTGTCTGCACTAATATAACATAATATGATGCAATAGTTTCGTACAATTCCTATTATCTTAGCTCTAATATCTTTGAAATACACTGCTGGACAATTGTTAAGGACGGATCACAAATTGCTATGTAGCATAACATTAAGCGAGACATGAGGCGTAGTAGGATAAAATATAGTTGCCACACTGTTCAGACATTAGAATAAAGAATATTTATTGTTCTGGAAAGTACAAAAGCTGTGAAACATCTGAAAGAAAAAAAAATGTTCATTTGATCTGCGTACGGAGAAATGGAACAATGCATCTAAAAGTCAGCAGGCACCTTAAAGAAAGGTATCAGTACGGGATATGTCCACCGTGGAGTGTGATGCAACATTCCACACGTCGTACCATACTTTGCACAACATTATCCAGCAACTGTTGAGGCAATTTATCCCATTCCTCTGTGAGTGCACGGATGAGGGTGTTCTTGTTTGTCGGAGGCTAGTTTCGACCAGCAACTTGCCTCCCCAAAGCATCCCACACATTTTCAATGGGGTTTAGATCTGGAAAACGCGCTGGCCATACGAGACGTTGAATACTCTCGCTGTCTAGACAATCCTGAACAGCGAGTGTTCGATGACATGTTGCGTTGTCGTCCATAAAAACAAATTTATCACCTACAGCACCACGGAAAAGACGAATATGAGGAAGTAGAACTTCATCAAAAAGTATCGTTGGCCCGTCATAGTCCCATTCGCAACCACATGTAGGCGCGTGCGGCCATTGATCATGATGCCGGCCCACACCATGATACTGCATGTCGGATATCGGTCCTTTTCCTGGATATTTTATGGACGATAAGCAGTACCACTCTCGCGCCAGATCAGTTGGCGTCTACAATACGATGACAGACTGAACCTACTCTCATCTGAGAATAGTACGCATGCCCAGTCCTGTTCAGTCCAATTGTGATGCTCACGACATCATTGCAAACGGGCAGTACGGTGCTGTCTGGTCAATGCGACACACACAGCAGGTCTGCGTGCGTATAGTCCTCCTCCCCTCAAATGTCTGGCAACAGTTTTTCGGGAGATCTGCTTTCCTGAGGCAGCAAGAAACTGATTTGCCACCTGCTGAGCTGTGGTGCGCCTGTTCCTTTTTGCTGATAGGACGATATATCTGTCTTCTCCAGGCGTCGTACTTCTAACACGACCTCCCCGTGCCGTCTACTACACATTCCAGTAGTTTTAAATGACTTCCACAGCCGTGAAACAACGCTGTGAGCGATGTCGAACTCCTGGCAACATCTGTTATTTTTCGCCCTTCTTCGATCTTTCCAATAATTCGGCCATGCCTAAAATCATCTATGTGATGTCGGGAAGACATGCCAAAAATTTTAAGTTCGTCTATTAAATCTTTCCTGTAAAACTTTGACTTGAAACAACAACTGTCCACACGCGTCAAAACCTTTAAAGCTCTTATGAACGCTATCTCGTGATGAACAGACGTGGAAAAAAAAAAATTTGCATACTCATACTTCTTCTTGCTAATATCCCGCACTTAATCTAATTTTCCACATTTGGCTTCCTTTCATTTTGTGGTTGCTATGGATGATAGTGTTATCCGTCCTTAGCAATTGTCCAGCAGTGTACTAATGTAATACATGTTTATAGAGAGTTTGACAAAATTTATTATTTTCCCCTTACATATACATTTATGTGTTGGTGTGGTAAAAGACACGGCTACTAAATTTATTCTATCACCAAAAGTCCTTAAAAGATTTAAAAATTACTGAAAAATGCGAAATCCCCTTTTTTACAATGAATTACGGTTTACATAATCCTGTGTTATATTTTCAATTCCGAGATTTCGGGATTACATTATCAAATCCCGGGATTAGGATTGAACAATTTATGAAAAACACTTACACATTAGCATAGTTGAAATTACATAATAAAACTGAAAACATGTTTAAAAACTTTTTTTAATATTATTATTTACTGAAACAATTCAAAAAACAAAACTTATTCTATTACAAAAAACAAATAAAAATAGCACATAATGAAATTTAAAAACATTTCCTTTTTTTGTGTTTCCGTAAATAAGATTTTAAAAAAACAGCTCGTCCTGCATTTCATCGATCAAACAGCTTTTTGCTGTTGTTACAAATTATCCTTCCGAAGAAAATACTCGTTCCGACTCTGCATTGGTAGGCTTTATCGTCATTAAATAGAAATGAGTTCTTTCCAGGTAGTTTTACCAAGTCTTCCTTCATTTTACAAAGAGACATTTCTTTTTGAATTTTTGATAACAGTGTCTCAAATCTAATAGGCTGCATTAGCGCATATCCCTCTTTGATAACTTTATCTAATTCTTCTGCTACACTTACTTGTTTTTGAGTACAAATTGATTTAGTTATCGAATCCGAATGTAAATCGATTTTAAGTGTTACCTCGTTTGTAATAGAAGATCCAGTTGCATGGGGTGTTGGTAACACAGTGGGATTTGAAGCGTCAAGTCTTTCAAGCCTGTCCACTATTAATTTACGGCGCGATTAATTTACGAAATGTTTGCCTGTGCATCAGATTATTCGGAACTGTTGCCTCTTGTCTGTGAAATTAGTTAATTGTAAACTGAATATTAAATGAAAAAAATAAAATGCATCTAGTACTGTTTCCTACACTCCTCTCACTTAACTGTGACTGAGCGCGCCACACTTTCCCGCCTTCCTACCCCAACTGAAACTTTTTGAGCCCCGTACCGGGACATTCTGTAAACTGGAAACGCAACGGACAGACGCAAGGTCTTGTCCGCATCAATCCGCAGCACCTTCAAAGGTGTAATTTTCATTTAAACGCATTACTACTTTTTAGTGCAAACTTTAACACTGTAAATATTTATTGTCTTGTAATATAAACATATGTACCATCTCCATATATCTGGCTGTTATTCGAACTCAATCAACGACATCAAGTACTCAGAGTTTAAAACTGTCCGTCAGATTATTATTTTTTCAAAATATTTATCAATAAAAAAAAATCTGCGTGCATATTTCATTTTCTGAGAATTAAATTCTAAGGAAATTTTTATGAAAATTTCAAAATACAATTCAGAAAAAATTTAAATACTGCGATTAGTTATTTTAATCCCGCGATTTCCCTATTTGAAGAAACACAGGTATCCAGGAGCTGCAAATCCTGCAAAGAATAGAAAATAATTTTTTATGTTTTTCTAACATTTTGTATCAATTATATTTGTACTTACTAGCTGGTATACCCGTTCTTCGCACGGGTGAACTGAAAAATTAAACAATACAGAATGAAGGATAAAGAAGTTTTTAATGAGTTAATTTTACGTGAATTCTAAGTTAAACAAAAAAAAAAGAGCTTTTTGCATATCTCAGCTGAACAAAAAACCATGTTTGCTAAATTTTAAGTCTGAAGATATAATATCTGATAAAAAAGATTTTTTTTATTTGTAACGCCCCGTAACTCTCTTGTGGGTCGATTTTTGAAAACACCTTCCTTCTGCTCAGCAAAAGTAACACATTGTTACAAATTTTGTGTAATGAGCGCTTAAAATAGTGTATATAATTTGTATCTGGATGTGTAATATGTTAATATTACTTTCTGATGCATTTATTTTATGTTAAACAGCTTTCACCTGCGACTTCATCCACATTGAATTTAACAAAAAAGTCTTTATTCAATCCGCAGAGTTTCCGAAAACTTTATAAAATTATGTATTATTCCACGTAAAGAAATACCTATGCTATAAGTATAATGCCATTCTTTTACTTTGTGAATTGAGGTGTCTTTTTTTTCTATGTTTTATGTTAATTTTTAGTTTTTTGTATTACATTTATTGAACAATCTCTCTATATACAATATAAAATTTAATGAAAAAAATCTCTCTATATACCATATTAAATTTAATGAAAAAATCTCTCTATATACAATATCAAATTTATCAATTTCAAAGTAAATAATAACTGAACTATTTTCATGAAATAAAACCTAATGACGTTTAACATTCATTTCTAATTATTATTTAACCCCTTCCAAGACCAGCATACGGAGAAAGAAGCATTTCCTTAGACCCACGCGTTCTGAGAGTATACGCACGTACGGAACCGGGTGAATTTCCCAGTTAGGCCTAATTTCATCGGATATTGTTCACTATTTCATTGGTTTTAATTTTGTTTTCGTGGAACCCTAATTTTTTTTCTAAAATAAAAGTAGCTTAAGTTACTCCTTATAACTCGAGCTATCCGCCAGTGAAAGCTGCATCAAAATCGTTCCAGTCGTTTGAGAGATTAGCTAAAATAAACAGAGACAGACAAAAATTTTAAAATTTGATTTTTTGATATAAGTACCGGACATACTTTTAAATGCATTTAGTGAAAAGCTGTTAACTTCAAATTACAAACAGACACTGCAATTTTATTTATTTGAATAGATATGTGAAACAAAATTTAATATATTGTATTAATCAGTTTAATTTAATTCAGTTCGTTATATGTGTTGATTGAATATTTTTTTCTTACAGAAAATCCAAAAATTTCTATGGCAAGACTATTGTACAGTAGTTTAATTTTTAAGATAAATCTCTCTTCTTTCTCTTTAGGTTTCGTGAGTCGTTTACTATCTCTCAAAATCTTCCTCCCCTGTCACGTCTATCATTTGCTACATATCTGATCAATTGCATTGTGATACTACACTATTTCTTTTCTTCAACAAAAGCAGCAGAACCTTTCAGTTATTCGATCTTGGTTAGTATATTTCATAACACAAAAAAGTTATTTTTTTAAATTTTCAAGATGATCTGTTTTATTGTTAAAAGGATATCTTAAATATCGATTGCAATTTACGAATATTTCAACAAAAATTTAGTTTTCAATTATGTACACATAGGTATAGCTTCAGCATTTTTAATGAATTGTTAATTGACTTCGTAATGTAATTAGAGGCAATACGATGGCTGCAGATCAGTATCCCTAATGTAATAAACTTATTACAGAACGTCTTTCCGAGAAAAGAAAAATAGAACTAATGTTCCCATATTTCTAGACAAATTTAACAACAAAATATCAAATGTTTGGCAAAGCAAATATTTTTATTGCTTTCAGATACATGTCATTAAAAAAATCAATGTTTTAAAGAAAGTTTTAGGTCTTTTAAAAATCCTTTTTTTTGTACATAGTTTGCATGCAGTGCGATAAGATACCGCTTATAAGTATAAGAATAAATTATATTCATCGGGGAACCTACGTATGTGGAAAACATATTCTATGATACGGAGATAAAAGAAGACAGATAATCTTAGTATTATTTTTCTGTATGTAATAATATGTATTCTGTATAAATATTATTTGAATACATTTATTAGAATTTTGTGTAAAAGATCGTAACTCCAATTTTTCTTCAAAATTTAACCAAAAACGTAGGACAATTGTTATAGTCTATAAAACTCTCCAGAAAACTGTAAAAGGGTATTCCGAATTAGTTAAACATGAAGATAAAGAGAGTTTGTGCAATAAATATGGTCAGTTTAAAAATGTAAAATTAGTAGAAAATTTTTCATATTGTATTAAAATATTTAAAAGCATTTTTTGAGAAACTATGTTTTTCAATTTTTTGCTTCACGGTAAAGTTCATTGCAGGATTTCTTTTAAGATATTAAATTGAAATGTTCGGAAAATGTTTTATATTTAGTTTCATCTGTATTATAAACTATAATCTAATCTCTGTGTATATCTTTATATATAAAAATCTTCTGTGCGTGTGTATGTGACTGACTCCTCATAAACCGCAGGACCGATTTTGATGACATTTTTTGTATGGGTTCAAGTGGATTCGAAAATAATTTAGATTCACAATTCGGGGTCCGATATTGCAATTAGTTAAAATATATTAATTAAAAACCTTAAAACGCGTAATTGTTTTACCCCTGTGTGCTGTTTATTCTGATAATGTACGGAAAAAATAATAGAGGAGAATTTTCCGATATTTTTTCGCAGTTTTTAAAATTGCAATCTAATTTTTCTATCAAAATCAGACAAAAAATAATTGCAGAATCGGAAAGAATATTCATTTCAATACGATACGGCATATATCTTTATATATATATATATATAATTCTTCTGTGCGTGTGTTTGTGACTGAACTCCTAAGCAGCTGGACCGATTTGAATGATATTTTTGTGTGGATTCAAATGGATTCGTGAATGATTTAGATTCCCAATTTGGTCCGATCTCGCAAGTAGTTAAAAAAATGCACCAAAATTGTGTAGGGGCGCCTGATTGCTCATAAAAAAAATCATGGACAATATTCTTGAGGCCACTATTTGGAGCTGCAAACTTGATGGTGAATTTGTACTTCTAACTCAGATCCCAATGATTCTTTCAGACTCACCTAACCTTTCAAATGTTTGCAATTTCCAATTTGCTTGGCATTTGCTATGACCACAAGGTCAAACAATAGCAATTTGTGGCTTAGATTTAGAAACCCTTGCTTTTCGCTCGGTCAATAATATGTTGCATGTCCGAGGTTTGGCAAACCATCGGTCGCATTTGTTTGTTTATACCCCTCAAGGATTAACCAAAAATATTGTACATTCAATGGCATTACAATAAACTTTTGTGCAGGGGGTAAAGTCTTTCTCTTTACCTGTCCCTGCTCTCTCCCTGCTCATCTTCTGGACTGCTGGGGCTTTTTCCTGCGACAGTTGTATGAAGAGCAAGACCTGGTGTGTGAGACTATTACGCGGAATGGTCAAATGGACTTGGTGTAGGCTTTTCTGCTCAAGGGGATAGGAAACAACAACAACAACACAATAAATTTATTTTTTGTGCATTAAAAATATACCTGTTATGAAAATAGCTCGAATTTTTATCCTTTTTACCCTTTAATCAAAACAAGTTTAAGTTTCTATTCAGAATAGCTTCTATATTCAACTTAGTTAATAGTAAATACATACTCCCACGCAATCAATGGGTCGAATTGTGGTAATTGTATCTGGGATGATGTAAAGTATTGTAATAACTTTCTTTGTATAAGATTTCATCAAAACGGTCCAGAAAAAGTTTGAAATTTTCGTATTTAAGGATTTCGTATTTATTTTTCGTGTACAGGACAACGTCTGTCGGGACCGCTAGTATTTATGTATTTTATTGCACTTTTTTTTGAGAAAATAACATTAGTTTTTTTAAAAAATTGAGTTCTATAAAATTTGACATATTTCAGAAACTGTCAAAAGTATTACAAATCTTATCACTACAGGCACATGTAATGATGTTATTTATGTACTGTATAAATATTATTCAATATATTAACTAGAATTTTTAATACTAGGTTTACCGTAACTGCAATTTTTCACTAAAATATCACTCAGAATTCCCAATATATCCAAGATTAATTTTAATTTTGTGGATATTGTGTATTTGAATTCCTAGTTTCCTAGTCCTTTTAAATAAAAAAGTATTCATTTAGTTGAAAATTTATATATTTCCAAAAAAAGTGCTCCGAAGGTAGTCATATACCTTAAGTGTTTATTCCACTAGAGGCTTTTAGGGAGAAATTGAAGACTTGTTGCATGTTAAAAGAATCTATTAACATTTTCTCCGAAACGTGTATCAGGTTTAGAAAAATTAGTAATAAAATGTATAGGTGCCTTCCTACTAACATAACCATCGTTAAAAAAATGAGGACATTCTTAGATAGACCTTTCTATTTTTCTTGTGCATCACTGAAAAGGCATAAAATAAAAGCTCTCAGAAACCTTTCAAAAATAAGTTGGGCAAGAAAATGAGCAATCTTCTGTAACGGTTTTTTACAAAAAGCTTGACCTTTTCTATATTTTTTAAAAAATAAAATTGCTCATCAAATTTATTATTAATTTTTTGTACATTAAAACACAACGTTCATTAAACCTTTCACAAAATCCTTCGTAAGACTTTTATATGACCATGAAAGTCTGTTATCAGCATTCGAGTTTAAAATTTTTAGAATTATAAAAATACTTAGTGGAAAAAAGTGCATGAAAAGAATATAAGTTTTCTGAAAGGTTTGAAGAAAATTTTAGTTTTGGCACGTGCAAGTACAGCTGAAAATAGCAATATAATCAGTATATTGAAATTATTGATTTTCTCTAATCATTTACTGTGTATAGTTTTTTTCTTTTTGATGCATTATATATTAATATAACTGATTAACCTTTTTTAAGCAAAAAAAAAAAAAAAAAAAAAAAATGATTTTTCGACACTCCCCTAGATTGTTATAAATATATATTTTTGTTTTCTTTTTCAGATCGGGATTATATTTTACTTGACTTTTTGGATTTACATTATTTCATTTATAGCATCGTTGCTTGTTGAACTTCCTATGTCAAGATTACTTCGGTGATTTCATAATAAATAATGATACGAATAAAATATTCCTGCGGTTATTTTATTAAAAGAAATTGAGGTTGTGTGTGTGCTTTTAATAAAGGAAACTGTTTGTATGGAATTGTATTTTTATTATTATTCTATATTTTTATTATTAAAGTACTTTGTATATTCATTTATATGCTATGCTAATATTCTGTTGCTGTACTGTTTCTCGCTAGGAGAAGCTCTTGCCTCACTAAGCTGTTGGCATTTTTCTAAACCTTTTTACGCTAAATTAAAGTTGTTGTTAAAAATCAAGAATCATTTAGTCCCGTGTGTTGGACAGAATCTCTGTAGGAAATGGTATTTGCTGTGAATGAATTAATGTTGTTTTTTTTTAAGAAAGGTTTAGATTTTATATTGAATGTTAAGGCCGACAAAAGAGTATTACATCGAATGTTTTGTGAAGAGAAATACTTTGAAATTTCATTTGACTAATAATTAAAAATATCCCATGAAAAAAAAAGAAACAGAATGATGTTAAACTAAAAAAAAATTATTCTTACATATATTCCTACAATTTATTTTTTATATATATTTTTACATTCTATATTTATATACCAACTGCATGGCCCTGCGTTGCACGGGTTTTTTTTACTTTTATAAAAATTTACCCTTTCTTTCACAAAGATAGCACTTCCATTATTCTTTTTTGAAATTACTTTGTGTTATGAATAAGAATAAGAATCGATTTATAATTAGAATCTAGGAATACAATTAGAATCACTCATGTGAATTGGATAGCCAATGTATTTCGATTTACCGCGATCTTTCTTCCATGCTGGGACACCTAAGTACATTTCCTATAAAAGCTTGAGGAAAATATATACATTAAGATGAGACATTCAGAAACACGAATCACTTGTCAAATTATATATATTGCAAATACACACGCACACCGTTACATGTAGGAAAACATTGCACAACACAATCTCAAAAAAACGATACTTCCATCACACACGAATACGGTAAGAATCCCATTTTCCCGCCAATCACAAAAACTTCTAGAATGAAGAAAAGTTCCCTTCGTGGCACCATCTCTGGACGGCGAAAGGAATGAACTGTTCTTAACACTCTGACTTTTTTGTTTCTTTTCCCTCTGCTTAGCCCGGCATTGCACGGGCTTTTACCGAATGTATAACTTAATTTCCACGTTAATTTTCTCTTTCCTTCATGACGCCAGCACTTTTGTGTGAATGTGTGCGAGTACAATGTGAGTGATTGCTATAATAATGTCATTAAATTCCCTTTTTCGAAATTTTTTGACTTCCTTTTACTGTCAGACAGGTTACTTTACCCTTCATTTACCCCCTACGTTGCATGAACATGTTTGAATGTATAACATATGGTCATGGAAATTCCCCTTCTCCTCTAGCTGTCAGCACTTCCTGTTGTGTGTATGTATGATTTCTATATCAGCGTCATTACAATTTCCTTTTTCGAAATTTCTTCCACATCTTCCCATATTGTCAGACAAGTTTCTTTTTATCTCTCTATAGTCCGGCGTTACAGTAGCTTTTTTTAGTGTAGAACTATCCCCCCCCCCATTATTTATAAATGATGAATGAAAAATCTTACAGATAGCTATTGATATGGTTTGAATGTTTGATTAAACTAATATATATATATATATATATATATATATATATATATATATAATATATAAAAATATATAAAAATATGTTTACATTCACTAAAAAGATATTAAAAAACAAAAAGAATACTGTGTGATAAAAATATTTGAGTATTTTATTATAATTTTTGTTTTTTATTCCACTGTGTTTAGTAAGTCATTTAACGCTTTATTATAACCGACGCTACTTATAAGTACCACTCACTTTAAAACCGTTTTTAAGTTTTTACGAACAGTTTTTTAAAACCGTTTTTACGAATACTCTGACGATTCTTGGCAGGAATATTCTTTGAAATCCGCTCTCTTCCAAGATATATGGCAGCACGGGTTCTATGGTGAGTATTTTAGCGTTGAAGGCGAATAGTTTTAAGCAGAAATTGCGTTTTCAGCGGATAGCGAAGATTAACTATTTCTCCGAAGAAAAATGACAATGTCAAAAGGTAAGACTATTATTTTTTTTGGTATGTTAATGAAGACCATAGAAAACGATTTGACTGTTTATTTGAAGTGGACAGTGTGTGCAATTAATTTTACAGTTGAATATCTTTAATTAATTAATTAGCTCAAACTAATTAAATTTCCCAAAGTTGAGTATTTTGTTTAATGTATATTCCTTAGTTTTCAATGTAGTGATTCAAAAAAAAAATATTGCATTAAAAAAACTGCAGTAAATCATAATGCGGGCGATAAAAGGTTAAACATGTATCTGAAGAAAAAAGTTACTTTTTGCAAAACTGACATATTCAATGTTTTAACAATAATTATTTTCATAGAGCTTATAATAATAAAAAGGGTTTAGTATTTTAATTAACTCAATCAATCGTTACATAAGAATAATTTCCTTTTTAAGTTTTGAAATAAAAAAATTGATTAAAAAAATGTTCATTGAGGAATTAGTTGTGACATACCATTAGCTTAAAAATGGTTGTAAAATAAAAAATTTCGTTTATTGATAAAGACTTATTAAAAATTTGTAAAATAATTAAATCAAAAGAAAGATATATATTAATTTTATTATATTAATTATAAAATATTTTTCTATAAATAATTATAGAAATCTATCTTCTTAATAATTATATTTCATATATTATATACCAGATGACATGCCGTTCTTTGCATGGGTTAAGTTTCAAAAACATAATATTCCCCTATTATAGCAGTTATAATATTTTTTTTAATTAATGTTAAAATTATAAATATTTTTAAAAAAGTACAATTTGTGTGTGTGTCGCTTCAAATTAAATAATAATTTAACAAAAACAAATATTTTTGAATATAAGAGAGGAAATTAGCATGCTATAAAGTAAACAAAAATGACTGAATGCAAATAGAAAAAAATTATATCAGAAAAGTACTAGCAATAGTAAGTTTCTGCTATTGAACTATGGGCGAAATAACCTGAAATCGATAAACCGAAAGAAAAAAATTAATGATGATAAACTGATGAACAAAACAATATCATAAATAAGAAATATTAGTAAGTCATCAACAGGGAAAAAATTAAATTAATATTACATGAGGAACAATTTAATACTGTAATTGTAATTCAATAGATATAATTCAATACTAAAAAAATTAAATTAGTATGAACGAAAATAAAAAATCTATCTAAAATAGGCCCACGTGAAAATAATCTAAAATCAACAACAGTACTGAATGATACAAACAATAAAACATGTTGCTAAAAAAATTAATTATTCAAACAATAATTTTTCGCAATATTTCTATTAGCAATTGTAATTCTATTACAAAGAGCAAACAAATGAGTACATACAATCATAAATAACTATAGTAATAATTGAAATATATATATATATATATATATATGTATTATATGGGCAGTATGTCAATGTATAAAATATGTATATGATCATCAACCATAGTGACTGGTGTACGGTGACGAGCCAGTCGCTCGGCAACCATAGATGAGATATTTTCTATTGGCGAGACATCTGGTGAACGTGCAGGCCCGGGCAACAGCGGATTTTTTTTCCGTATCAAGGAAGGTTTGTACAATACCGACAAAATGCTCGTGTATTATCCTGCTGAAATATTGGGTTTCTCAGGGCTCGAATATAGGGTAGAGCCACGGGTCGTAACACACCAGAAATGTAAAGTGCCGTCAATGTGAACAAGAGTGACAGAGACGTGAATCAAAGAACACCCCGTACCATCAGGCCAGGTAATGGACCAGTATGGTTACAACGAATGCACGCAGCCAATGTGTGTTCATCACGATGGCGCCAAACACGGAAACGACCATTTTGATGCTGTAAAAAGAACCTGGTTTCATCTGAAATGTGACGTATAGTCATTCGTCCTCTTCGTTGATAGCACCATTGAAGACGTTCCTGTTTATGATGCAGTGTCTAGGGTAGCCGCAGCCATGGTCTACGAGCTGAGAGTCCATGTTGCTTCAAACTTCGTCTAACTGTTCATGCAGACACTTGTTGTCTTGCAAACGATCCTAATTCTTGACTCAGGGTTCGTGAAATGGCTGCACGATTCATTAAGGCCCTATGGGTGACATGCTTGCCTTCACGGCAGCTAGTGATATGGAGCCTTTGAGATCCAGCACGGCCCTCTGGTTTACCGTTCTGAACTCATCGATTCCACATTCTCTTCACAGTCGTTGGATCTCGACCGATGCGATCAGCAATATTAAGATACGATAAACTGCAATCGCGGCACGCTTACGATTTACCCTTTATCAAAGTCAGAAATGCGCTGGTACACACTTCTGCATCTTACATGAGGCATCACAACAACGGAACAACGTTGGATACAACGTTGATGTGCAATTTGTGTATGAGAAACCGGCTGAACAATTTCCTCATTATAGTTATTACAAACACATTATAGGTGTCGCTACCGACACCTGCTTTGTCTCAAAGCTTTGAAAAGCTAATCATTTGCATATCACAAAACCTTCATCCTGTAGTATAAATTTCGCGTCTGTAGCATGAAGCCTTCTTGATGTAGCAATTTTAATGTCCAGCAGTGTATTTAAAATTTTTGATTTAAGTTTTAAAAAATGTTCCAATGCGCAAGTCAAACACAACAGAAAAATACTTTGGTAGATTTTCTGTGTGATTCTAGATTATTAAAATAATCTAGAATTGTTTTAAAAATCGTGGCCGATAGTTGAATTTAAAACTTATTAATCCAATTCTGTCGGGAAATTAATGATATCTTTTTAATTTTCATTTGATTAAATGCGTGAGTTCAGGATGTTCAACTTAATATTTAACGCAAACATTGAAGATCTTAAAAGCTGGCACATATTAAGAAACTGCACCATAATGATTGAAACAGGAGAAGAGAGAGAGAGAGAATAAGCCAACCTCTTTTCAGGTGAGTACATAATATTTTTCAATTGCATACTTTCTCACAAGCTCAATGCATTTAAAATGTATTACTGAGGCTATTTTTTTTGTACGTCTTTGCTATATCCTTGCATATAGCTTAGCATTAACTGAGAATAATAGCACTTTTTACTATTATTTGTGACTATGTATTACACACACACACACACATATATATATATATAAAAGTACGTATGCATGTATTATATTTAAAATTTTAATTCGAAACTATAAAAGGTTCTACAAACATCATGAAAAACTGTTGTGCTCAAAATTCCCCGAAGCAACATTCCAAAGTGTTACGTTGAATGCGAAATACTGAAGAAATTCCGGATCATTGAATATCAAGAAAACTCCTACACATTATTAAAAAGTAAAATGTGCTATTGCAATTTCAATATACTGCAGTGTAGGCAGCATCTCGTTCGATAACATTTTTTTAACATATTAATTTTTTAAAAAATTTTCAGTGCAGGTATTCCAATTTACTTCAGAGTTTCAATTTTATTTACATTATTTCTATTGTTTTTGACTCTTCTAATAGACTTAAACTTTTTTATTATAATTTGCATTTTGTATACGCATTCATAGTTTACTAAACAATCTTTCGTCCAGAACTTCGATCGAAACTTTCATTACAAAAAGGAATTACATCGGATTTGTTCAAAACATCCTGATATAATGTTTTTTTAAAGAATATTACTACTCCAGTTGGTTCTCTTACATTTGGAACGAAACTTCATATATTTAACAATAATTCATTAGTTACTATTCATATTCAGAAATTATTTAAAATTTTTGATTGTCATTAAGAACAAAAATGCACCAAATTTGAGAGAACTAAAGGTGTTATAAAATAATTTTCTAATAGTACGTGGTCTGTTAAACATCATCTGAAGAGTTAAACCCAAGTAAATATATATACATATATATATATATATATATATATATATATATATATATATATATATATATATATATATTCATTTTTTGTTCTTAAAATGACTAAAAAAATTTTTAAGAGGAAACAAAGGAATTTTCTTTATTACAGAGGAATAAATAAAAAATTAAATATGGTTCTTTTGTATGTGGAAGAGATTTCACGGTACATTAAAAAGACTACGTCCGACCTAAAGTAAACAAAAGCAAAGTCAATTGCTTATCTTCCGATGGAGGATAAGCATTGCATATACAGTCACTCAAAAAAGTATTTGACACTTTGGGAATGAGAAATTTAACAAATATACAGCGCAACAATAGAATTTAATTTCACACCACTTTTTTAGGCTACAAGTTTAAACATAAACGTTTCAACAGATAAGATTATTTATGGAAAAAATAGTAAGAAAACAAAGATATATCAGTTGGTGTGTGAAATCTCGTAAAAAGTCATTGGAAAGAGGGGAAATCACTTCTCTGTGTAGGAAAAATCTTGAAAAATTGAGTAAATCTACTGTTTTTAACAACTTTGACAGGTTCAAGAATACCAAAAGTATTGAAAACAAGCAAAAATCAGGGCGTCCGAGGATATTTAATGAACATGAAGAGAATTGGATTGTGAGATAAGTACACATTAATCCAAGAACTAGTAAAGTAAAAATGACTTTGCAATGTAAAAGTAGGTTCGGAAAATTTAGTAAATCCCGAAACTGTTGGAAACTTTTTAAGAAAACCTAAGTATCATGGCAGAGTACCTCCAAAAAAGCCCTACATCATGAAGTCAAATAGATACGCTAGATTGGCATTTGCTAAAATATATCTAAGGCAGCCAACATAACATTGGAAAAAGTAATTTTTGTTGATGAAAGCAAATATAAAACATTTTCGAATCGGATGGCAAGAAAAAGTTTGGCGGAAATCAAATACAGAAATGCATGTCAAAATTTACGGCCCACTGTCAAATATGGAGGAGGTAACCAAATTGTCTGGGGCTGCATGGCAAGCTCTAATGTTGGGAACTTAAATTTCATTGATAGTATAATGAATAAATATGTCTATCTTGACATTCTCAAGCGAGAATGTACCAAGATAATGACCCGAAACATACTGCAGATATTTACATGCTATGGTTCCCCTACCACTGTTCTAGTGTTATTAAGAGTACTGTACAAAGTCCAGACCTTAATCCCATTGAACATGTGTGGGATTATTTGTACCATATTTCTAACAAACAGGATTTAAGAAAATATTTGGTCAAAGAGAGAGTGGACCAAAATCGATAGATCGTTTTACAAAAAATGGATCCCATCCACGCCCAACAGACTTCAAGAGGTCATAAAGGCAAGAGCGACCCAACAAGATATTAATTTCTAAGTTTTTAATTGTTTCATTAATTAATTGTTTTCCTTAATTTATTGGGAAGTGTCCCGATACATTTTTAAGCACGTTTTCTTAACTCGATTTCTTTCATTTTTAATTTTAACCATTTTTTTTTTTTGTTTCATTTGTATGTTTAAGTAAAATATTACGATAAAAATCTATGAACTGGTAAAGTTCCCCAATACTTTTTTGAGTGACTGTATATGGAAAACGGAAGACTATAGAGCAACACTTCCAATTGGAAAGTGTTTGAGCATGAATTATTTAGTACGAAACGACAGTTGGATCTCACGGATAAGATTAAATTTCGCCTGTATATCCAAAAATGCTCGAAATAAATGCACTCTATTTTGTATAAACGTTTGAAAGGAGTTGCTGTAAATTGTATGAAATATGCCCAATTTATTAAATAAAATGTGTACTTACGCCAGTGCAGTTTAAGGAAATCCCACGCAGACAAACACACACAAAACGCAAAGCAAAATGTCAAACTGGGATATTCCTCTAACCCTGTATATACAGAGTGTTCTTTTTTCCAGGTATAGAAGTTTAAGTTGGCATTACTTTACAAGATGGAGACCGATTTAACAGCTGTCAAGTGATTTATTCTCAGTTTGGTTTGGCAATTCATCATGAATAGACTCACGCCTGAACAACGCTTTCAAATTGTGCAATTTTATTTCGAAAATAATGGTTCTGTGCGGAATACGTATTCCCGATTTTCATAAGCGAATTTTGTTTAGCGATGAAGCGCACTTCTGGTTGAATGGCTACGTCAACAAACAAAACTGCCGCATTTCGAGTGAAGCTAATCCACAAGTGTATGTCAAAACACCGTTACTTCCAGAAAAACTGACTGTTTGGTGCGCTTTATGGGCTGGTGGAATCCTTCTTCAAAAACGATGAAGGCCACAACGTTACAGTCATTGGTGATCGGTATAGAGCCATGATTACTAACTTTTTCATTCCTGAATTGAACAATCATGATGTACAGGAGCTGTGGTTCCAACAAGACGGCGCAACATGTCACACAGCTCGTGCCACAATCGATTTATTGAAAGACACGTTTGGTGACCGCCTAATTTCACGTTTTGGACCTGTGAATTGGCCTCCAAGATCTTGTGATTTAACACCGCTAGACTATTTTCTGTGGGGCTATGTAAAGTCATTGGTCTATGCGGATAAGCCACAAACGCTTGAGCGTTTGGAAGACAACATTCGCCATGTTATTGCCGATATACGGCCACAAATGTTGGAAAAAGTCATCGAAAATTGGACGTCCAGATTGGACTACATCCGATCCAGCCGTGACAGTCCTATGCCAGAAATCATATTAAAATGTAATGCCACAAGATTATCTTTCGAATAAAAAAAATTCATGTCAATCGAATAATACATCGTTGTTTTATTGCAATTTAAAGTTCTATACCTCTCAAAAATACACCCTTTATATGAATGAGTGAAAGATTTAATAGTATATAAATATTTGCTGACCAGCAATATGAGGACAAAGTTAAATTGAATAATTGAACATAAGATAGAAAAAAACGCAATTGCTGTACATAATTTCAAATCCATCGTAAAAAGTGTCATTTTTTTAAAATAAGTGTCCAAGTTTTCATACAATGAGCATTGGAGTATCTGTCAGATAGTCACTTTCATTTAAGGGAGGGAGGTTAAAAAAAGATGGTAATTCATCTCTAATAGAGGTCATTGCAGTAACTATTTAAGTATAGATAAAATGTTATATATATATATATAAGCTGTTAGACCCTTTTTAATTCCAGGAGTCTCTTATAAAGTCGAAAGTCAACCAGTTTATGCCAGACTAGAACATGCGAGAAAATCTGCTATCTAATCTTGAACTCTTTATACTATGTGTTATAGCAAATTATTGCCATGCATTCTTTTCCGTTTCAGCTTCTTTTTTTTCTTTTTGTCGAAATGGATACTTCACCAAATTTTTCTTCTTATGACTATCCGTGGCAAGCAACATTAGCGAAGATCTCGTTACGCCTTAAATGTAAGACTATTATTTTTTGCATTTATATATAACTACATGGACCCGATAGACGTTGTCCAACAAGTCTATATTATAACAGCTTGTAAATGAATAAATTTAGTTTTGTTGTAGCATTTTCAATAAGTAATTGAATTTTTTTTATATATCTAAAAATAATTTTAAATAACATATCTAGCTTAACGCAAGTGAATAAACAACATTTTTGGTTTTATAATTGGGTGTATAGGTGTACAAAGTTTTTGAAGTTCCTAATCTGGAGCAAGTAACGTATAGTTGACCATGAGAAAATCATGGATTCCATAAATTTAATCCGGCATTGTGCAGCTGCTGATTATTCAGCTTACTTAACCATTACTAACAATAATCACTGTTCATTACATTTCTGTTACTTCAGAAGCTATTAAAATATTAATACGTCTTTCATGCTCATTTGATAGAGTTTTATCTGCTTTTAATTCCTCTAATCTCACATTCTCTAAAGCGGATTTAAAATCTCTGTTCAAACAGTTGGGCTCGTGGAATTATGATTGCTATTCAGCGATAATTTCTCTATCTGTTGATATACTGAACGTGCATCGTGATGTTATTATATCAAGTATTAAATTTACAATGCGTGTGTTTATCGAATTTTACATTATTATATATATTTGTATATATTGATATCAATTCAAACCAAACATATTTTTTTTATTTAAAAATTTTTACCAAAAAAAATTATGCTGCACGATCTGCGTTAGATTCCTTTGATTCTTCCATGCTTTTTTTTTATAATACTTTCTACTTTCTAGGTTTCTGCTATATATATATATATATATATATATATATATATATATATATATATATATATATATATAAGTAGCTTTTAAGATATATTTTATAAAAAATGTTGAAAAATAAATTGACTTTACAACTATAAATGCAGCCAATACATTCTTCGTGTTTAAAAATAGCAGGATACAATTTTCATAGGTATCGGTTAATCGATATAAAAATAGGTATGCTGCAACCCCCCTGGTGGGGAACTGCAAAAAATAGAGAGTAACATAAACGAATTCTCTACGAAAAAATACATTTATATATATATATACATGCCAAATTTCAAGGTGAATGCTTGAACGCTGGAAAAGTCGATGTGCTGTGGCGCCACCTGGTGGGAAACTGAAATATAAAGAGGATAGCACAAAATCCTTATCCACAAAAAATTCATATACATACCAATTTTCATACTGATCTGTTGAACGGTGTTGCAGTAATGCGAAGACATAAATACAAACATCCATTTATATATATATAGATAACTTTTTACTATAGCTACACGCTAAATTGAAACGATATGTAAATCAAAACATAGATCAAACCTGTGATGTCTTACGCGTCTTTTCTTTAACAAGTCCTTAGAGTTCTTTGGGCCAGAATTAATGGCAACTCTTTTCCAACCTAATCCAAGAAATAGGATGTGAAGTAAAGATGCAAATAAACGGACTTTAAATATCGGATCTTAGAGTAAGCTCGATGGCAATGTAAAGGAATGTTAGACAATTGATGTGCGTTGTGGCAGTTGATGATTATTACAGTTCGTGTTTCAAGTTTGAATAAGTTCTACGTGACGTGGATACATATATTGGTGCTCGACTAGAAGGTAGCCGTACAGCTGCATCCCATTGCAGATAAAGACAAGAACTACTACGAGATATAATAAGGTAGGATTGCTTACTTAATATTAGAATCGAGGATTAGGCGGTTCGCTTATTGAGATTGGTCTGAATTGGATTAGGTCTTATTATGCACAGTCCAGTCACATTAATGTGACCACCACGTACTTTCCACGTCAGAGTTAAATAACCAATCACAGAAGGCAGGTGGCAACACAGTGCAGTTGAGCGTATATAAAGGGTGTCTGAGGCCTTCGGAAAACATTTCAATCATTGGCGTAATGCAGAAATGAATCGATTTATCCGACGTCCAAAAGAGCATTATCATTGGCTTTCGGGCCAAGGGTGGACGCATTTCCGAAACGGCTGAGTTTGTGAACTGTTCGCATGCCACCGAGGTAAAAGTGTACCGTGCATGGCAAAATGGGACTGTTCAAAATCAGGGACGTGGCAAATGTGGTGCACCACGGGCGATAGATGACAGAGGCGAACGACGGTTGCGTAGATGCGTTCGGGCAGATAGACATGCTACTGTTGAGCAACTGACCACCAAAATGAACCAAGGGGCTACCAAAAGTGTCTCCCAAACTACTATTCAGCGAACATTGCTGCGTCTGGGCCTCCGAAGCAGACGCCTGGTTCGTGCATCTATGCTGACTTCTGTTCATCGACGACGAAGGCTAGAATTTGCACGCCAGTACAGCAGCTGGACGTCCACTGAGGGGCGACAGGTAGCGTTTTCAGATGAATCGCGTTTTATGCTCCATCGGACAGATGGACGTTGGCGTATAAGGCGTGAAACCTCTGAAAGGAACCACCCTGCAACCATTGCCGGAACGGTCCAAGCTGGAGGCGGGAGCATTATGGTCTGGGGAATGTTTTCCTGGCATTCTCTGGGTTCACTGATCATTGTGGAAGGCACTATGGATCAATACAAGTACGCATCTGTCCTTGCGGACCATGTCCACCCCTACATGCGTATTGTTTTTCCTCAGGATGATGGCATCTTCCAGCAGGACAATGCGAGGTGCCATACAGCTGCCAGTGTACGTGCGTGGTTCGAAGAGCACCAGGATGAGTTTCCCGTTCTCCCCTGGCCAGCAAACTCACCTGACTTAAACCTAATCGAGCATCAGTGAGACCATTTCGATCGAGTTGTTCGCGCCATGGATCCTCAACCGCGTAATCAAGCGCAGCTGTCCACGGCATTAGAGTCGGCATGGCTCAACATCCCAGAGAACACCTTCAGGGACCTAAGTGACTCTCTTCCTGCACGTCTCGCAGCAGTCCACTCTGCGAAAGGTGGTTATTCTGGCTTTTGACAGATGGTCACATTAATGTGACTGGACTGTATATATATATATATATATATATATATATATATATATATATATATATATATATATATATATATATATATATATTGTGTGTGTTGCGTATCGCGTCATTGTAGATTCTCTCATATTAATTATTATAATTGAATTTGTTAAAGGTTTAAGTTGAATATCTTAATAAAGTCATATTAAAATAATGTTTGATCCTAGTTCTTTCGCTAATCCTACACCTCTAGCTCACGCTGATGCTTCGAGAGATGTACTTTCAAGGGGAGGAACATCACAAACCTAATGTTAAAATAGGTTATGCACTGCTAAAAAAGTTAGGGGAGCAAGCAAAATAGTGAATAATTTTTTGTGATATAGCTATGCATGAGCATAAAATTTAAAATATGATGGTGTAAGGAAATCCAGTACATAAAAAAGGAATGCAAAAAATAAATGTTTATGAGTTTAATTCCCTAGAATGGTATCAAGAACATAGAATGATGCTTTAGAGGAGATATTTGGTTACATATAAATGACAAAAAAAAAACAACTAAAAAACGATTGTTTGGAAAGAATACGGGATGATTAATATGAACTCGCCAAACTGCTAAGACTGCCGCGCACCTGTTTTGCATGGATGTGATGAGGTTATCAATGTGACTTAAAAGAATACTGTCCCCTCCTTCACAAAGTGCAATCGCCAAGTCTTGAGCAGTAACATGAGGTTTTGAACTTGCACCAAAGCATTATCCGAGGGTATCCCAAACATGCTGGATCGGATTAATATCAGAAGATCTTGCTGCCCCTTCTATAGTTTGTATTGTTTCAGCTTCAAGAAAATTTTCCACAAGACGAGTTGTATGAAGTCTGGCATTATCTTGCTTTAAAAGAAAGGAAGCACCAATGACTACATCGTAAGTTACAACATAGGGTCTCAGGATCTCATCAGCTCAGCTTTGAGGTTTCTAATTACCATTCCAAAAGATATGCAACTCACCTATGCTAATTCCAGCTCATACCATCAAGCCACATCGTCTGTTATGTGGTCCTTTCTGTGCGAATATAGCGTTACTTCTAGTACCCCCTTCTCGCGATTTTAATATAGGTCTGGTTCCACACTTTATACTGAATCGAGACTCGGTTGTAAGCAGCACTTGACTGCAATCCCTTAGCATCCTCCATTTTCTTTGGGCTGCACGTTGGCTTTCTGTCAACGGAATGTACACAGTATATACACAGTATATACTACGTATATACAGAGTATTCACATGAAACCTATTTCAGGTTGCTTGGCCTAAAACCCTTCGTCCTGGTGCCAAAAGAAACTTCTCTGAATATACGCCGCATTGGCTGCTCTGCCTTAAAGTGCTGTTAAAAGCATCTATTGGCCATTGTTTGCTGTGACAGCAGGTAGACGACCTGGTCTACGTCGAACATGCCCTGTTTCTAGGAATAGATTCCACAGTGTTCTAATGACACTTCTTGCCACTCCGACTGTGTTTGCTACAGATTTTTATGTTTGCCCGGATTCCTGTCTTCAAAGAATACGTCAAGCCATGGATTTCGATAGATTCCGTTGAGACATTTTCCAATCCCCCTTTCTTGAAACAATAGCCTAGAAGTTGAATTTCACTACTGAGACAAGAAAAAACAACAGCTTCCACGAAATCACGATTTTTGCACTTATCCTTTTTCTAGGTTTCGACGCCATAGCCTTCCTGCTAGAACTCAAAAAATGCATGTGTTGTTTTCAGGAGAAATATTTGCGTAATTTCGAAAAAATTTTTGTACTTCCCTAATTTTTTTGAGTACTGTACTTTCATGTGAATCATCCTTAAATCTTCCATTGAAGTTATAAGAAAATTTAACTCAAAAGCAATCGGTTGGCTTTTGATATATGCGCAAACTCTTTATCACTTTTCTCTGTTGCTTGTATCTGTGGTACCTCAGCAACATGTTCCTAAGAAGCCAAATTGATGTAAGTATACGTTTTATATAAATATATTTAAAATTTACATCAGAAAAGAAAACTTTTTTTATTATGTGAACATTCTTGAGGGAAAGCAAACTTGCAGTACTAATTATTCACATAAATGCTTCAGTAAAAACTTAAAGATGTTGATGTCGATTTGAAACCTGTCTGATAGTGTCAAATAGAGGCCCATGTAATTCATCGTGGAAATCGGCTAGATGTATGCCTGTTGTTAGGCGAAGCTTTGAGCACCATACAGGTTACAGTACGATTTCACTCAGTTCCAGCTCAATTAAGAACACCCTGTAGGTGGTCAACGAGAGGACAAGTGGCTCGGTGGCTATTTTAAGTATACTCATGCCACAAAGGCACTATACATTTACAAACACCCATGCCTTCTTCTAAATTCAAACCCAGCCTCTACAGTATAGCATTCAGCGTCACTAACCCTTATAAAGAACTAAAAAATGAATTAGTACTTTAATAGCATGTTAACTGTAATAAAATCCTAAACATGCATCTTTAAAAGGAGAAAATTTTACGAAGACCAGATTACTTTTAAAAAAAAAAAAATTAATATATATCAAATATATAAAAGCTAAAATTTTTTATTTGGTTTTCAAAAGCCTTATTCTGTAAGAATTCCCCTTGCGTAAGGTATACCTATCACATTTTTTTATATTTAGGTTTTTTAAAAGATGCAGTATAATGTAAAAAAATATGTTTCATTTATTACGATAAAAACCGGCTCATCCTGAAAGTAGTATCCGGGATATTAGCAAGGCTTTTTCCGATACTTTTTCCTAAAAATCGACTTAAGTGTGGAACATATCCTTATCGTCCCATCCTGGCGCAGGAACTAATGCCCAGAAACCAGGAGCATCCTTTTGATTTTTGCAATTTCGTGCTTCTGGATGAAAATCCAGATTTTTTTAATGAAGTTTTGTGGTCGGATAAATGCCAGTTCTCGAGGCAAGGCACTATTAATACACAGAATAAGCATTATTGGTCCCTCGAAAACCCACATCTAATACGACCGAATCGCCACCAAGTACGTTGGTCGGTGATAGTGTGGTGCGGAATATGGAAGAGCACCTTAATTGGCCCAATATATTTCGATGGACCTTTAACATCAGAATCATACGCGGAAATTTTATCTGGACCGTTAGCCGATTTTTTAGAAGATGAAGTTTCCTTGCGGAATTTGTCACGCATGTGGTACCAGCATGATGGTGCCCCGCACACCCCCATGTACATTTTTGGCGCTGACATTTGACACTCGAATAATCGGCTACGGAGGTCAAGAGGTTGCAGAAGCTACAGGCGGAGTTTCTGACGCTGGGTAGGTACTGCATTTCTACGGAAGGCAGTCATTTTGAACATGATTTTAATTTGTTCTTTCTGATATAATAAAACCCCTGATTCATGATTGGATCATCATTCCACATTATGCTATAATTTGAATGGCAAATCCGGTATTCTTTTGCTGCTATTTGTTTAAACAAGCTGTGTAAATCTTTTTGGTATAAGCTGTATTTCTTTAATTTACCTTTTATTGTTGGCCATATAGCAATGCAAATTACCAGTCTACGATGTTTTAATATTACTCTGTGTTGTTTTTCTTTTGATCTTTCTGTAGATTTGAATTACTGTTCTCTAAACTCAATTTGTATACGACCCCCTTTTCTGAGCAATTCAGATGCTTCAACTTTATGTAGGCATAACTCGATCAGTTTTTATCGTAATAAAATGAAACTTTTTGCGTTTACTTTGTTTTTGTGTACTGCACCTTTTCCTAAATATAATTGATAGGACCTAGGGACCGTATAAAAATTTAATTTTTGTAATTTTTTTGTAAATTGGGTTTTTGGTTCGAAAGGCACGTAAAAACATTCTTTACCTTTTTAAAAACATTTTTTCAATTTGGAGTACATGTCTTAACCGAACAGTTCGGGAATTAGCTATTGGGTCACTTTAAGGCTGGACACCCTGTATATATATATAAGAAGAGAAAAATAAATTATCATTACTAAAATAGGAAAAGACTGGTAAAAATTTACAAAAAATTACATAAACGGAGCCTATTCAGTGCAAAGTTTTAAGAACAAATTTTTTCAATTTTGATGTATTGCTTTGCCATTCATTTTTGAAATGACCTTCAGAATAGAAGATATTTTAATTTTTACAAGAGCTAGAGAATTTTATTTTTGTTATTATATGAAGTTGATTAAAAAAAACCTTGAGTATATTCACACATATAAGACTTTTGCTTATACACTGCTGGACAATTGCTAAGGACGGATCACAAATTGCTATGTAGCATAACATTAAGCGAGACATGAGGCCGAGTAGGATAAAATATAGTTGTCACACTGTTCAGACATTAGAATAAAGAATATTTATTGTTCTGGAAAGTACAAAAGCTGTGAAACATCTGAAAGAAAAAAAAATGTCCATTTGATCTGCGTACGGAGAAATGGAACAATGCATCTAAAAGTCAGCAGGCACCTTAAAGAAAGGTATCAGTACGGGATATGTCCACCGTGGAGTGTGATACAACATTCCACACGTCG
This sequence comes from Trichonephila clavipes, assembly GCA_019973935.1. NCBI lineage: Eukaryota > Metazoa > Arthropoda > Arachnida > Araneae > Nephilidae > Trichonephila > Trichonephila clavipes. The sequence goes on along the minus strand of BMAU01020228.1, from coordinate 424,403 downwards.
TACCATACTTTGCACAGCATTATCCAGCAGCTGTTGAGGCAATTTATCCCATTCCTCTGTGAGTGCACGGATGAGGGTGTTCTTGTTTGTCGGAGGATAGTTTCGACCAGCAACTTGACTCCCCAAAGCATCCCACACATTTTCAATGGGGTTTAGATCTGGAGAACGCGCTGGCCATACGAAACGTTGAATACCCTCGCTGTCTAGACAATCCTGAACAGCGAGTGTTCGATGACATGTTGTCGTCCATAAAAACAAATTTATCACCGACAGCACCACGGAAAAGACGAACATGAGGAAGTAGAACTTCACCAATGTATCGTTGGCCCGTCATAGTCCCATTCGCAACCACATGTAGGCGCGTGCGGCCATTGATCATAATGCCGACCCACACCATGATACTGCATGTCGGATATCGGTCCTTTTCCTGGCTATTTTCTGGACGATAAGAAGTACCACTCTCGCGCCAGATCAGTTGGCGTCTACAATCCGATGACAGACTGAATCTACTCTCATCTGAGAATAGTACGCATGCCCAGTCCTGTTCAGTCCAATTGTGATGCTCACGACATCATTGCAAACGGGCAGTACGGTGCTGTCTGGTCAATGGGACACACACAACAGGTCTGCGTGCGTATAGTCCTCCTCTTCTCAAACGTCTGGCAACAGTTTTTCGGGAGATCTGCTTTCCTGAGGCAGCAAGAAACTGATTTGCCACCTGCTGAGCTGTGGTTCGCCTGTTCCTTTTTGCTGATAGGGCGATATATGTGTCTTCTGCAGGCGTCGTACTTCTAACACGACCTCCTCCGTGCCGTCTACTACACATTCCATTAGTTTTAAATGACTTCCACAGCCGTGAAACAACGCTGTGAGCGATGTCGAACTCCATGGCAACATCTGTCATTTTTCGCCCTTCTTCGATCTTTCCAATAATTCGGCCACGCATTAAATCATCTATGTGATGTCGAGAAGACATGCCAAAAATTTTAAGTTCGTCTATTAAATCTTTCCTGTAAAACTTTGACTTGAAACAACAACTGTCCACACGCGTCAAAACCTTTAAAGCTCTTATGAACGCTATCACGTGATGAACAGACGTGGAAAAAACATTTGCATACTCATACTTCTTCTTATTAATATCCCGCACTTATTCTAATTTTCCACATTTTGCTTCCTTTCATTTTGTGGTTGCTATGGATGATAGTGTTATCCGTCCTTAGCAATTGTCTAGCAGTGTATAAGACCGTAAATTTTTCAATAAAACAGTGATTCATAAATACTCATGGTTTTACACTTCTACTATTACACACAACCAACACAAAAAAAAATCAGTTAATTATTTTTAAAACTTTTTGAGCAATCACTGTCTCCGTTTGAACATTTTCTTAAAAAACGCATTTTGAACAAAACGCATTTCAAAGTATCACATCTTGCTTAAAGTAATTAAGCAAGTTTTTGTTTTAGTGAATGGAAAATAATATACGTGATATTTTTATAAAGCTAATAAGATGGCCTGTAAAATAAGTTCCCAGAAAAGTCACTTTTTGGCAAAATTCACAATTTAGAGCGGTCGAAAACCTTAAAATATTACTAAAAAATTCTCGCTTAACCATTGGAGGTTCATTTGATTGCTAAGAGTAAACATTAGTATGTAACTGTTTATTTAATTCGATAAGATGTAAAATAAATAAAAATCATATATATAGAGCAGAGACATATGTCGCAGGGAAATGATTAAATTAAGGATTTCATCAAATCCTTAAAGAGAATGATCAATTCACGCAAGATGTTAAAACAAGAACTCTGTAAGGTAATTTCCTAAGGAAAGTAAGTAATTTGATCAAATTCCTAACCTTTTTCAGTGAAATGATGAAATAATATTGTCAAGGGTTTAGAAGTGTTCATTTAGCAAATACGGTCCATTATTAAAAGTAGAGTAATTAATACAACAATAATCATTGAATTACAAATTATTTAATCGAAATGAGTTAAAAAAATAATTAGATAATAAAGCTGGTATTTTTTTAAATAAAGAATATATTTTTAGTAGAATTTCAAACATTTTTTTTATTATACATTAATGTAGTACTTCAGAAATATCCTGCTTTATTTGTAAAACCTATTTTTCTCACTTATTATTCTCTTTTTTAGAATAGCTCTTTTTTAATAATCAAAGTTTTTTTTAAATCTATACAGAGGGCGTGGTCGAATTCCCTAATTTGTTTGTTTACATTTTTCAATTTAATTTTATCCTGTTTTTAATTTTCAGGCATAAAAAATGATATATCAATTGAAAGAAAATAATACAAACAATAAAACTAAAATGTGATACTTAGGTAATTTGGTTGTAGTGTGTCACGTGAGAAGTCCCGCGCTACCAGGCACGGACGAGAATAGTGGGGAGGTAAAAGGGAGTGGCAACAAGCGAAAACTGAGCTCTACAAATGCTGATTGGTTCATTTCGTTATTTCATTAAACAAGTTCAGAGATTTGATAAAATCACTAACTTACATCAGGGAAATGACCTCAAAGAGACGTTATTTTAACAATTAACGTGAATTGATCACATCCCTTAGGGATTTGATGAAATCTCTAATTTTCATCATCATTTTTCTGCGATACATACATGATAATATGTTGCAAAAATTTCTTCTATTAGCCATAGGGAATCATTTGTCACTCTTAGGCGTTTGTTTTCATTTGATCAAATATTATACTTCATCATTGCACAGAAGTACACCTACCGAATATCATGATGCATAGAGGTCTCGAAAAGTAAGGCAACAGCTCTGGTAAGGTAACAGTGCATAATTATAAAAATCCCTCTAAAGATAACGGAGAGAATCACAACATTCAAACTGCACAGTTAGGTGGTGCTGGTTCTTCAATAACATGACTAAATCTTCGTTAGAAGATGAATGCGATGACAGAAATATGGTAAGCGATTTTAATGAGACACGAATTTTGAGTTTATAGAAAATTGTCCAGCCGAAATTCATCGGCAATTAGTAGAAATATACGGTACAAGTGTCATGTCATGAAGAAAGGTGTGGCTCTAGAACGCGAAATTTAACAAAGACAGAACTGATGTGCAAGATGAAGAAATAATGTTTTCGGTGAGATGTATTGGATCACCCTCCTTACATTCTCGACCTCAGACCAAAGGATTTTCATTTCTTCAAAACTTTAAAAAAAAAACAATTGGGAAGTTAACATTTCAAAATCAATGTTGAGGTTTTGCAAGCTTTCTTAACCTCGTAGTACAATTTTGGTTCTGATTTCTACAACGCTGATTTGGATGGTTTGGTATACCGAAAGACTATATGCCTCGATGAACATGGTGACTATGTAGAGATAAAATACGTTTATGTTTGATTTTTCCTACATTGTATGTAATTTTTTTGAATTTCTTGGAGGGGACTTGTTACCTAACTTTTTGAAACCCCTAGTATATTACTACACGATACAATAAATTCAAAAAATAACTGAATCTTTGACGCCTGTTCTAAATTTGACATTTTTCCTTTCGCTTATGCAACAGAGTTCAGCACACGTTCTATTTTAATATTTTATATAAAAAATGCAGATAAGATTCTAATTCAATCCAATGATCACCAATTTTAAAGTAAAGAAAAATGTTTCCCTAACTCGTGGAAGTGTTAAAGAAGTTTGAAAAAGTTGTTAGTTAATCGTAAAAAGCAGATAGCCTTTTTTTTTAAAAAATATTTTTGCCTTTTTTGTGCATTTTATGATATCTATATAAACTACGTCCAAATTTGACATTTTAGAGGAAGATACTTAGAAAACATTTCCCTCGATAAAAGATATCCCTTTTTGAATTTAAAATTGCAGAGATGTTTCTAAATTTAAACTATATAAATAATGCAATAATCATGCAAGTGTTAGTTTAGAAATGTTAAATTTCAATCAACTACTTGCTATTCAAGTACCTTATGTCTATAATTCGATTATTTAGCACTGTGAGCAAATATTGTATTAATGAAAATATATTTTATCCTTTTATATGAAAAACACTCCGGAATTTTCACATAACTCAAGCATAAAATCCTTTTTTCTGAAAGCATAAATTTATTCATTTTAAAGTATTTTAATACTTAACGAGAATATTTTTATTAATTTTGTAATTTAATAAAAAAAAATTGTGTCTGGTGAAATATTTTATGTGTGTAAACTTATATTTACAAAAAATGTATATACACACATCACCTTATTTTCTTTATTTCGCCATTATAAAAGAATATTATCTTATCTTATATTTTTCTCTATGTAACTACATAACTTCTATGTAACTCATTTTTGATTTCAGATTTATCATTTCCATTTTCTTGATATTCGCTGCACTTGGAACTACTATTACTGCTTACGATAATTACTGCAGACCAAAGACAAAGCGTCGTTCGAGTGATGGAGAGATTAATGTAAAGAAAAATATCCATTCTGACAGAGGAAATACGTCAAATCAAAATTCTGAAGGTAAAAAAGGGTCTTCAAAAGGAAAAATTCTGATGAATTAAAAAATAAAATAAGGTTACACCGAGTTAATTTTATAGCTAGTAAATAAGAGTAATTTTTTTTTCAATTTACGAAAGACATCTCTATCTTTCAGTCATGTAGCATATTACGTAGAAATAAGTAATCAGTAAACCCTTTTTCGAAATTAATTTCGAAAGCAATTTAGGAAAAACATGTATATATCAGCCTGGTCATACAATTTGCATGATTAGCATGATTAGGTTCTTTGGCGTCCTCGGGTCCGTCCCCCCCCAAGGCCCTTGTTTTTTCGATTGATTATAATCCTATACATATAGCACATTTAATTAAGTATTTGTCATTAATAATTAATGTTATTAATTAATGCTAATTATTCATTCAATAATTAACTTTGTACTGTTTTCTGTTCCCCCAAATCGTCAAAATCAAAATAATAGTTGGGTGGCGTATTGGAGTATGATACGAGGATAGTGGACTTTCGAACCTGCCCCCCCGAAAAATTCCTGCGGGCGCTACTGATTAAGTTACATTACAGTTTATTTTCTATGTACAATGAATTTCGAGCTATTTTCTTTAAGGTGGTGCACATTATCATTGTTTACAGTTTCGGCGTACAAAATTTCTCATTATTGTACTTTTCTCTTTTATACTACTCCCTTCCCATTCCTCCCATAATGCAAACTTTTCCGTTCTTCGATATAGATTTGTGATTCAAGTATTGTTGTTATGAATAAGCTGTTAATTTTTAATCTTTTAAGTGTGGTTTGAAAAGCTTAAAGCATTCTTCAATTGCTTTTGCATTTACACAAATGGAAGAAGACTATTCAGAACTGCTTCTAAAGAAGAAGACTTTTTGTGGTTGCATGGACTTCGATTCATTGGAACCTTTTTCACAATTGCAACGCACGTCACCATGTACTATATCCTTTCTTTCAGTAAGTAGCTCTATTATAGATTTCGTAAGAAGCAAAGACATTGCTTAAAGGTCTTTTAGATTATTACATACGTTACAGTTTACTAAATAATTAAGGATATATATATATATATATATATTAAAGAGCCATTACATTATTCCTTACGTGCTCCATTTATTTCTCTTTAGAATTTTTCGCAGTTTTTTTATGTTTTATTAACAATTGAACAATAGCATTTAAAGAAATATATTTTATTTTGCCGAATTTTAGGTTTACATGTAAATTTTAGGGTAGGGAAGAACAACATTCACCGTTATACAGAAAACTAAATTTAATGGTGATTATTTGCCATGAAAAGATGAAACTTATGTTGCAATTCACAAGGGGACATCACATTCTGCCCTCATGTAACGGGTCCTCTTTTCTTGCTCCATTCCGATTCATCTACTATAGCTAGAAACCATCTGTGGCATATGATTTCCAACACTGGCTAAGTCCGGAACTACTCGCTTCATTGCTTGAAAGCTAGTACAACATTTTTCCTTTTTCTTGAGGAATATCCGTTTAATAGCTGTCGAGCTAATGCTATACGGAATGTTAAATGGCCAAACTTCTGTTTCTTTTGTTCACTTGTCACAATATGATACTGTTTATGATGGCGAGTGCAATAATAAAAGATTAATATTAAAATTAGTCTTCTCATTGTTATAATAACAAGGCCAATATATTACAATATGGTTTACGCTTCCCATGAGTGTATTTTATAAGATCATGTAGATGGGAAGTAATTTTCCGTGGATCTACGAACGGGTTATGTCATCTCCAGTTTGATAAGAAGTAGAATAAGGTTTCGCTCTTGCTCACTAATTCCTCGCGAGTCATTGACTCTGTTGTTGTAATTGTTGCTCATGCCACCTATCTGACATAGTCATATCGAGGCCCACGAAATTCATCATAGCAATGGGCTTGATGTATGCCTGTCGTTGGCCTTAGCCTTTTGCACCATACAGGTTACAGTATGATTTAGCTCGGAGAAATTCCCGAAGGGACGATAGAACATTACCATGAATGGCACCACCGTCTATCTCCACCTCCACAACTTAGGCATGGAACTGAAATGGAGGGAAATTTTCTCCAGTTCCCTGCACTCGTGGTTCAGCCCATAAGACTTTCAGACCCATTGATTTAACGAGCACAAACTCCGTGTGTACTCGGAGGGTATTTGGCGGTACGGGCATTGAACCCAGGCCTTCCGGTCCAGAGTCCGATGCTCTAACCACTAGGCTACTCACGGCATTTCATTGACTCTAAAAGATGCTGATAGGTAGTTTGAAGTACTTGGTACAGGGTCTCAGAAACTAATCCTAGGGTTCCCTCACATTGTGAATAAACATTCGGTTTCCCTAATGGAACCACAAATACTCGTTTGAATTCATGTCAGCAGAATTTGGAATTCAAGGCATGGCATGAAATTCTCCAGAATATTCTCTGAACTAACCTCTAAAGATACAGCTCTTATGACGTGGTTCATTACCCTGTTAATACCACTTGGCCTGCACTGTGAAGTTTCCGTACTATTCAGATGTCAGGTATTGTTCTGTGGAGATGAAAAGTATCGATGTGTTCAACGAAAATAATAGGCACATCATAATACTGTCACCAATGAGTTGTAATGGGTAAACTGGGTACCAGAGTCTTCGTTGGAAATTGACATTTTTTTTGTCTCTCATCAAAGTGATTGATCAGAAAAAGGGATTCATTGGACCACACAACTATCTTCTATTCTTCTATGGTTTAATGGTTTAATGCCGATGGTCAATGCCCCGTTAAATGTGTTGTTAGCATCTGTACTAGGTTTAACAGGTACGGAAACTGGACGTCAGTTGTAATAATGCTGTAGCTACATTATTTTAGCTACATGTTTTGTCTCGTTTTGCTTCGCACTCTTCTAATGTTTCACTTTCTTGTATGTCGCATATGTATATCAGTTGAAGCATTTAAAGGTGGGCTTACGGATGTATTGAGTTCAATGTAAAATATATTCAATACATATAAAAGTTAGGTTATTAAGGAAGTTTTTCTTTATTTTCTTTTTGTATATTATGGTTTTTTAAAGACAGGTATGATCTTAAATCTTAACCATGTGTATATTTTTTTATAATTTGATATTTATTGGGATAAATTAGTTTGATTTTTCTAAATTTTTTTCCCTTTTTTTTCAGTTTAGATTCAAATAAATTAAACTCATTATGAGTAAAAAAAAGCAAAAGGATATTCTGAGGAGTCTGTAAAGAATATTTTCATTTAATTAACTAGATACATTTTATATGCTCTTAGATCACAATTTTTTTCATCAATATATTTAACACTTAAACAAATCCTATTAGTGGTCCGTGAGGTCAAAAAGTTTGCTGACCGCTGATTTAGTAACCATTGTCATTTAGTATGATAACAGTACTTAGACAGATTATTTATGAGCAGGAATTCCAAATAACACAAATTTCAAAATCTTGCTTCGTTTTCCAGACACACACACACACACACAGTGGCAATAAATATCTTTAAAATTCAAAAAATATGCATTCTTTTTTTTCTTCTTTTTTATTCCGAAAAAGTATATATTCGATTCATTTCAGTAGCACTAACTTATGTTATGCTGATTTTACTAAATATTCGATGCTTTCTTTTTAGTATATATGTTCATATTATTTTATCTTGTTGAGTCATAAGTAATTGTGTTAATATGTAGTGCCCATTTATAATACTTTTCAGGCAATCTGAATGGATTAAAACCATGGGTGAATCATTGGGTTGCGTCATTCCTCTTAAATGGAGCCTTCAAGATTAGTTTTTATTTTGTGCTTAGGTATAATCAACCAAATATTTTATACTTATAAAATATCTTTTGTGTCAACCAGATTATTTTATATAAGGTATATATATATGTATATATACGAGGGTGTTCTGAAAATTTTCCGACCTCAACGTGAAGATAGCAACACTTCTCAATAAAAGCTAGTGAATTTCTTTGTTCGACTGTTGACATTTACTCACTAAAGTTTCAGCCATTTTGGACGTGCAGTTGTTCTGTAACAGTCGTTTGAGTACGTTGATGGAAGTGTTTTTGTGAAAATGGACAAAAACGAGTATCTAGTGTGCATAAAACATTTGTTTTTGAAAGGCAATACGCCTACGAAGATCGTAGATGAGTTTGTTTCTGTGTATGGGGACTCTGCACCATCATTTACCATAGTGAAATTTTGGGCAGTGGAATTTAAACGTGGCCGTAAGAGCTTGGGAGACGTTGGACGTTCGGGACGTCCAAATACTGCAACTAACGACGAAAACATATCCAAAGTTCACCAAATGGTGCTAGGCGACCACCGAATTAAAGTGAGAGAGATAACTGAGTTTATGAACATGTCAAAAGAACGTGTTTGTTATATATTAAGTCGACATTTAGGCAGGAGAAAGCTGCCCGCGCATTGGGTGCCGCATTTGCTTGTTAAACCCAAAACGTGTTCGAATGAGCATTTCAAACGCTCTGTTGGCGCAGTTTAGAAGCAATAAATTCAAGTTTTGGCATCGATTAATTACTGTAAATGAAACTTGGATACACCATTATATACGCCCAAAACAAAAATATAGTCCAAACACTGGACTTCAAAGGGGGACCCAGGTCCAAAAAAAAGCAAAAACTGTTAACTGTTTTTGGGCTGAGAAAGTGATGGCGACTATTTTTTGGGATAGTCATGAAATTATTTTAATCGGTTATCTTCAAAAGGAAAAAAAAACTCTTACCCGAGCATACTACGCATCATTACTTGACAAGCTGAAGGCAGAACTTGTGGAAAACCGGCCACATTTGCAGAAAAAGAAAATCATGTTTCACCAAGACAACGCACCGTCTCACACCTCAGTGGTTGCCATGGTGAAAATCCATGACTTATGGTAGGAGTTGCTGGGCCATCCATCGTACCCTCCAGATCTAGCCTTAGACAGCTTCTTTTTTCATTCATTTAAAAATTGCGCTAGGAGGATAGATTTTCTTTAAATGAAGAGGCAATCACCTCCGTGAACAATTATTTTGCAGAGAAAAACGCCGAGTACTATTTGGACGGGTGAGAGAGATGAGAGCCTCGCTGGGAGAAGTTTGTAGAGTTACACTAGGAGACTATGTTGAAAAATAAAAAATAAAAATTCGGAAAAAAAAATGTCTTGAATCTTTGTTAGGTCGGAAACTTTTCAGACCACCCTCGTATATGTCTTACTTAAAAAAACTTTTACTTTTTATTTCAAAAAAATTGACAATTCTTTTCTGTATTTATTTCTTTCCTTTAGGATTTTTACTTTTCTGGAGAACTTTACTTCTTTCCTTTTTTACATAAAAAATCTTGCTTTAAAAATGAAACGCCTTCTTTCTCTGCGATTCATTTATGCAAATATTATCCTTCTCTTTTTTCATAGAAATAATTGGCAATTATGTATTGAAAGTACAAAATTCCTGATTGAATTTTAAGTGCGAAATATATTTTGTTCACTTATATATAGGAATTGGCTGTAAGTTTCATTTTAAGAAAAAGAATATTGCAATTCCTCAGCCTATTTTTGTTGTTTCAACAAACTCAAATTGAACACTTGATTGTTTTATTTTACGTAAGATTAAAATAAAAAAAAATAATCAACCCTTCTTTCAACAAAAAGCTCTTTACTCGAATGCTATTTTATAATGCTTCGGTGTTAATTTATAAATACAAAATGGAATAAAACAATCCAACAGACTGGGGAAAAAGAATAAGTACTACGAAAGATTTTTCGATTAATCAATAAGAGAAGAAAACGTTGTAAAAATTTCATACAAAAATTTTTAACATGCTGTGAAAGGTCTTTCAATGCATGTATTTCATCAATAACAAAACTGACTTTTCATATTTGATTTACAATAAACAGCTATTTTTTTTTTTCAAAATGGGTTTAGATTTGTTGTAATGAACTAATCCTCATTTTTCAATTCTTATTAGCGGTTTCCTCAATGGATATTTTGTTTCTCGTTATTACTTTCAAAATGGAGGAATACCTTGGCTTTATTTCTGCTGGAAGAGACTTGAAAGGTATAAATAATTTCATTATTGTTTGTAACCGACATTTAATTCGATCGATTTTTAACAACTAAAATTAGTAATCAATTATAAGTTTTTAATTAAAAGTAAAACACACCCATTGTGCGTAACTATATTATCGATTTGCAACCTATTCCACTTATGGCCGCAAAAAATAGAAAATAATAGTTTGAAAAGAATTTTGCATTGTGGTGCAATCAAAAAGTTATCGATGCTAACATTGACCAAACAGTTTATTACTTACTATATACTTTTTTACAATATGTAAAATCATTATAGAAACATGCATTACAATTGTGTGTTTTAATTACTGTATAATAAACCAAGGTATGTAATACACGATACCAGTTTATATTAAAATATAGAGATGTTTTTCTCTCTAAAAAAGTATTCCGGCATTGTGGATCAGGTTATTTGCGTGATATTAGACAAAAATAACTTCGTGTGGATATCAAAACACCATATCACGTAAATTAGAGTGTAAAGTACAAATGTAATTATTCGATATTCATTCAGAGAAACAAATATGGGAATAAAAAAGAAATACATTGACGTGTCTAATGTTTTTAGTATGAATATTACATACTAATAAATTAAGTTAATTAACATAGGAAATTTGAAAACAACAAAAATCAACTAATTAACGATATAGTAATTAGTGAATTAGTGGTTGGCGTGTCATGGCTTCGAACCCTATTGCTACTATAGACCTCCTTGTACAGGGGCTGATGCACGTTAAATCTGTTAAGGCTCAAAGTCCTCTTATTACTATGGTGTGCAAGTAAGGATAAAGGGTTCCAGCTCAGATGTCGTCCTCGTTACTTGGTCATACAAGGTCCGTCCCCAATAGTCCTCGTGTCACCTTACATTGCGACGTAAATAAACACTCACTCTTTTAGGAATTTCTACATCAGTGACACAAGTGAAGCAGAAGAAAAAGTATCCAAACGAAATGAAATTGCATTGTAATGAAACGCTCCTTCGAAACACCCAATTTTATGTCTGATCGGTCACTCCATGATGACAAACACGATAACCAAGAAGGTAACCATATTATATTATAGGATGGCAGATGAGACAAATCGTTCATGATAGATTAAAAGTTTCTTCAAGATTTTATAATACACGATGGTCACGTTATTTACTTGTTACTTTCATGTGTCATTTAACATGTATAGGGTGATCCATAAGGAAGTATACCCTTTGTTGATGCTGTAAAACGGTAACAGTGAAAGACACGCACCACCTCAGCAAACCAAAAGACAGACATACACTTACAGCTTGTGTCTCACCTCTGACGGATGTGACCTAGGCAATAGCCACAGTGCAAAAGTGCGAGATTCCCCTAAAAAAATGAGCTATTTGCAGTGTCTAGAACGGAAGTGCTCAGCCCGTTCTGTTTTTAGACGCAAACTGTCACGTGAGCCATATTTTAGGGTATTTTAACTCTTGCTCTCTCCGCAGTTGGAGGACAACATTGACAAATTCGTTCTTCAATTGGTTGGTGCACCACCACACTGGTTGGACTTAGTGCGAGATTACCTCGATGAAAAACCTCGCCGATGGATTAGAGTAGCCACAGACTGCAACGTGTCATTAATCCAATGAACACTCAAAAGTCCTAACTTCACAGTGTGATTTCTTCTCTGTGAAGGGATATGATATTCGTCCTACCCGTTTCTGTTGATTTAGTGGAGCTGAAACGGCGTATAAAGCCACTATTGATGGACATGATTCAAATAGCTTAACATGCGCTTGGGAGGAAAGAGATTACCGGCTCTCTGCGTCTGTATGACTAAAGCTTTATACCAGGTGGTTATAATTAGAATTACACTATTCAGAGGCCTGTAGAACCCGTTCTGTTTATCGAATTTTGATGGAATATATACTAAATGGTTCATGGGAGAAATGTTTCTACAATAAAAAATAGTTCTCATTTTTACCACTGGGAGGAAAGGGGGTGCCCAAATGATATGTTAGAATAGTAAAAATGTATTCAGTTACAGAATATGCTCAATATGTGCTCCATTAACATAAATAACGTGTAGAAAGCGCATTCTAGCGTTTTCAATGGTAGCTTGAAGCAACTCACGAGGAGTATCAGCCACATGGCGTATAATGCTAGCTTTTAAATCAAGTAAAGCTCTGATTTTCCTTCTATAAACGCGGTCTCTTAGGGTTACCTACAACCAGAAATCACAAAGATTTAAGTCGGGTGAACGAGAAAGTCATACATCCGGAAATTGTCTGGATATTACACGATTATCGTCAAAATTACCACTAAGCAGTGCTTTGACTTGACGGCCAATACGAGGAGTTGCTTCATTTTGCATAAAGATGTTGGTTTACAAACATTGTTGTTCCTGTAAAGCAGGAATGGCATGTTGTTGAAGAAGTTCACTCTACCGTGGATTCGTAACAGAACATCTTTTAGGACCTTCTGAAGTGAGACTTTCAAAGAAAAAAGGTCCGATGATAAACTCAGCAGTAAATCTACACCAAGCAGTCACGTAATTAGAATGTAGTGGTTACTGATGCATGATATTTGGAGGGGAAGTACCCCATATGCGGCAATTTTGAGTATTCACAGCTTCATCTAAATAAAAGTCCGCCTCATCTGACCATAGCATTTTCCAAGGCTACGCATCATCAACTTCCATTCTCGCCAAAAATTGGCAAGCAAATTCAAGACATGTTTTCTGATCTTGAGGTTTCAGCATTTGCATCAAGTGGATCTTATATGGATACCATTTCAAAACGTATCGCAGAATTTTTCGTACTGTCAACTATGGAATCACCAACTCGCGTTATACCATTTAGATGGAACTGGAGGCTCTTTCCATCATAGCATTAGCGACTTCTTCCAGAGTGTCAGTTCCAACTGGTTTCCGTCCTCTTCCGAGCATCACATCCAAATTCGCAATTTCTTCAAATTTCACATGATCATCTTCCTCAAACCAATCCTCGATATGGGCCTTTTCGTAGATCCTTTAAACGACGATAATCACGCAGAGCCGCTAAGTGGTTGCTGCCGTTCTGATAAAACAGTTTTACCAGTGAACCTCGATCTTTTTTTGTAAGGGCATGGCTAACCATGAAAAACACATGCTGAATGATTCTCTGGCTAGTTTATATCAAGGTTTTAAGGAATTGCATAAGGAATATTCGTTAAAAGCCACACGATGGTCAAAATTTGTACTATTTTTTATTGCAGAAATCTTTTCCACAGGGTTCATATAGTACATATTCCAAGTTTCATCAAAACCCGATAACCAGAACATGTTCTACATATCTCTGAATAGTGTAACTTTAATTATAACCACCTGGTACATAAAACATTTGTGTGACTGTCTTTAACAAAACTTAAAATAAACGATACAATTCTCTTACAGGTAACATAATACCTTACTTTCCTCTTGATTTATAGTGCATTGAAATTATATACTTCTTTATGAAACCCCATGTAGTAAATTTTCAATGAGTTTATAAATAAGGCTTAAATTTTCACTAAAAATTTTAACATTGGATATATTTTCTCTTGCAGAACTGCACCTTTAAGTGCGATGATACTGGGATTTTATGCTACTTTATTTTCCTACACGGGTTCTGGTCCTTTATGGCCGACTTATGACACTAATCCAGTTTGCAAAGAGTCTTGGTGGTGGAATTTATTTTTCATTAACAATTTTCAAACTACTTGGGAACAGGTAACAACTCCTTAGAATATTTTGATAAATAGTAAAACAACGTTAGTAAAGAAGTATACTTCATGTATTTTATTTTTGAAAACATTTTTTTTTATTAAATTTAAAACGTATTGTTTGATAGAACAGTTTTATTTTTATTACCACAAATATATACACAATCTCACATGCTTGAGCCTCCTGTTTCGAAGATAGATAGCTTGTCATTGGTTGGAATAAAATTTAATAAGTCAAAACTGCCGACAGTGTGACTTCCGAATTTCTACAACCCAAATATACAAAAACGAAATAGAGATCTGATCAAAATATATGAACAAAAATACTTCAGGATCAGGTTGACCCAGTTCGGAGTGTTTTAATATGAACCACTGACATACCACTTCAAAGCTATTCCATGCATTCCTTAGACTGCCGGGAGGAAACAAATCCCAATTCGGGCGAGTCGTTAACCCGGCATCACTCGCGCGGAAAAAAACGACTGAAAGTTCTCGCGCAGGGTATCTCATATCCAAGGGTGTGTACATTCTGTTTTTACCGTAAAATTTGTACACAACTGATCAAATGGAAGTAAAGTAGGAAATAAAATATCTTTATTACATTTTTCACAAGTAAATTTAGTTTTTCTGTTCTTTTTATAAGGGAATTCAATACATTGTTTATTTCTTTAATCTCCTCGTGAGCGAGTGAGATGTTTTCGCTGGATCTTAATTTTTTTTTTTAAATCTATATATTTTTAAAACTAAACTAATAGAAGTAAACTTCTCTATTCCTTAAATTCAAAAATTTTGAAATTTCTTTTTTATTTTCTTTTATTTTTTTGTTCCAGCAATATAGTTTTTCTTTTCAGCAGTTCATCTGAAATTGGATAAGATGTGTAGAAGTTGTCTACTTTAAAATTGCGTACTTCCCAAATGTATTTGTGTCTCTACATATAAAACATTTATTTTCACACCAACTTCTTCTAAACATGAATCGATTTCAGTGGAGGAATCATACTTGCTGTTATACTCTTCATCATTTGGTTATTCCTCATCGTAGCCGTGAAGAGAATATCTTCATCCGAAAATACTCTGTTGTACTATATATCTATCAAATACTGCATCTATTAAATTACTTAAATATTACAATTGTTCATCATAATTACAATATTCTGACTAACTATTTATTAGGAACAACGCTATAAACGCTTTAGCTTCTTTCCTGTAAAGTTGTGACAAAAACTTATGATTAGATTTTCTGAAATTAAATATCTTTCAACAGATACCAAGATAGGCAAGATATAAACTTTAAAAATTAATTCACATAAAAGTAATACACTATTTATATACACACTCATCCTTCTCGGGCATATGAATGTTTCCTTTTTAAAGAAACCATGGGACTTAATGCTGTACTTCTCCCCTAAGAAGATTAGTACTATGATGACATGATATATGTTGTAATCCGTTGTTTTTATGAGAGAAGTTTTTTATCAAAAGATACGAATATTGGAATGTGTACATTTTAGGTTTCTTCGTAAAAAAAAGGGTGTGCATTTACCAGCGAATGCAATTAAAAAAAAATTTTTTTTTTAAGTAGGTCCTCGTAATACAACGGAATATGCGGTGGTGTAAATTCTAGTATATAAATACAAAACATTTTATTATTTAAAATACTTAATTATTTAATTTATTTTTTGAGCATTATTTCCATTATTTGATTATTATTCCATTATTATTATTCATAACAGAAGTTATTATTTTTTCATAATAGATAACAAACATAATTTATTGGACTTGAAATGTTAGCGGAATAGTATGAAAAAAGCAGAAAAGTTACTATTTTACAAAACATTTAATTGCATATAAGCTGTAGTTATTAACTACTATTACTCATTTGCAGTGTTATATCCCACTTTGGCATGTGGCAATCGATATGCAGTTTCATCTGGTCGCTCCTTTATTCCTGGTATCATTATTTAAGTAAGTATTTTTTGTACAATTTAATACTTTCGAATAAAAAGCATTTTTAGGCCATAAACTTCTTAAGAAATACGTTTACTTTTACATATGCGAGCTTAGATCGGCTCGGACAAGTTCAGAAGCTAGAGTGTTTGGTAGGCTATACAATAGCATTTGTGTGTGAATGGATTTAAGCAAGGATGTCGTGTTGGTTCTTCCTCATATTGGTTGAGATCTCGCTGATTGTTGGGGTTCCTGGAGGTGAGGGGGCGATCTGAACGCATCAAGGACTTCTCAAACTCTGGGAGGCAGGAGCATATCGAAAAGATGAAAATAAAAAGCTATTTAAGAAAATTATTAATTTACTGAACGAAAGGAAACCAAACATGTATTCTGACATAATAGAAATAAAATACACATTGATACTGATGTAATATACTAAATGTATCAGTACTGCACAATGAATTGATAATTTTAATTCATCAATACTAAACTAGAATAAATTGAATAATTACTAGTGACTTTCATGGGTTTGTCTTGTAGATATTAAAAAGCAACAGTGACTAGATTATTTTTCTAATGGCATTTGTACTTTCAGAAATAGATGATTTAGGAAATAAATTTTTAATCGAATTAAAATTTATTTAGCAATTTGTTAATTTAAAAATTAGAAATGAAAAGTAACCTAATACTTATTCGATTACTTAAAAGTAACTTACTTAAAATATATAATATCTATTATTTAAGAGTAACATATACAAAATTTAATACTGAAATTGAAAATTTTGAACGATGTATAATTAAGATCGTGTGGTAGCTTTTACATCATATCGAGTAATCCAGTAACATTACACCTATTTGAAAGTGTTTATTACTAAATAATTATAAACTTGTATTTGTGTTAAAGTATGCATATACTCGTACTGCTGGAAATGTCTATACTTTTGTAAGAAACTAGTTCGTGTCTCTTTAATCGTATGTGTAGGAAGAGATAATAAATACTTGACGATGTTTACGAGATACTATATTAAAAAAACATATTATTTCAGTAATTTCAAAGTGAAAAGAAAAGATTGCTATTTTTAGGGCATGAATTATACACATTTTTTAAAAAGTTATTTAAATTATTAGTTTTAAAATAGAATTACTTATCCCTAAAAATAAATAAATGCATCACTGTTATTAAATTTAACTCATATTCAAAGAAGTACTTTTGCTAATACATTTATTGGATAAAATGTGCAAAATTTAATGAAAATACAAATTGTCTTTTAGATGGCCAAGATTTGGATACGGCCTGATTACTCTGAGTATTTGTGCATCATGTTGTTACCGTTGCATAGTGACGATAAAATATAGTTTATTTCAGCATTGCTCAAATGTAAGACACTATATAGATGGTAACTTAGATTCTTACGTTCATGGGTGAGTAGTATTGTTCAATTTTTTAAATTTTCTTTATTTGCACTCAATTATTTTCATTATATGTATATACATATATATCAGTTTTTATTACTACAAATTTATCATTTTTTCTAGTTATAGTTACCTCCATATTCTAATATTAGACAAAATTACTTATTATTATTTAATTCATATTAATGCGACGCTGGTTAAACCTAAACTATTTAATTTATTCCCATTAAATCCATTTTAAATAAAACCCGGTTCTACTCTTCTATTAGCGTCACATTATAGCTTAAGTTTAAACATTAGATCTTTTAAAGACAAATAAACAGTACGCTAAATCAAAAGACATTCTTTAAATAACCATTAATTTATTTAAAACAATAAGATTGAAATTAAGTTAAAGCATAAAGAGACACATAACAGGATTTTACTTAACTCTGAGAAAGAGGCGAGGAAGAGGAGTCATGTCGCTGCTTGGAGTCCCCCCGCGGTGACTTAATTGGAAGGGACGTGTCAGACCAAGTGGGTATGAGAGAGTGCGTCAGAGAGAGCGAGAGAGAGAGCTAAAAACTAAAACTAAAATTAGATGATCGTGGCACCGGCGCCAAGGGCGCCTTTTCCCGGAAGGATGGGAGAAAAAGAAAACCATAGTTTGAAATCGGATCTAATCAAGAGATCTCCTGGCAGAACGGGGAGGGAGGACGTACCCGAAACTCGAAACGCTCTATCGAAGCAGAGCGCCGGCGGGGGGAGGGGAAGAAGGCAGGAAGGAACGCGGGACGGCCGAAGGCTGTGACTCAAAGGCGGTGATTTATCACCCAAGAACCCAAAATAAAATGACGCAGTGAAGTGCAGCTAAAATATGTTGTTGAGAGTATGAAAAGAGTGTTTAATTGTTGAATTATGGGGCGTAGCGGGTTTCTCTACTTCGTCGAAGAGTATGAATATTTAATTTTAGGATGTGGATACGTAAATAATGTTTGTGCTTTGATAATTGGATTGTCATGAGATTCAATAGATTTAAAAACATTTCTAGATAGTTTAGTGATGTAATTAGAAATCGGCTCCATTTGTAGATCGTTAGAATCACGTCATTTCGACGTACCAAGGTGCGTTCGTCATGACGCGTAGTATTTTGTTTTGCATTACTTGAATTTTTTTCATGTGGGTGGCGGCTGCGGCTCCCCAAACGGGTGAACCATAAGTGATAACTGGGCGCAGAATCTGCTTGTATAGAATAACTTTATTTTCCAGGGATAGAGGAGACCTCCTCCCGACGAGGGAGATGGCTAGAGAAATTCTACCCCAGAATTTCTCAGATAGATAGTCGATGTGCTTTTTGAACGTTAAGCGGCTATCAATGTGTAGACCCAGATATTTCACCACCGGAACCCACTGTATGTTGTCATCAAAAAGTGAAAGTTGAAAGGCGGGTCGATGACTCCCATTTCCTGAAAACAATTGCTTGTGATTTATCTACATTAATTGCAATTCTCCAATGTGTAAGCCACGTTTCAAGTTTATCTAAAAGTGTTGAACAGTTTTAATAGTGCATTTCAGCTGGACACCTTGCGAGAGAACTGCGGAATCATCCGCAAACAGGCAAGTACTGACGGTGGAATGCTGTGGAAAGTCATGTGTGTAGATGTTGAACAAGTACCGAGAAAGAACAGATCCCCTGAGGGACCCCAGAGAGGCAAGATCCCGTGTTAGAGTATGAATTATTTACACGAACTCTAAAAGTTCTATTGTGTAAGAAATTATGAATAATTTTAATTAAATAATCAGGGAACTGTAATTTAATTAATTTGTACGTGAGGCCATCGTGCCACATTTTGTCAAATGCCCTTTTAACGTCTAAAAAGACACCTACAGTATAAAATTTGTGGGCAAAACCCTCATTTATAATATTTGTTACACGTATCAGTTGGTGTAGCGTTGAATGGCCCTCCCGGAAACCGCATTGCTCCGGGGGAATACAATCTATGGCTTTGCAGTGGGCTTTTTATTCTAGTTAAAATAATTCTTTGAATATCTTAGCAGTGGCGTTAATTAAACTAATTGGTCTGTAGCCTTGTGGATATGTTCTATCTTGATTTGGCTTGGCCAACATTATGACGTTTGCTTGCTTCCACAGTGTAGGAAAGTGATTTTTAATGAGGCATTGATTGTATATCTTTGTTAAGTGAGTAAGAGCATTTTGCGTAAAATATTTAAATGCTATATTTGAATTTGATCGGGGCCTGCAGCTTTTCTATTCTGCAATTTTTTAATAATGCCTCTGACCTCGGAGGGGGAAGTGAGAGGGGGCGTGCATGTGGCGAAGTTGTCGAAATAGTCATCGACTAAATTTTCAACTTCTTCTATCTTGTCGTCACAGTAGGGTTCTTCGTTCTCCTGAAAAGTGACTTCAAGTGTATCTTTGAATGCCTCCGCCTTTCGAAATCCGAATAGGCCATTCCACCCGGACCATGAAGAGGTGGAAAGGGGATATGCCTTTTAGAAAATTTCCTATGTAAATTATACAAGGAATTGTCCTCAGGATTTAAAGTTAATAGATAATCTTTCCAGGTCCTGTTTTTATGTTCTTTGATTTCGCTCCTGATCTGCCTAATGAAAGCATTAACTTCGCGTTTGTATGGCGGGTATCTGGTATCATTCCAGAGTTTACGGAATCTATTTTTAGCTCGGATAAGCTCTCTGATGTTTTCAGGGAAGCGGAGGTGTGGAGTGTTAATTAATCTGGTGGATGTGGAAGCAGAAATAGCATTCGAAATATTGCTGGTAAAATTTTGAACGGCTAAATCCAAATCATCTATCCGGGGATTTCCGGGAATGTCGTGATAAATTATTTCTTGAAATTTAATCCAGTTGGTAGTTTTTAAAGTTCTAAGAATTGGTGGAAGTACATTATTAGTGACGAAATCAAAAATAACTGGATTGTGATCACTGCTAAGTGTATTAAAAGTAAAAACTTCAGTGTAAGATAAATTAACTGCAAAGCCTATGTCAAGGATAGCGTTGGAGTGTCGACTGTTGAAATGTGTAGGAGTATCGGGGGCAAGAATATCCAGTGCCGACCCAACGACCCAATTGCACAGGATATTACCGTTTGTGTTTGCCCTGCCTGGGTTCCAGCTGGGATGTCTGGCATTAAAATCTCCGAAAAGAAAGGCTTTGTTGCTATGGTTGAGAATTGCGTCGAGTTCCGTAGTATTAATGGAGTCGTGTGGAGGTCTATAAATACACGCCGCAGTAATCTTACTGTTGTTTCCTATCTGAAGGATGACCGATGAATTTTCAAAGGTGTTTGATACATTTAGGATGGCGTGGTGACTAATAGAATTCTTGACGAAGAGGGCCGTTCCGCCCCTCTATGTGTTGTGCGGTCACTTCTGTGACAAGTGTAATTTGAATGCTAACTCTGTCCGCAGGACGAAGGTGTGTTTCTTGTATCCCGATTACGTCGGGGTCATAGTCAATAATACAATCTTTTAATTCTTCCAAGTTAATTTTTAAACCATTAGCATTCCAGCTAAAAACCTGAGAGAGTGATCCCTATTACTACAGTTGAATTTTGATTTTAAAGTTTAGTTTGTAATACGGACAGCATTTGTCCCCACTTCGACATCATCTGGGCCATCTGGGTCATGACTTTTTGGCATCCAGAGAGTTGTTGTCCGTGCCTTCTTTTAACTACTTCCGCAAAGGAAGGTGTTGTTGGCTGTTTTTTATTATCCTTGCGCGCAGCCGCTCGCTCTTGCCAGACGTTCTTCGTCGATTTTGTCTTGTTTGTTTTAGTGTTGATGGGATTCTTGGGGCATCCCGAGAAATTTGCAGGGTGCGGGCCGCTGCAGTTGGCACACTTAGCCGGGGCCTTGGCAGATTTAGTGCATTCAGAGGTGAGATGGCCTCCTGAGCATTTTCAGACACTTCAGTTTCTCTGGCGCAAAAACCGAGAGTGGTGAAAAATTCCTGAAGCGATAACACTGTGGGGGCATGGTGGATTTATTAAGAGGCTCAACGGCAACTCTAAAAATCCAATGTTTTTTATGTTAAATATTCCCCTGCTTTCAGGGGATTTGGGGAGGGTTACCAGAAACAGTGGCATATTTGTGTTTGTTTTCCTGTTTCTCAACAGGGAAATATGATTGGGTTGGAAACCGAATGAATGTAACTCTGACATGAGTTCTTCCTGATTAAAATCTGTGGGTAACCCTCTCAAGACTACCTTCAACTGCTTGTTGTGGGCCATCTCAAATGTGTGAGACCGCAATTTCTTGTCCGAGATATATTTTTGGATCAATCTGTGCTCTTCAGCAGAAGCCGGGAATACTGGAGCTTCCCGTTCTCAAAACGCCCCTCGAGTGGTGTGTCGCAGAACTTTCCTAACTGGTCAAGGAGCTCGGTGGCATTACTCTGTGCATAGATCACAATGGGAGCAATGTGTCTTCCGTTACGGCCTACCGTAGTAAAGCCGTCATTTTTCTCACTGGTTCCGGGAGCGCAAACGCTCGGCGGCTTTCGCCGCCGGGCTGTTTGGCGCAATCACCGGCTTGGCTGGTTCTTTACTGACCTCTTCCGAGCTCTCGGCTGAAGTTTCCCCTTCCTCCATAGAAGACTCAGCGCCTCCAATATGGCGAGGGGAGGTGGGGATGTGGGTGGGAGCTTGCGCCCGACTTCGCCTGCTTCTTCGACGGAGTCTGTTTGCTAGGCGACGCGGGCTGGCGTTTGGCAAGTTTCCGCTTCGTAGACGAAGCGTGTGTAGCCGCAGTGGGGACGCGATTAAGTCGCTCGATGTCCCTAATGTAGTCTTTGAACTCCTTGTTTTGGAGTCTAATAGACTTTCTTGAACATTTCAGTGCTGTCCACTGAATCGCATTAACAAGCCTAAGTCTCTCAGGCGTGTTTGGCAAATCGGGGTCGTCGAGGGTGACCAATATCTCTTCCAAGACATCGCACAAATCCTCTGACTCGATGCACGTGGTGCATTTATCCATGTATTCATTATCTGCAATTGCGTCAAATGAAAGAGGTTCCAAGGTAAACAAATCACCTACCTTGATAGATGAAGCCACATCTGTCCTGGGAGCGGACATATCCAAAGGTAATCCAAAATCTGTAACACAAAAACACTATCCGGGTCGAAAACTGCAGTGAGGCGCTAGGCCTAGCACATGCCGCGTGTCGAAACTAGCTTCTTCAAAAAGCGGAAAAAATTTAAAAATTAATCCGAGAAATAACCTCAATCGGTTATATTTGAAGGAACAAGGCCAAAAAGTGACACTGTTGAAACGAAATCGCGGATGTAAAAAGATCCAAAATCCGGGCAAAACGCTTGGAACGGGGTCGCAGTCGAGGGCAGAAAAACTGCGTCTGGAGTCTACAAAGACAGGAAGCAGAATGAAAATGAGAGAGCTAAATCGGGGTGCATCTCCTTTTATTCCGCGCCGACTTGCTTCTGTGTGCTGGAGCGGATTCTTTACAATGTCTGCATAATTTTCTCTCATTGGTCTAGAGTCAGCGGATGAATACCGTCTCACGGTCAGTGACATCCCCAAGCGCGGGAAATCCTAATGAAACTCCCGATACCACGATATATTTATGAGTACAATGCTCTTTCTAGGCGTGGGAACATGTCACCCTTTTTGGTGGGGTAAGAAAGACGCATTCCAAATTCCTTTTGTTGTAAACAACAAGAGCAGGGCAGATGTAAAAATTACAGTTGTAACCTTAGGGACCGGCGACCTCCCATCAATATATACTCTAGTGTCACTAAAGTTATGGTATATAATTTATAACTCTCTTTTTAATTTCTATTTTTATTCTTTTTATACTATTGTTAAGTGCTACATTTCAGCGATTCACATGCTTTGAATCTGCATTAGGGTCCAGAATCTGGCATTAAATTATTTATTGCACTCAGATTTAGCGTGGGTTCTGCATTTTTAAGTGCAATTTTTAGATAGGTTACCTTTATCTTGTAATGGATATAGATATTCTTATCTATTATTTTCAATAAGTTTTTGCTCAGTATTATTAACATAAAGGGGGAAGGTTGGCTAGCCACAAAACATGTTCAACCCCACATTTATGTAAATTATTTTATATATAAGCTGTCTTAAATCACTAATGTTTATAATACTGTAGCATCCATTTTTTAAATTTCAATTGCTCATGTGTCCTTCATTGTGTGCTTTTATTACTGTCTCTGTGTTTTTCGATTGTAATTGATGTAGGTTCGTCTCTCGTTCGTAGAGAAATAGACTATATATATATGTTGTTACTGGGATGAATTCGTAAACTGGGATTTGACAGAATAATCTGTTTTTTTAAAAATAATAATAAATAAAATGAAGAATAACAATTAATGAGTTAAGTGAAACATTTAAACGCACGCGTCATTGCCTAATTGGCTTTCATTATTTTTTAGGAATTATTACGGCTTTGTGCCGATGTGTATTTGTCTCTTCTGCGTTCTCAACGTCTTCTCTGGCGTTCTAATGTATCTTCTCTTGTTGCCTCTTTCGTCCGAGTCATTGCCCTCTACTTCCCTTCGCAGCCACCTGGAAGGGGGATTCTAAGGGGGCTTGCAGTAGCGCGTAGCACCATCCACCGCACACACACACACACACACACACATATATATATATATATATGTGTGTGTGTATACCCTACTAGGCTGATAAACTTGTAGGGTGTATAGGCGGTACAGAGATGGCTTAGAATCACACAAGAATACATCGTCGCAAATACCGTAGTAACAAACTATGTTGCAAAGAAACAGAGAAAAACAGCAAAAATAGCAATAAATTAACGGGAGAGGAAACATTTTATGTAAAATTACAAAAAGTGTCCGAATTTTTAACCAGAAATCGACTGCCAGGTATGACAGCAGAACTGCATGGAATTCTGGAAGATTTCTGGCATTTCACGTATCCTCCCAGCATCTACAGATATTCGAATGATGAGGTTTTCAACTGAAGGAAACAGCATCTTCTACACTAAACTCTTCGTGTGACACCAGAAGAGAAAGTCCATGGATGGTAGGTCCGGTGATCTGGTAGACCAATAAACCGGGCCATCTCGGCCTAATCCAACGCTTTACAAAGGCTACGTTGAGTTGTTTTTTGCGGACGTGAATTCCGTAATGGGTCAGAGCCCGTCATGCTGGTTTCACATAGAGCGGAGATGGTGAGCCACTGGCACGCGTGCCCTTGATGGCACGTAACGCAATATTTTGGGCCCACCACCGATCAAAATGGTTTGCAATTTAAATCAAAGTAACAAAGTTCAGTATGAAGTGTTGCGAACAAACGCGAGTAATCGGTCTCAGTTTTCAGCTAGATTTTCTCAGTTCAATGAATTATCGGAAAGTTTCAAGTTTTTTTATGTACTCTGATGTGATTTCATTTAATAATCTGAACTTGTCCCAATTCGATTGGTTGGAAATTGAAAATTTTAAAATGCAACTAATTAATTTCCAGTCTAGTTTAATATGGATTCAAAAATTTGTTGAAAAAAGGAGAAAGTCGGAATTGATTGTAAACAGAAAGATTAACAATCAATATAAATAAAAATTCTGATAATGAAATTTCGGGAACATGGAATTCGATTTAAGACACATTTTACTGTTTGAAGAAGTTGTGTCATTCTATTTTAACCAGATTTTCATCTACCCGCGCCTGCGAGTCATTATTTTCAGAAATGAATAGCATTAAAAATTTGCTTAGAAACTGTTTGACAGATGACTCCGATTCAGCATGCATTTTGCTAATAGTAACATCTTGTAATCCTAATATAAGTTATTTTTCATCTCATCAGCATCAGTTGAAATTACACACACAAAGGGGCAATTAACATTTTGGCTGAGAGAATCGCTTATACAAGAGAGTGGCACTTAAGAAGTTAAAGTAGCTTTTGCGTCACAAAGTATAGTATTATTCAATTCAATACATTGTTACTGTATAGAAAGGGGTGGGAGATGAAAATTGTGATTGAATATTGGGTCGCAAATATTGAGAGCTTGAGGAACACTGCTGTACCACCTCAGCTGCTGTATCAATATCAGCAGTAACGGGATAACACGAATCCTAAAATTTTCTTGTATCTTAGCAAATAACCTCTTAGCAGAAATACACATTCAGATACTTTATTTTCCTTATGATGAAAAATAAAAAGCGCATCTGATTGTGCACTAAAAAGAAATTACGGTTCAAAACGGACTTTTTGACTGTCTTGGTGGGCCGCTAGTTGCCCCTGTAGCAAAGATTCTTAAGACACCAGTTGATGACGTCAGGAACCAAGAGCGGATAGTGTTATTGCCTGAGATAATAGGGGACAAGGGTTTCCTGGAATCCATTCTCCCCTGCGTTCGGAGATAGACTACGCCAAAGGAGATGCGCGAGGACCGTTTGAGCGTCCCGGCTGGAAGGAGAGATCAGACACGTGCTCTGAGTGTAAGTTGGCGATTTAGTATGTTCTGTAAATAAAATTGTATATATTTATATCTCTAGCCTGACTGTGTGTTTTCGTATCCAATTCGCCACACCCTCCTTCTCCTGTTCTAGAAGAATAGTTAAACATTTTGAAGAAGTGAAATCGTAAGTAATTCTCCAAAATATTTTTTTAAATTGATTTTTATTTAATTGACAGAACATTGGTTTATTTGGATGAACTGCATGTGAAGCCAATCCCAAACATGTGTACATATTTAATTGGATTAGTACTGGGCCATTACATATGGAAGAGAAAAATAAGCAAGAGAAGTAATAGCATGGTGAATAATTTTGATTTTATTGTAACTTCTATGATTTTTACTGAAAAATAAAAATTTTAAAAGTCATTGTCGTGAGAAGTTAAGTTTGTTTAAAATGGAATAGTAATTCAGATGTACTTATAACGCTTGTAAATATTCTTTAAAAATTTTTTAATGGATTAACTTTTTCTTAAATACAAAAAAATGATTAATATGTTTTTTGACTGTCCCATTATTTCGAGTCTTATTATCTTTTTTTACGAGAAATACGTAAGAGTTTCAAAAAGTAAGGTAACAAGCCCATTGAGAGTAAATGTTTGTTCAGGAATTAAAAAATATACACACATAGTGTAGGAAGGCACAGAAACACTTTACTCCACTACTTCACAGTACTTATCGAGTGTTTTGTTCCTTTAGGTCAACAAACTATTGAAACTAGCATCTAAGGATTGCAATATCGGACCCAAAAGCTTTATTCGATATCTTCAATACCGGTATTCGATATTTTCTAGCCCTTAATTCCGGGATACCAGTTTTAATATCGGTAGTAGAAATTTTAGAAAAAGAAAGAAAACATTGATGTGTTTCTGTGTTTTATTTGTCAGTTTTATTAAAGAGTGTAAATATCATAAAAAGTAATTTGTAACTTATAAATTATAACAGTATATTAAAAAATCCAAAAAAATAAAGGTCTGCTTGCACTTCCTCCCTCTTAACTTAAATAAATCTTGAACATTTTTTTACATTGTGCCAACATACTATTTTCCTAATATAAATAATGAAATCAAACCGAAGTATTATCAACTGATTTTTTAGGTTCTTTAAAATCCTTTTTATTAATTATTATGAGTTATTATTTATGAATATATATGTAATGAATCTGGAAAGTATTTTGAATTTTTAAGTAAGATATGAATATACAATGAGGATAACAAACTCGCCGTTTTAAAAAATATCGAAATACATTACACACTTTTTTCACAACTACAACCTTGCTTTCACATATACGAATATCAGACGACGAATCATGCGCGTGCGCTGAATCACTCTGTGCTGTAATACGATACTTTTGGCCCTCCTCCTTGGGAGGTTCACATATTTTATCACTTCTTTTGACTGTACGGTGCAACTTTATATTCACAATTTAATTAATTTCGCCCGTTAGAGTGCCATAAAAACAAAAATGTGTACTATTTTGCTATGTTGGCGATCCCCTGAACATATAGTGGAAGCAATTTAAAAAATTCTAGTAAATACCGAAATAATGGTATTTAAACTTGTGAATACCGGTATTACAAAATTGTACAAATGGCTCAAAATACCGGTATTCGGTATACTGGTATTGCAATCCGTACTAGTATCGCAGAAATCAATTTCGAGGTTGAGCAATTATGTTTAGACGACTAACTGAACCTCAGCATCGGTTCTGTAATGCTGATCTACCAAATGTTTCTTTATAGGTCCGATGAGATAGAAATCACTTGGTGAGAGGTCAATAATGGAAAGAGGGTTGTCCAATACCTCCCACGGAAAACTCTCTTTCTTCATCTGGCACATCTTTTGCTCTGCCATTGCTAAATTCAGTGCACTAAACACATACCAGTGTTTGTAGTATAACACTTGAACTGTACACTTCTAGCAACTATCGATGAATTTCAGTTGAAGCATTTTTCTTTGAGTGCAAAAACCACACACACATCACACATTTTATTATAATCGCGGACCATATTACCGTTCAAGCAGCAATCTTCTATTGGAAATTAATCCTTTAACAGGACTGCCGGCACCGTCTGTAGGGATCCTTTTGAATGTTGTTATCTTCACAATGAATTTAATTCATACGGTAATTTGCATACCTCCGCCAGAGCTCTCGTGAAACACCTACGTATCTTCCTTTGAATCACTCATATACAAAAGCACACTGTGAATTTTCTTTTATTCACAAGAGTAACACGACACTGAATAAGTGTCCAAATAATGCGAGAAAACAAAGTTTGTGCTTAAAAAAACAATGTTTTAAAATTTAAAAAATTTACTTTTCTGCTAACAATTTCTCCTCATTAACATAATCTGAGACAATCCTTGTAAATCTTAAGAAACCAAACCTGTAAATTGGTATTTTGCTTTTAATGAGTTTAAGGTGTGTTAATTTTATCACAAAACGATAAAATGTAAGCAGATTATAATGTGCTGAATAAATATTTCAACGCCTCGGTGTTTTTATAATTCCTTCATAAAATAAAAAAATATTTTCAAAAAAGATAAATGAAATATAAAAAATATGTATGGAATTTCTAAGCCCTGTATACCTTTTTTTAAATGAAAAAGGGTTAAAAAATACCTACAAATATTATTTTAGATAATAAAGAATTTAACAATAAAAAAATAGTTTTTTAAATTTAATTTTTAAAATACTTAGTGCAATAAATACGATCCTATATTTATGTTCTTTAAAAAAGAATATATTGTTATCTATACTTATATAAATTTAAGTGTGCACTTGGAATACTTTCTGAAATAACATGCATGCCACTCGAAAAAGAACAAGCTGAGAAAAATGCATTCAAAAATCAGTAAACTATTTCTATAATATTACATCTAATGCTAAATTGCTTCTTGTCATCCAATCTCAATTTTTGTAACAAATTCCCCTTTTTCTGTTGTTACCATTTATTTTGCTTCCAAAAAGCTTCGTTACCTCTCAAGCTCCCATTTTTGTATGTTTCAATTTAGTTCTTATATTTCGGTGCGATCATGATAAAGTATTGAGTATATAACTTAATTAAGTTACGCAACAGCCCATGAGGGCCAAGATCTACTGAGCCCAACTCCATATACGTGACCTTAGGCCTTGAGGTGTATGATAAGTTGTTGCGGTCAGGTGGTCAGTTTGACACCCACACACTTATATATATATATATATATATATATATATATATATATATATATATATATATATATATATATATAATATATATATTTATATATAAATATATAAATATATATATATACAGTATATATATATATATATGTAATATATGTATATGAAAAAAATCATTAATTATTACGATTTCGTAATAGTCGATAACACTAACACAAAAGAAGAATGATTCAGGCAAGTTTTCTTTTTCCATGGCATTGAATATTCCTAATTTAGAATAATTTCAAGATAAATTAAACACCATGAAGGAAAGCAAATACAAAAAACATATTAATTTTACGTAAATAGTATGGCATGAAGACAAAATGATTCAATTTTCAAGCAGCTTGGGGGTTTAAAGGAGTGTAAAAATAGAAACAGCTGCCACTGTTGGCATCTAAAACGGCCATTATCTCTTTCATCTACTGAAGGTTTGACAAAACTAATGCTCTAGAGGGAAATAATTACGAATATTTTAGATAGCCCTTATAAAACTACAACTATTTAACAAAAGCTGGTACATATTGATAATACTTAACACTTTATCAAATAAAGGGTGCCCAAAGTTTAAAAAAAATAGTTGATACATATTTTGTACCACCATGCTTCAAGCAGCATAGCCACAATGGTAGCTTTAGCTAGTTATTTTATAGTTGGAAAATAAATAAATACATTTATTCATCTTATACTGTTATTCTGTTTATTAAAACATTTTCAGTTTTTCCTAATCTAATGTTGGTTTGCCTAATGTCTTAATTTACCTAATGTTAGTTTTAATTTAAAATATTCCATTCTGTATATTGTTTTATTTTACCTATTTTTTATTTAGTCAACATACATAATACTTGTATTAGTTGTATTTATTTCAATCATCAACACAAGCTACAGCTCATTCAGGATATTTGTATAATTTTGTATGTACTATTATTTAATAAACACTATTATTATAAAACATGTTACTTACTACAAATATATCTGGCACAATAAGCATGGCCATT
Organism: Trichonephila clavipes; assembly: GCA_019973935.1. Lineage (NCBI taxonomy): Eukaryota > Metazoa > Arthropoda > Arachnida > Araneae > Nephilidae > Trichonephila > Trichonephila clavipes. Next base: position 394,127 of record BMAU01020228.1, on the reverse strand, counting down.
ATTGCGAAAAAATAAGTAGAAAGCGTTTTGTATTTGTAAAAATGATGACATTGAATAGCGTGGTGGTACATTTTTCGGACTCTCATATTTTCATATTAGGAATGCGCAAGTGGGGTGCTATTTAATATAATATTGACTTATTTAAGTTACATAATATATGTACTTACCTGTTTTGTATCAAATATCGCAAGAATCACTTTCATTTACACTTAAAAATACACAACACAGTCACTTGCAAAAGTAACATTAAATAGACTCACAACTGATCAAAAAAAATGAAATACTGCATAAACCCATTTACACAATTAACTTCTGACATCTGTTGGAAACTCGACTAACTGCAAGTAGATGACTTCTGCGGTGGTCCAGAGAATGTACCTTCTAGCATCAATGTCTGAGGCATTTAAACAAGTGGTACGTTTTATGTACCATCACACACAATTGGCGGTGCAACATATGCACACCCAAGCATGAAAGAGTTATCCGGTAAAGCATTGAGTTGAAATTTTTCTATGACACACTTCATCAACCGTATTTACTGGAGAGGGGTGGCTGGCCAGTGTCTCAGTAATCCATGATCAGATATTTTCAAACGGTGACAGTTATTGAAACTATACAGGCCTTGGAAAAAATCGAATAACCTGTGTATCAAGGAAGGTCAGAACACTACGTGCAGCGTGAAGTCTCTAGTATAGTTGCAAGAGGGTGTTTGGCCGGCTTTGACAATAGGGCACAATGAATAGACGTAAGATGCCACAAATTTCCCGATCTGCTTTCAAATTACCTTCGATACAAACCAGAGACGAGCGTATCGTGTACCCTATCGCTGTCCAAATCCTCACACAAGGTTCAGATCCCTTATGCCGATGTCGAATGCAATCAAGTGGCGGGTGGTCTTCTAGGGGCATCCAGATACGCATATGGTCATCAAGATAATGCACGGGGAACCTGAAGTCTGAAAAGATGACATTGTGCTACTCCTGTGTGTCCAGTTTTTCTCTCTTTCTCTCTCTCTCTCGTTCGGCTCATCAAATTTGCAATTCTTCTTCTTATACGATATTCCTAGCAAATTTTAACCTTATAAAGCACTTGCCAAATGAGAAATCTACTACGTAACTTTTTTTTCTACATGATGCTTCAGATGTCATTTTCCCCTACTGAATCGTCTAAATGCGTTGGAATACCAATCTTTTGAATGCCCTATCCTCATATTCCTTTCTTGTGATTTCGAGGTACGTCAGATCTTTCGCTAACGGTGTTGCAATTATAATGACTAGCAATGTATTTATAAGATTTAGAACGATCTTCTGAATTACGTATATTTGTCAACAAATGCCAGATAAATGCAATAGAAAGATTCACACAAGCAGTTTTCAACAATTGGGTCGAACTGGTACATTGTTTGCGTATGCATATATAAGGTTAACGCGAAACTGTAAGGTAAAATAAAAAAATGATTTTACAATGTATGATTAAGCGTTCATTTTGTGGTTAGGAATTAAAAGGATATATATGTATATTTATTCAATTTATATGCAGAAAATTAAGGTTTTGGTGATTCATTAACAAAAAAAAAATCCTTATATATATTTTGAACTTGAAATTCTACATCTTAAATTATATCCTGAACTTTAGAACATAGAACATTCTTTATTATATTTCTACTTTTTCAGTTCACTTTATGTTGTGGTTGGATTGGATTTGCCATTTCTGTCTGGCTTTGTTTCGACGTCCTCTATTTTAGTGAAGAATCTGTTACGAAACACATTGTTTATAATGTGTTTGGTGTGGTTTTGTTTTCATGCGCCAATGCATGGCTTTTCTACTTTTTCTGCACTATAAAGCAGGACGGTAGGTATAATTTGCTCTTCTTTTACTGATTTATAATACCAATAAAATAATTTTTTCGATTAAAAAAATTGAGGAAATGAAATATTTTAGCTGTAGAAGGTGAAGAAATTTACATAATCCAAATGTGTCAAATTCGCGGCTCACAACGGTTATTTTTGCGGCCCGGTCAGTATAATGCCACAACAATAATATATAACAAAATAACAACATTTCTTCCGAAATAGAATAGAAAGTAGCATAGATGTATGTATCAGGACGCAAATATTAAATGTTCCTTATTCTCTTATATGCGTTTATTAAAAAGCATTATTCGAAGTAAACCTGCGTTACTAAGAATTTTGATTTTAGATGACGTCCATCTACAATTAAACCTTGTTTATTTAGCCCAAGTCAACTTTTGAGTTTGACACTTTTGCTCTAGATTGATACAAAAGTAACTGGTAAATTGTGAAAGATATTTTTCAGGCTTCCAGAAGGTATAGTGGTCAGAGATGTTTTCTGAAGTGCCGTAAGGCCTGGGCATGAGTTCTGGAGGAATCCTGGCTGCTTGCAAATGTGCAGTGCATGTACAGCATGGGAGCACAGTAAATATTCGTCAAGTCGAAAGTCTTCTCAGGAGGTCGATGGAAGGGAAAGAGCGTTGAATGGCTTCTTACTACCTCCCAAGATTTTATACCTAAAAATAGGGATAGAAAGAAACGAAAACGTACTGTCAACTGCTTGATGCTCAAAACTGCGGATATCGACACATGTAAACTAACTCTTTGTCAAGACTCATTTCGTAGGCTTCTAGCTGACACCATGCATCAGGTTGCATTAGAAACAACACAGCATATATTTTTCTCGATACAATCTAAGAAGGCGTAGTGCAAAAAATAAGTAAATCAGAGGAAACATATTCTTTATAAATTACAGTTTTTAATTACTTATTCCCATTGAAGAAAATTTGAAGGACATTATCCTCATCTCTAGAAGGTGAATCAAAATTACAAAGTCCATCTCCAAGATATTAGATTTTTTTCTAAATGCAATGTTAATATACAATCAACCAATTTTCATCTAAGTTCTCCCTTACAAGTACATCCTTCTCATGCTAATTTTAAATGCAATTAATGCATATAAAGAGAGGGAATAAGGTGCCATATGACCTGAAGTATCAAAGTCATTTTAAAGTCCATCTCTTGCCTACAACAATAAAGACCAAGGCGTATGTGGCTTGGCTATTTAAGAGCAACATTTCATACATAAGCATTATAGCCCTCGTACATATTTAGGTCATCACATACAAATCAGCATAGAACATTTAATTACAAATTATTATTTAATCATTTCATGTATCTTTCTCTTCTCTATTACAAATATAATATGTATTTCAGATAAAAATAATAAAATCTGGCAATAATTACGAAAATAATCATAATATTGAAAGAATTTTTGCGAAACTTTAAAAACAATTCCTTCTTTAAAAAGATTTTTAATCATTACAGAGAATAAAAATCAGAAATAAATAGCAATAGCTGAAAGCTAGATCAAGCGAGTTGAAGTAACGAGTATATACGATTCTTCAATTCCTATTATTAGTTCACTTTCTCCCTATATATATATATATATATATATATATATATCCTGTACAAATTTTCAATCGTTTATAAAATACTTTTTATTCATCCACTCAAGTTCAAATACATTTTTTAAAACTTGCAGTGGACGACACTTGATGTTAATACAGTTTTTTCAAATATAATTCAATAAGTAGATGTAATTAATTTAATGAACAGAAAAACAACAAAAATAATAGTCCAACACCATATATAAAAAAGAAAATCTCTCATTGTGTCCCTGTAGAACACAACATATAGCGCGATGGGCTTTTAATCCAATGATCATGGGAACGAATCCTAACTGGGATTGCCTAAATTCTGAGAATGTAATTTACGATGAATGAATAGTAACAAACAAAAATAATAGTCCAACATCATATGTAGAAAGGAAAATGGGAAAATATGCTTTTTATCGGGTCATTTAATATTTTGAATCTGACCATGTATATTTATATTAACTGTACGTATTTAATAAAAAGTGACTAAAATAAATTTGCTCTTTGTCGACCTACGTAGGATGAATTAACTTTTTTAATATATATATTACAAGCCAGACTTCATTTTATAGTAGCCCGAAACAGCTTCGCAGCTATTAGTAGTGCGATGCCTACATATAATAACAATATATCAGTTATCATACTCTTGTGTGTGCTCTGAGTCATACAAAAGAACACGTATAACATTTTATAGAAAATTTGCCCTAACTTCTCGTTATATCGCTTCTGTAACCAGTTACATTTTAGAACAAATTCCTCTATTTTGTGTTTAATATTCAACATTTTTCAGGTCTTTTGTGTCGTTTTCTGTCGCACAAAATCTTCCTCCCCCTATCACGCCTATCATTTGCTGCAAACTTGATCAACTTCATTGTGTTACTGCATTATTTACTTTCATCTACGAAACAAGAAGAAACTTTCTGTAGTCTCTCATTGGTTTGTACATTTATTTTGTGCTTAGAATTTTAAGTAAATCTTAACATGATTTGTTTCAGAATTTAGAAAAATGAAATGTTTAATTGCAAAATTAATTTCAAAACGCAGATCACCCTCTCACTGCACATCCCGCTATTTCCAGGGGCATCGTAGATGTATCAAAATCTGCGCACAATTTTTCCGACTATTTAGCTGTGCAATCCGTGCTGTTACTTTTTACGTTTTCATTTATGTCTTTATGTTCATATTTTTATTATCGAATTTTATATTTTAAACTACAATCGTTTTTACAGAAATTTTTGTATATTTTGACTTTAAAATGTAGATTTAATATGTAGATTTGAAACATGCGTCATTTTTTAACCTAGTACTTTGATAAAATAACTACGCAGCTAGAGGGTTAACTATTGACTTCGTAGTTCAAGGAATATTGATGGATCTATTAAGAGTTAACAGTTCTTCTTGGAATTAATAAAATAACTATTGAAAATTTAGAATTCTTACGTTCGTGTTAGGATCAAGCTTCAAATACGAGACCAAGGACAAAGCTCCTTCCTGTCCTTATTTCTACTTTGGAACAATACACTTAAATTTCATGTGAGAGAGTGAGATTTATATATTAACGTCAGAGCATTATACTGCAGGAGGGATACTGGCGAAGGACCTCTTAATATTTTAATGGAGTTCAAGTGACGAGGACGACACCTGAGCTGACATCCTTCTCCCCTAACTTCCGCACCACACCAATGAAAGAATATTTGAGCCTCGACAGTTTTAACGTGCATCAACCCCTTTACATGGCACTAAGCACTAAGCGGCACTAAGCTCCATTTCAAGATATGCCAGTCACGAGTCAATGGCTTTGACCACTACGTTAATACGTTATGTACTACGTTAAAAGAGAAATATAACGCACGTATCAAATATAAAGAGAATATAATGACGTAGCGAATACTCAATGAAAAATTGCTAGCAGAAAATTGTACTAAAATATATTAGTTAACTTAAATTACATTGTATGGCAATTGATTATTCGTGCAAAACATTGAACTTAAAACAAAATTTACAGAAACTAAAAAAGTTATAGAAAAATTAAGTTACCTATTATGGAAAAGCTTTTCTTTCAATATAATGTACGGTCACCTCAAAAAAATATACGTACTTCACACCTTGATTTATTTGACTTTACTAAATGGTTAATAAGGTCTTGTGTGTGTGTAATTGCAAAACACTCTTCTAAAGGGGCTCTTTTCAGCTTTCGAAGGGTCCTGCGAAGAATTTGGAACGCTAAAATTTGGTGTCCTATGGCATCCTATACAGGCTTAATAAAATTCAAGTCTGGTGAGTAAGGTAGTCAAACCATTCGAATGCTATCTTCAGTTAGCACCCCTAAATAGTCCAACTTTGGGTTCCAAAACGAGAAGTACACATATCTCAAAGATGTTCCAGAACATCTTTGAAAAATATACAAATTGATGCGGCGATTTGTCAGAATTCCTATTCAAACCACTAAACCGCGGTCAGGGAAACGGGATATTTCACTAACAAAGGAAGGCTAGTTGACTAGACTACTTTTCCGCTTACAAGATCAAAACACGTTTAGAATCATTTTTCAGATTATATCTGAACAATCAATCTGGAAAGTGAGCTATAATATAACTTTCAACATTTTTATGAATATTCTGAATTATTTTATTCAGTCTTCACAGAAAAAAAATAATACCTTGAATTTCAAATTTCGTTTTTAATGGATTTTATCAAGTCCATCTTAAAAGCTCCATGTGTGTCCATATTTCAGTATTTACCTACCATACGTATCGAAAACAATTTAGCAATAAGCTGGGAAAGATTTCATAATTTTACAGTGCAATAGATTAATTCAACAGAATAAATTTACATAGGTACACATATTCTACTTTCATAGTATGTTAACTAATTGCACAAATTACAAAAAATTCTCATTATAAGTACACTTAAAATGTATTACAAAAAAGGAGCATGGGGTTTATATTTTTTTTATAATTTGAAGGAAATATTCATGTCAACAATTATTACGAAAAAACGTCATCCGAAGAAAATATTACTAACTTGAGAGGACCTGGCTAACCCAAAAGATTTCGTGCGTACCGACCCAAAGATAATTTATTGAGAGACAAACGAAACACATATACGAAATGGTCCCGAATGAGGGACCCTCCCCAAAATTCTTAAGGATAACGGAAAGAATGTAAACTACAGGAAAAATAAACTAAGGGAAAAGTATAAGGGATACAAAAATGGTCCATCACAGGGTACTGGAAATTGATTAATAATAAAGTAACAATGTAAATACTAAAAAAACTCACACTCAGACCCTTTCAAGGTTCAAGTATGAATCAAGGTTCATAATTTTTAATATATTTTTGGAAAGTATGCTAGAAAATATTAATATGAATTCTCATGAAATGAAATATAACAATTATGACGTCCCAAAGTCTAGGAGTGCTATCACAAGCATTTGTTTAGTAAGGAAGACATTTTAAAACTGCATGTCACATGGGATTTACAAGCTCGAGCGTAACTGAATCTCATGTCAACGAAGTCCTACAGTATGTTTTGAATTACTACATTAAAAAACAAATGTTTGAAAAAACCTTCATTTTTTCACACTCCTCTACATTTGTCTTTATTTCGATAGTGGTGGTCTATATTTTATGGTCGTGAGTGAATATTATGATATTTTTCTAACAGAATGGCGGTTTAAATTAAGTGTGAGTCCGTCATTTCGTATTCTGATTCCTCTAAAGACTCTGTCAAGTGCAAAAATAGTGGTGGATATGTTAAATAGGATTTCTCGAAAGAATATATTTTGGGTTTCGAGAAACCTAACTTAGGTGTCGTCCCACGCTATTAACCGAAATCGAAATTACGAGACATGTAGCCAATAGTCATTAGTTCTTATACATACATAAAAAAGAATTAAAATTTAATTTCTTCGCAAACACAATTCAAGAACCCTTTAGGCAGGAAAATTAGCAATAGTACTTTTGAAAATGTATAACAATTTCAATTTTTTTTATCTAAATTGCTCTATAAACAGATTCCATTTCTTTTGGATTGTAAAACACCAAGTTCACGAATCCGTTTAAAAATCATTTATGTGCCTACAAACATTTTGAAGTTGTTTATGTTTTAGAACACTTAGAGTTATATAACGAAAAAAACAAATGTATTAAATCCATATACTTGTAGTTTTTAAATGACTTACAAAATTAATAGTTTAAATAAAACTTTTATCTTCTTAAGACTCTTGAACGTAAAGGTTAAAATGATTATGCAGTCTGCATCAATTGAAATTTATATATATTTGCTTGGTACTTATAATTCTTTATTTTGTTCCATGAAGTATTAGGCATTTATAATTGTTAACTAATTATATTTTTGAAAATACATGTATTTATTTTCTTTTTCAGTACGGCATTATCTTTTATGTGACTTTTTGGACGTACATTTTATCCTTCATAGCTTCGATATTTGTTGAAATTCCTGTGTCAAGAGTACTTCGATGGATTCATGACAACTAAACTATTCGAATAAGAAACTTCATAAAATTAGATTTTGTTGAAAGAAAGTAATGTTGATGTTGTTTTCATTGAAAGAACTTTTGTAATCAAGTAAATTATGGTACAAAAATTTAGGCTTTCAAACGCTTACTACAAAATATTTCAGAAATTGCGTTGGTAACTCTTATTAAAATTAAATAAACAAATAGGTTATACATTTAGTAAATGACAATGATAAAAGATTTTTTTAAACTTTTTGTTAAATTTCCTGCGCAGTTTTATATAGTATACTATGAGGCAGGGGAGGGCAGTTATTTCGACTTGAAGGACACATTGTGTGTATTGGAAGGTGCACCTTTTTAAAACGATTGAATTCAGTAGTTAACTTTACACCTCAGAAAGGCATACATTGTACCATATAAAAATTGATAAATGTAAATTGAATAACTTTATGGCAGTTTTGTTATTATTTGTTGTTATTTATTTGTTGTGCTAACTTTATGTTTTCTGTAACTGCAAGAACCTGAATTTTAAAACCAGTTAAGTGAGACAAATGTGTTCCCTTTCTCATTTTTCAACATTTTTTTTTTGAATTTAAGTGAGAGATATTTCTTTTGGCAATTCTCACCACAGCTTGCAAGTTAATGTCAGACAACTTGCATCTATATTTACTCTTGTTGATCTTGTAAGAAAAGTTTGTCACACACATATGTTAGCACACATATAGAAAGCATTTTCTTTTGGTTTGTTTGCTTTGTTATAAGATAATTGGAAAAAAAATGTTTCAAAAAATATGCATATATAGATTTAAGATGCTTTATAGGATTTTTAAAAAATATTTCTTAAAATTTTAAAAATTGCTTTATTTTATTACATATTTAAGTTTTTTTAGTCAGATTGCTTTAAAACATAATAATAATACTCAAAAAAGAGAAAGAAAAGATAGCACCAGATCACCATAGAAGGAATATCAGACAAGACAACCACTTAATTTTATAGAATATCTACCCTTACATCTTGTTTCTGTACAAAGAATTAATAAGAGATTTGGAGCTGAATCTTAATATTTTAAAAGAAAGAGAATGTGAACCGATTTTTTTACTCTATTGATCAAATTATATGAAACACTATAAAAGAGCTCAGTACCGAGCTGTGTGACAGTTGCGGCAACACTTAACCCTCTAAGTGGATACCTTCCTCCTGAAAAGTTATTCCGAAAGCGTTTTACTCTTATATTGCTATTCGCTTCAAAAATGCAACGGACTTCAATTCTTTCCCCCTTTTAAAACTTGGAAGGTCGAAAGGGGACAACTTTATGACTTGGTTTGGCGTATTTGATCATTGAGAACCAGGATAGCAATCGTTTACAGCTAGCTGTTAAGTTGCCTTCGGCAATCTTGTATGAAAACCGTAGTTCTTTCTACTCTGTCGTTTTCCCCATAGATTCAGTCACAGTAAAATTAAAAAAAAATGCAGGGTAAAAAAAACATGAAATAAATGGCGTGTTAAAAGTTGAAAAATAGTTACATTTTCTTCAAACAAAATTTATTTTTCTGTCATTTTTTAATAATTAAAAAAAATATTTTGGTATTGCGATTTGAACCAGAAAAAAGCATCCTGTATTCATTTTTGAATATGAGAGAGTAAGAAAACGCGCTCACTTTCCCTGTTTTTAAAAAAAAGTAATGAGGTAAAAAGAGTAAAGGCCCTATCTTTTTTTTTTAAACAATAAGACATAAATGGTGCATATTTATGAAATAAAACATCTTTCTCTATTCAATTATATTTTTAATTTAGAATAACATAAAAAATGATTTCAATACTTTTAATTTATTTATATTTAAATCATATAAATGATATTTTTATGTTAACTGAATATTTTTCGGAAAAATCTAAATTTTCATTCCTAGTGCATTCCTTCCTTTTCGAACTCCTTGTATTAAATAAAAATATCTTTTCTACATCGGCATTTGTGATGGACATAACACACATTCAGTCAATAATTTTTAATTTTAATGGGGGATATACTTCTTCAAATGCGCATGACAGTACTTCTAACCATTTTCTACTCAAGTTAAATTTCTTATCTTTATGTTTCTTTTATTACAAGGAAAAATGTCACACATCGATAACTACATTTTCACACAATTCAGTCATTACAAATTCTATTGTGAGAAAAGTTCTCCCTAATTAATTTTGTCTTTCAAAACAGTACACTTAAAACAATTTTGTTCAGTGAAGTTAACCAACAGTTCCACAATGTATTCATACCAAATTTTAAAAACAAATTTAACACTTGGAAATGTATCCTGTATTAAATTTTTCAATATACGCACATATTTCCTGCTGTAGGAAAGATATAGTATGAGATGTGGTGTGCGGTTGTGAAAGAATGTTTTCGTACGTGTAGACTATTTTTGAAAATTTAAATATCACTGAAGCTGATCATATAACTGCAAATGAGCCTTATTTTAGTGTGTGCTGGTATCAAAGTAAAACACTTCACAATATTAAACAGCCTATTATACTCAACATCAAACTATTCGCAAAATGGCTTACAACTTCTATTCAAATTGTAAAGAAACTGAAATATAAATATATCTTACTACAGTCAAAAATATTCATAATATGTAAGTATCCTATTTCTCCACTTATTTCTGTACATTTTAAAAACTGTAGCTGAATGCAATTTTTTATATTTATAAACGAGGCATAACAGCTCACACACTCGTAAAAATGTCTTTATCATTTTTAAATATACTACTATAAAACGTATATGGATTGTAAGATCAGTTGTAAAATCCTAAAAGCTTTTAGAGGAGCTAAAAACATGTAATTTTGGATTAAACAAATTTTTAATATAATACAAAAATATACATGTTATTAAGCAAATACATTTGAAAAATAAAACTTCCTTCTAAAATAAACGTAATTGAAAGAAAAATGTTTAATTGCAAATGAGTGGAAATACATGTTTACCTAAGGGGTATCCCTAAAGTGAGGTAATCCTCAAACTTAAAACTCAAACTCAGAGGCACAACAATCCATGAGGGCCAGGAACTACTGCGCCCATCATAATACACGTGACCATTGGACGCTGAGGTGCATGAACAGATGTCCCGATTTGGTGGTCTGTCTGAAGAGAGACCTTCAGTGTTTAAGACCCGAAGCAAGCTTGGTACTCATTTATCGACCCAATGTAGCGGGGATGAAAGGCAGAGTCGACCTTGCGCAGCTCGTTAATAGAACTCCAGACCTGTGGTGTGGAAGCACTATACACTACGGTGAAAAATAAAATGTAATGTTAGAATTTTATATAAATCCCTAATGAATGAGGGAGTCCAAACTTTTTTTTTCATGTAAACTGTTTAGACGGAAATGGTTAATTATTAACATTTCACAAGTTGCATAAATTAAAATTAACCGTTATAGTTGACATAAATTGTTAAGGGTGCAAAAGGTGTAATTCGGCTGCACGAATTAATTTTAAAAGGAATACGGTTACGAAAAAGTAGTACAAATCTATCTAAAGTAGGGTTGGTTACCTTACATATTGTCAAAATCAACAATGTATTGGAAGCCAATTCCACAATTCGTTGTTATAAAAATGTATGCAACATTACAAGATTTATTTTTGCATTTGTAATTTATATATATATAATTTTTCCTGGGAACTTTAAAAGCTAGAGCGGCATCCATCAAAACCGCGGGTCTCTCTGTTTTTCCAGATCGCCCCTGACTAAGCCGGCTCTGCCATAGTAAGTGAAAATACCGGATTTTGTTTGTCAAGATCATTTTATAGCAGACTGCATTTTTCATGTATTTTAGATGGTCGTTTTATATTTTCTACATCAATATCTTAGTGTCTGAATTTAAAATTACATAAAATTCTTGACATTCGCATCAATGACCATCATAATTTTTATTAGTATATGAATGTGTCATCCCACGATTACATGACTGTTATTAACATATTATTTTAACCATTTAATTAATATTAAGTATAACATAACGCACACAAATTTTCTGAACTTTAAAATAAATATTTCGAAAACTACTTCAGATATACTCAAAATATTTCATTCCTACCCTTTAGCTTCTCAGTTTTGCTTCTATGTAAAACTTTATTGTATATTCCTCGGTTTTTTTAGTATATTTTTGCTTTTAGCATGCATTTTTCAACTGAATTGTATGAAATCTTCGAAATATATTAAAAAATACCAATAAAGCTATATAATAAAATTTGAAATTTATACACTCTGTCGCAAAAAATATATGCACCCAGAAGAAATCAAGCTACAATCACGAAACTTGGCAAGAATGTAGTCTGGTAAGAGATATGCAAATGATTAAAATTTCGAAGCCAATGAGACAAGGCTAAGTGTGCTATGCGCATATTAGTTGCGCAACTGGGAGAGTTTAAAAGCATGAGTACGAGCACCGTACGGCTATCCAAACGAATCTGATGACTTTGATAGACGATATTGAGACTTAGGATGCCTCTAAGACGTAACCGGCGGCAGTACGAGCAGCTGACGGACTTTGATAGGGGCCGTATAATAGGCCTCAGAGAAGCAGGTTGGTCGAATAGACGTATCGGCCGCCACCTCGGTCGGAGCGATATGGTAGTTGCTCGGTGTTGGCAACAGTGGATCACAGAAGGTAGAGTGTACCGTCGCGGAGGGTCAGGACGTCCCAGGAACACAAATGATCGCGAGGATCGTGCAATCAGAAGAGTGGCCACTTCGGCACCAACAACGTCGCTAGCATCGATTCAACGCCACTTACCTCCTTCCAGACATCCAGTGCCATCAAGAGAAACCATAAGGAGACGACTGACCGAAGTTGGCTTGAGGAGCCGACGTCCGCTAAGACGCTTACCACTGACCCCACATCATAGGCAGTGTCGACTGGATTTTTGCCGACCTCGGGCAACTTGGAGTGTGACAGACTGGAGACGTGTCATCTTCAGTGATGAATCCCGATTCAGTCTCAGTGCTGATGACCACCGCACACGTGTCTGGAGGCGCACCGGCCAGCGGTCCGATCCGGCATTTATTGTCGAGCGGCATACAGCAATTTCACAAGGTGTGATAGTGTGGGGAGCAATTTCTTGGGACACACGATCATCTTTAGTGGTCCTTCAAGGCACTTTGACAGCTCGCAGATACGTGGACGATATTTTAACGCCGATTGTGCTACCCATGCTATCAAGTCGCCCAGGTGCCATTTATCAACAGGATAATGCTCGTCCACATACTGCGCGACTCTCCCAACAATGTCTTCAAGGATATGACGTCCTACCATGGCCTGCCAGGACACCAGATCTTTCGCCAATAGAGCATGTCTGGGAAGGCAACTGCAGCCGTCCCGAGATACAGGAGAATTAACTGCGCAGATGCAAAGACTATGGCAGGATCTTCCACAGGGGGTCATAAGTGATCTAATTGAATCGATGCCACGCCGAATTTCGGCTTGTATAGCTGCCAGAGGTGGCTTTACTACTTACTGATTTTTAACCTTTTGCAAGCTGTAACCGCTTAATAAAATGATATTTTGTTCTGAATTTTTAATCATTTGTTTATTTTCATATACACTACATGCATACCAAATTTCGTGAATGTAGCTCAATTTCTTCTGGGTGCATATATTTTTTTGCGACAGAGTGTATTATACTCAAAGAGTTGCTAGAACTTATGGTAAATCATTTTTAACTTTGCGATACATTTTTTTTTGAAATTTCAAATGGAATTTCTAACATAAAATTTCTAGCTTTATACGGTCTAGATTTCAAAAAATATCCAGATTTTAATTACTTATTCAGTTAGCCTTGAAAAAGATAAATGTTGAGGTATTTTGCATAAATAGATATTTTTGAAGAATAATTCGAATGTTTTTGACAAGCTCGAATTTAAAATTGATTTTTATGTTTATTTATATGCATAAATGTCTACTGTAAATAATTCCGTATATTTTTGATTACCATTTATTCAAACATTCAAGTTATAAAAAAATGTGGAAAATTTTCATTCATGTTGTCTTTGATGTAAACTGAAGTTCAAGCACTTAAAATTCAAATATAATTCGGTGTATTTTAACAATATATAACTAGGCACTGTACGTAAACTTCCCTGAACACTTGAGCTTTGAAATCTAAAAAAAAAAATTAATAGATCTTAATTAGTTTTTTTTTTTTGTTATTTTTTTATCAAAGTGTAAGAAAATGTTTCAAATTATTTGATGAAGTTTAAACTTATTCATTTTTAGTGGTTGGAAAGTTGAAAAGATTTCAAATTTTAAAGTGTTTGGTGTTTTATTATTTTTGGGGGCATCTTATAATGAAATAATCATGTTTCAAAACTGAAAGCATTGATTAAGATAAGAAAAATGAAGCGAAAGAATATACTTTAAAAAAGATAATTTGTCTAACTATATAAAATAGCAGATTGCCCTGACACGCCCCAACTTGTTACAGTTTGAAATTAATATGAAACCAAAAGGGAAATGTAACATATTTTACTTATGCTTTGGGACTTTTGAAAACTTTTAAAATACAAGCTAACAAACAAACACTTCTTGGGTTTTAAAGAAATTTCTCCCCGATTTTTACGATTGCCCCAGGGTCAAAACACGGGGTTCCCTGCGAGCCATAAAACTCCTGCTGTGTTGCTTCCTCCGTCCCTCATTATCTTTCAAGATGTAAACCTTAAAAGGGGGAAAGGATTTCAGAAAAGTGCGGGTAATCCGCTTTTGAAAACGTTACTTGAAGGCAGAAAAATCAGTGCAGTCCATTTTCGAAGCATCTTTACACTGACGGAATTTTCCGTGCTATCCGGTTAGAGGGTTAAATAGATATTATCATCTTCATTACCTCGCAGAAGGCTGCAGCTTTAAACATTTCTCCCTTATCTTACCTCTATAATAAATTTGTTACATTATTTCTTATTATTTTTAGTGTTGAATTTTGGATAGCCAGTACTGTATTTATTAAATTATTTTCTTTTAGATTTAAAATTATTTAGCCCAGCTAAAAAGTAATTCGTAAATTGCACTAAATATTCACATATTCATTTCACCTGTTATAAAAGCATGTATTATAATGCGCAAAACACTTTCGGGAAAACTTTTTTTTGTTGCAAAATAATGTTCTGAATTTAGTATTTCATATAACTCTTTTCTAGACTAAAATTTCCAGTATAAAATAACATACAAATACTGTAATTGATATTATTATTTACTTTCAGTACAGTACAGTCACACAAACTCGACCTAATGTAGACCGAAGGGTATCCGGGTTAAGGAAAATGCCGGGTTATCGATAATGGGATTAAAAAAGAATAAATACTGGTGTCTTTTCAAAAAAATATTGTGCTGCACTTGTATGCATAACTTCCTTGAGAATGCAAAAGAAAATAATCAGCCCAAATATCATTAAACAAAGGAAAATTATATAAGTTATGAATCCATGTAATATTTACTACATGAAAACGAAAATTAATGAATACATAGTATATAAAAATTTAGATTAGAAGACAAAAAAGAAATGTGTGGTAATTTCGTAATAATTTTGCAAACTGCATTCTCAATTACAGAAGATAACTTTTTAAATTTTAACAAAAATATGTAAAGGTTTACCTCAATTTGCTGAGGCTATTCTTCGAGATCTTTTGTTATCTCCAGAGCTCCTTTGAGATATACAGCATCGGGTAATCCACAATATGCGAGTTCTAAATTTCCGAAACAATTTATAATGTTCCGCACAATACTTAATTTTTTATCTAGTTGAATAAAATCCCTATTTTCATTTTCTGATAACTGAAAAGCATCTATAAAATTTGAACATTTTACTATTTTAATTTTGAGTTTACTATTTTAGTTTAGTCCTCGTTAGTTATGAGTGGTAAGCGACATTCTAGATGGTGTCATTTCTACGTAGACGGACAAATTTAAATAATAGGTGATGTGCCTAAATGCAGGGGGATGGCAGCAATAAATTTAGTGTCGATATTCAGTTGAGAGAAAAATGAATTTTACACTAATAAAAGGAAGATTTTATGTGCTTCTATGCAAAATAAACAACCCAAACGTATGGTGATGTGGCCCCATGAATCTATAGGTCATAATGGTTTGCACTTGAAAGAGATTTTTCGATAATCGCCTTAGAGTTTTCGGTTCGGCAGTATGAATATGACTACAGTGTTATTTCGATGAATAATATGAATCGTTTTTACAAGCCTTTTCTAAAAAGTAAAAGTTACTTGAACGGTCTTTTTCAGAATGTTTTCAGCTTTCATTAATATTTCTAGTGCAAACCTGTAGTATTTGATCCATGGACCGGGGGTTGGAGAAAACTGACCTACATGGTGCCCCACTAAAAAGTGTTACCACCTCCTGTGGAATGTACTAGATCTGCAATGGTAAAAATACAAATCCACAACCCCTTTGGAAACAAAAACATTTATTAAAATAAGAAATAAACAACATAAAATTTAAGTATCCCCATTCAATATATAGTTAAATAAAGAATATTTTCATACGAATCTTCCTTCAACTGCTCTACTTCATATCGCAATATCAGGGGTATAATTTGTGACTTTCAATTTGACACGACTCTGAACGTTCAGTAGTTAAACAGCTTCTTTGATATTTTTCATGTAAGAAAAGATTTCTTCACATAAATATATAGAACCAAAAGCGGAAAGCAGAGTGCATGCAGTTTTCTTCAAAGAGTTAAATCTCTCCATCAATTACATCTAATAATTTAAAATACCTGTCGATTTATTATTTGAATTATCTTTTCAATTTTTTCGTAATTTCATAGATGTTGCTTTGAATACGTCTGACGATGTTAGCCTTATAAGATTCATTGCAAGATTATCAATTTTTGTCCACTCAAAAATCAACGGATTGTGTAGAGCGCCACTAAAAACTGCACATAGGGCCAAATGTGGCATGCGTGCCATAAGTTGCCGAAGCTTGATCTAGAACATTTAACATAATTTCAAATAAAAAAATTACATGTCGAATTATTTATGGAGTGAGTGAGTGAAGAGTAACGTCGCGCTGTTCAGCTACACGAGGGCTTTTGGCGACGGACCACATAATTTTGAACCATGGTCAAGTGACGTGGACGACACCTGAGCTGGCACCCCCTCTCCTAACTACCACACCACACCAACGGGAGGACGTTTCAGCTCTCGACAGATTTAGCGTGCATCGCTGCCCTACACGGCGGGTGAATTATTTATGGAAAGATACATTCCTGTACTAAAAATTAATTTCTTTCAATCTACTTTTTAAGCAAATAAGGTTCGCCCAAATAAAAATGGTAATTTTTAAGCAATTAAAAAAATGAAAATAAATTGAGTTAATTAAATTTCCTAGGATTTTTCCCCTGTGTCTATCTATTTATAAAAATATTCATGATAATCTTTTTTAGGTATCAAATTGTACCTTTCACCAGGGATCCTTTAAACCTGTAAGCGGTTAACTTTATTAACCAAAATGAGCCGGTATTAACACTAAACACTACATTTTGCCAATCTGTAATGTTCCACATACGTTTGCCGTACAATATTCCAACCATCTCGCCTTGCCGTCTTCCTGGTCGCTCCTGATCAAGTCCTCCCTTGTAGGGTAACATCTCGCATCCTTTTCTCCCAACATGTTCTTACAGCACATTCCGAACGACTGACATGGCGAGTAACATAGCGAATCAACAAGTCAGTGGGTTTCCTACCCCTGATCAGGCCTATGTCAGAGTCACTTAACTGGGCGAAATCGACCTGGAATTTATCATTTCTTCAAGTCTTAGAGTTGAAATGTTATCGTTACGTTTCTGGATCTCCTATTATGCGTCGATTTATATGGGACTCAATCTCTTATTACAATGTCAATGCAGAGTGTGGCCAGATGTATTGGCACCAAATCGGATCATTTCTTACGGACAATCATTTAACTACTTTGAAAAGTTTAACTAATGTAAATCGCTTTCTTCTTGATATGCTATTTTCAACGTTCTTGGATGCACATTTATATATGTGCATACACTGGTAAAAGCAATTGAAGGGCCAAATGGGTTTTTTTTTTCAATAAAGTTTAAACTAAAAAACAAAATAAAACCAAAAATCTAAACTCAGTGGCGCAACAGCCCATGAGGGCCAAGTTCTACTGTGCTCATCCCAGTATACGTGACCTTGGGCGCTGTGGGGCATCAGCAGATATCCCAATCAGATGGTCAGTTAGAAGCAAAACCCCTAATGTTTAATCTCCAAGCAAGCATGGTACTCATATTTTGACCCACTGAAGGGATAAAAACCTGAGCCGACCTTACCCTGCCCGAGGATAAGAAACAAAACCTGAAAAAAATATCATCCCATATAAGAGCAATATACGGGAAAACAAAAAAGGGCACAAACTGCACCCTAAACAAGAAAACTCCTCACTTTTCTATCACAGCAACTGATCGACAACCTGTCAGTAAGAGAAAAAAATTTATCACCGGATGTATGATTGTCTCTAACAAATACTCAACTGTTGTATGGATCTTTCATACTGTTTACCAGGGTCGTTATCAACCCTTTTGGCAACCACACCGAGGCACTCTTGAGCTCCAAGTTGTTGAAGCTGATCTTCGAGCTGTAATTGAGTATTCAAGGGCGTTCCATATATGTTAAATGGGATTAAAGTCAAGGGACATCACAGACTACTCTAATAGCTAATTATTCTTCGAAAAAAGTACGTTTTTCAATTTTTCAATATTTTATATCCTTAGATACCCTAATGTCTCTGAACAGCACAATAAATAAATCTCATTAATACAATATAAACACAGATTTTGAGAATTCCCAGTTATTTAATACAAACAAATTTTATAAAAAATAGTGGAATTTTTTTTTCTTAAAAATGATTTCAGCTTTTGTTGTTTCTTATGCCACCTGATCAGATCATGTGTCAAATCGAAGCCAATAGATTCATCATGACTAAGGGCTAGATTGTACGTCTATCGTTAGCTCTGTAGCCTAGCTTTTGTAATATAAGCCATTATGAGGACATTTTTTTTTCTTCTGTTTTTGTGCGTTAAAAAGGAAAAATATCTTCGAAACGGCTTACTCCAATCTACTTCAAGATTTCATGATCAGTAGATTTGGAATATCACGTGTATTACTAATCATGTTTAATCGGGTTCCCACGCATTTTCAATTAATCCTGGAGAAATATATTTTGTTCTCTTAATTTAGAAATTTGCTTCGCAAAAGAACCCTGATGTACACATTAGGATTTCTGTTTAAAGATAGAAATGCATAGGATGTGCTAGCAATAAGATGAGTTTTCGGTTGTAAAGAGTAATAGTAAATTGAAATTCTGAGTTATTTTGATTAGAACACGCGAGAGTTAGATTAAAGTCCGCGAAGCTACGTCAAAGTATAGATAGTGTCTCGATTTATTCTAGAGAAGCGGTTCTTAAATTTTCGATCGCCATGATTTCCATTTATGTATCAGCCTCACATCGCAGACCCCCTCCTCTCTCCTCAATCTGTTGAACACCCCTGTTTGATTCCCAATACATGACTGAGTGAATTACAGTTTCTTCGGTAATCCTAAGACTGTCTCTACTACTTATACAGACTTCCTTGACATGTATTTTCCCCTATAAATAAACAGTAAACATCTCTTTCAGAATATCACAAAATATTAATTTCCAATAAATAAAAAGTGCATATAACTATATTAATTAAATCTTTGAATGAGAAGAATGTTGCTGCATTTATTTTATAAGTTCTGTTATGCCAAGTGTAATACACTCATGTCCAAAATTATCTTTACATACCCAAAAATGATGATATTCAATGAAATATCCAATCAATGTGATCCGTATTTGCAGGGAATGTGTGAAAACCAAGCCTAATTACATTATCCAATCAAAAGTAATCAAACGGTTTGTGATATGCAAATCTAGGCGTTACGTCATCCAAGGGTGAAAATCAAGCGCTTTTTGCGCAAACTGAATATTTGAGTGAATTTCTGCAACATAGCGTTTGATTTCAGTGTGTAGGGACTCAAAGTGGTTTGTTATGGCTTCGAGGTATCATTTGGAAGAATCTGTAAAGTGGCGAATTATCGGCCGTTTAGAAGCAGGGCAGTCAATCACGGAAACAGCCACATGTCTGAATATTTCAAGACAGACAGTCTCTAAGCTATGGAAACAGTTTCAAAATGATGGAACTGTTGTAAGGAGGCCTGGACAAGGTCGGAAACGAATGACAACTGCTTCTGAAGATCGGTATCTGGCATTAACTGCCCGTCGTAACAGAAAGGCTACTGCTCGCCAGTTAAGTTCAGAGCTTGCAGCCGCCACTGGAGCTGTTGCATCACGGCAAACAATATACAGAAGGCTTAACGAAAAAAACCTTTATGCCAGAAAGCCAAGGGTATGTGTTTTACTGTATTCACAGAAAAAGAGGGATCGCTTTAATTGGTGTAAAGAACATATATCAAAACTGGACTGAACATCAATGGTCCCATGTTCTCTTTACTGATGAGTCGCGGTTTAGTTTAACAGGTGATTCTAAACGTGTTTACATCTGGAGGGAGTCAGGAACACGAAATGATCCCTCGAACATTGTGGAACGTGATCGTTTCGGTAGTGGAGGTGTGATGGTATGGGGGGATAATGATCGATAAACGTACGCCTCTACACGTGTTCAGAAGCGGATCTGTGACAGACCAGATATATCGGGATGAGGTCTTAGATCCTTATGTAAGACTTTTCAGGGGTGCATATGGACGTGACTTTTTATTTATGGATGATAATGCTCGTCCACATCGAGCAAACCTCGTTGATGAATTCCTTGAAAGTGAAGACATTAAGCGAATACCTTGACCAGCAAACTCTCCTGACCTTAACCCAATTGAGAACTTATGGGACTACCTTCGAAGAGCCATTGCACGTAGACATCCTCCTCCTAGAGATGTAAATGGCCTGAAGACTGCATTGCTGGAAGAGTGGAGTTTAATTCCCCAGACTGTGATTAACAACGTTATTTCCAGCCTTAAAACACGTTGTGATATGTGTGTACGAGTCAGGGGAGATCATATTCCATATTAAATTCGTAAGACTTAATTCTTTTTCTGAATCATTCCTTTTTTTCTTAACTCTCTTTGTCACACTTTATTACCATTTTTATTGTTTCATGCTACATGTGGTAATCTTCAATTTTTTTCTTTTGCATTTATGTGTCATAATGTTATGTATCATTCCACGAAAATTCATTAAATTATAAGTCATAGTCTCTGAGAAATCCGTGAATTTATGCATGTAAACATTATTTTGGACATGAGTGTATAAGAAATCTGCAGTTCTTAATCTTTGCACACGTATTTCTACTATACGTTTCGAAATTATTATGTTTTGGTAATGACAAAATGTACTTATAAACAATAAAAAAATATATTAGTATTTTTTTGTTGAATTACTTATTCTAGTAGAGATTTTTCATTGAAAAAGATATAGTGATCTGGTATAGGATGGCATATCGTTCAATTTTTTCACTCGGACTTTCCGAGTCTGTAAAAAAGGGAAAATTTTGGCATTAAATGACAGACCTACGTGAACCCCCTAAAAGGGTGCTGGTGGACCCCCGAGGGACCACGGACCATAGTTTTAGAACCACTATTCTGGAGCATAGATTCCCAAACTTTTTTTTCTCATTGACCCCTTGTCCTGTTTTTCGGTATGGGGTAGACCCCTTTTTAATTAATATTGAATGTTTGCAATTTATCAACTTAAATGTTTTTTTGACAGCTGGTAATAAAGGGTGTTTTTTTAGAGGTATAGAACTTTAAATTGCAATAAAACAACAATGTATTATTTGATTCACATGAATTTTTTTTTTATTCGAAAGATAATCTTGTGGCATTACATTTTAAATAGGATTTCTGGCATAGGACTGCCACGGCTGGCTCGGATGTAGTCCAATCTGGACGTCCAATTTTCGATGACTTTTTCCAACATTTGTGGCCGTATATCGGCAATAGCACGGCGAATGTTGTCTTCCAAATGGTCAGGCGTTTGTGGCTTATCCGCAGAGACCAATGACTTTACATAGCCCCTTAGAAAATAGTCTAGCGGTGTTAAATCACAAGATCTTGGAGGCCAATTCACAGGTCCAAAACGTGAAATTAGGTGGTTACCAAACGTGTCTTTCAATAAATCGATTGTGGCACGAGCTGTGTGACATGTTGCACCGTCTTGTTGGAATCACAGCTCCTGGACATCATGATTGTTCAATTCAGGAATGAAAAGTTAGTAATCATGGCTCTATACCGATCACCATTGACTGTAAAGTTGTGGCCTTCATCGTTTTTGAAGAAGGATTCCACCAGCCCATAAAGCGCACCAAACAGTCAGTTTTTCTGGATGTAACGGTGTTTCGACATACACTTGTGGATTAGCTTCACTCGAAATGCGGCAGTTTTGTTTGTTGACGTAGCCATTCAACCAGAAGTGCGCTTCATCGCTAAACAAAATTCTCTTATGAAAATTGGGAACAACGGCAATCTCGTTTTGGGCCCATTCGACGAATCTACGCCTTGCTTGATGATCGTTTTGATGAATTGCCAAACCAAAAGCTGAGAATAAATCGCTTGACAGCTGTTAAATCGGTCGCCATCTTGGAAAGTAATGCCAACTTAAACTTCTATACCTGGAAAAAAAAACACTCTTTACTACTGAAATGAAAGAATTAAATTTCTAATTGTAATGAAGAATAGTGTTTTTAAAATTTAAAAAGCACATGTTAATTAATTAAATTAAAACTTATTTAATACATAAAATAACTGTTAAAATAACTAAACAACCCCAAAATGATTTTAATATGGGAGGGATGAATCTGGTACTACAATAAAAAGTTTTCAACATTTGAAATCAATCTTGTCAGGTTTAGCCTTAAATCTCCTCTGTTAATAGTGTCCACTTTCTTCCTCTCTTTCTTTCTATTTTTATTATGGAGATTGGCAACCACGCTGAAACTCCTTCTCACTAGTAAAAGCAATTAAAAACTTCCTCACGATATTTTATAATTTGGGACGAATAATAGGTTTGAATTTTTAAAGCCCAAATTGCTGACATCCGTTTCTTAACTTTAAAATATTTGTTAGTGCTTATTATGATTAGTTCCTATTGAAATGTGATTTTTTTCAATATGACCATATGAATTCAATGCCTACTGTGGTATTACAAAATTCAAAACATTCTCAAACCTGGTTTCAAAATCTGAATAAAAGCCATTTAAATGTTGAATGCAGGTTAAAACGTCCTGACAAATTGTCTGTAATAAATTAAGAGTATTCGGGACCTTCTGTATTATACTTCTTTATCTGAACTCTAGAAAAAAACGCTGAAATAGTTCTTGTTTTAATAAAATGTATGCCACCTTGTAAGTGCAAATTAACCTCATTAAATTTAGTAAATGAATTTGTTTAAAAGGTATAAAGTTTGGTTTCCAATATAGATTAAATTTTCTTTTAAAATTAAAATCTTGATCTAGTTTAATGAGAGCAACTATCACATAGACCTCCATTTACACCTCATGGACACCCAATTTATTTTCTTCCTGACGTGGATCCCTTGAAAGTCGTCATAGACCCCTGGGGGTCTATATAGACCACTTTGGGAATCATTGTTCTAGAGTATAAAACTCCACGGCTGGGCTTCTAGAGAAGGTACCTTTTAAAATTACGTGAATCTTCATTATTCATACGAGGGAAAATAAGTTTCCCCTGTCGACTGTGGTCAGAGTTGTGTGAAAGTCAAAACATAGAATGAGACATTAAAGATAAGACATAACTTTATTTTTCCACATAAATGCCAAGTACATTGAGACATTTGTCATACCACTTGATAAGCTTCAAAAATCCCTCCAGGAAAACTCAGGGCATACGGAAGGAGTGTTTAATGGCTTGTTTGACTTCAACGTTCCTTCCAAAGCGGCTTTGGGCAAGATTCTTCTTCAAAGCCGGAAACAGATAAAAGTCACTTGTAGCGAGATCAGGACTGTATGGTGGTGGATGTAGGCGCTCCCAACCAAGAGTTGCAATATGATTATGCATTGCCGTCACCGTGTGTGGTACCGCAATGTCATCCAACAACAGAACGCCAGATCTGAGAAGCCCAGACCACTTTCCCCGAATCCATGTGCTTGATCGTGGTCGACCTCCACCCAATGGAGTATCGGTGTCTTGAGCGTTCATCTGCTGTTTCGTCGTTCGCCCATAGCTGTTAAATCAGTGGTTCTCAAACTTTCACTACTGGAGCCCCCCTTTTCAATCACAATTTTTATCGCGCCCCCCTTATACATTAATAATGTACTGAATGCAATAATAATGCACTTTGACGCTAAAGCTACAATACGATCATAATTATAAACCGTACAAATTAACAAGATAAGTATTAAATTTTGTATATCTTACTTTTAAGTTATATATATATATATATATATATATATATATATATATATATATATATATATATATTTGCTTTTAGTTCGATTCACTATAAAAGCGTGTTTTTTAGTTTGTTTTAAAAACTATAATTTATTTTATAGTTAATTTTACTATACACTATAAAAATCACAATTCCAGTGAATAATTTAATTAAGAGAAAATATACTTACCTACTTTCAAGGACTTTTCAATTTTTCGTAGAAAATTTGAGAAAAAATCCAATAAAAATAAAGAAAATGTTCCAAATAAATAATGCCCTTAATAAAGGACATAAATCACAGACACTTTTCGCTAACAACACAGGAACGTTATTTTCCAGTTAAACTCAAATCAACTCAAACGTTTCATATAACGCTTTTCTGATATTTACCTTCGCTATATCTTGATTAATATGCATTATTTCAGTAGGTTCTTCAATTGCTTGATCAGTTTCAACTTCTTTTAATAGGGATCACAGATGCCCATTTTTTTAATATTCTGCTTATTTACATTTATAAATTAGAATAAGTCGTACAACACAGCAATCAAAACTACAAAATTGTTCATGGGGAAAGTGTAGCATGTTCTAAAAAATAATTGTGTAAAACACTTTTCATTATGCATTATATGTTTCAGAATACTCATGCTTATTCATATATCATAAAAACTCTTTCACATGGAAAAAAGATGAAACAGAAATATATTATATATATTTACAACTTCCCTAAAAAAAACAGAGATAACCATATTAGTAAGTTCGAAGGTCAGCTAAAGTAATATTTTAGGGTAAAAGAAACGTAATAAAAAATCTCTCATCGTTTGATATCGTTAAAAGAAACGTAAAAAAATATCTCATCGTTCTCATATTGATCGCAAAGCAAACAAAATATTTGTTTAATTTGGTTATAGGATCAAAGATGGCTAATGAGTGTTTGAAGTGGAATCTTTTATTTTTGATGATCACCAGATGATAAAAATAAATTATATCAGTGTAAATGTGTATTTTTTATTATGTCAGAAAGCATCTTGTTTTACTTCATTCCAAAAAATTATTTTTAAACCTTTTATTTTAAATATGCTCGCGCCCCCCTCGCAGGGTTACCGCACCCCCCCCAGGGGGTGCGCCCCACAGTTTGAGAAACTCTGTGTTAAATGCTTCTTCTGTAAGCAAAGCCCTGAGTTTTTCCTGGAGGGCTTATTGAAGCTTATCAAGTGGTATGACAAATGTTCTTGTCACTGTTGTGGAAAAATGAAGTTATGTCTTATCTTTAATGTCTCATTCTATGTTTTGACTCATGCATAACTCTAACCCAGTGTTTCTCAAACTGTGGGGCACGCTCCCTAGGGGGCGCGAGTATATTGAAAACTAGAAAACAAAAGATTGTTTAAAAAAATTATTAATATACTAAAAGCAAACAAATAAAAAATGATGCACATTTACACTTATAAATATATCAGTACTTCGCGATGAATTTTATAATCATTTTAAAGATACTACGGTAAGAACAAGTATAATAATTATCATTATCCCCATAGGCTTGTCATATATAAAATTAAAAACAAAAATTAACACTTATCTTGATAATTTATACGGTTAATAATTAATCCCTTAACTGCCGGTTAAAAATCACGTGATTCGCTCCCCACTGCCACAGTTGAACACGTAAACGAGCGAATCCGACGAGCGAAGGGGGAGATTTAAAGGAATAACGAAACAAATAATCTGAAACAAGTAAATCCTTTGCAAAGACACTCAAGCTCCTTTCATTGCATTCCATAACCTTCGGAATAAATTTATGGATAGCAGTGCACAGAAAATATCGTACTTCGGAAAGACGTGTATATACGTCCGGGGCAATTAACACACTGGCTTAGTGAGACGTTTATATACGTTGGTGGCACTAAAGAGGTAAAAGTCGAACTGTAAGTTTAGCTTCAAAATATAGAATTATTGAATTCAATGCATCTCGTTATTGTATGGGGGGGAGGCACGATAAAAATAATGATTGAATATCGGGTCGCGAATGTTAAAAGTTTGAGAAGCACTGCTCTAACCACAGTCCACATGAAAACTTATTTTCTGACTCACCCACGTAGTTAGGTTTCAAGGTTCATTTCACTTCAATTTCCATTTAAACTTGGCATATTGTGGCTCGATCAAAATAAAACTGTACGAGTTTTACAATGTCTTTTCCTCGCCATATTGATACGGATTCCGGTTCAGTGACGACCCCTGTTTGGATCAATAAAATTGGTCGAATTTCATATATTGCCGAATGCATTGTATACCACTTTGCATTATGCCTGTGTCACTGCATTTCATTTCATCATGTCCATGTCTGTTGGATAATATGGATAAGTTATCATACAAAATTCTGAATATGAGAAAAATTATATGGATTAGGATTTTATATTTTTATTACTCTAGTTTGTTCTTAATTAGAAAATTCAGTGTTTTCTTAGAATGAATTTACCTTTTTCATATATTTTACTCATAGGTGTATATGAAAAAATGAACGATTCAAAAATTTCATCTGGAGATTATTTTGTAGCCTCTTTTTTTGTTAAAATATTGTTTTGAAAGTAAAAGGTATAGACCTGGAAACTCATCGTGTTGTGGTGAGTAAGTGAGGATTTTGTTAACGTCGCATTATAAAGCTGTACAAAGGATACTGAAGAAAGATCTCGTTGTATTGAACCATGGTCAAGTGATGAGGATGACACCTGAGCTGACACCCTTCTCTTCTAACTACCACACCAATGGGGAGGATATTTAATAGACATCATTCCCCTGTACACGGTGGGTCTTCAGTGGCCCTAGGTCTCAAATTTCTGACACGCTGACCACGAGTTCATGACCATAACAACTATGTTGCAACGGCCACCGTGTTGTGGCGAAGTTTGGTCATTTAATAATTAATAGTTTCTTAACAACATAAAGTTTTTGCCTGTGGATATCGTAGTTTTAAGTACGGCAAGGAATTGGGTGAAGATTACCAATTTAGAAATTGGTTTCATTAGATAGTAATGGTTAACTCCGCGTAAGGTTTATGAGATTCTTCGAACATTTGTTATAAGAACATTTATTAAATAAATCGAATTTTTTTACGACAAAAATTTGAATCAATTTTTTATTTGTAAGTGCTTAACATCCTAATGAATATTAAGTTTTCTTGCATTACTTTAAAGTCAAATCTTTCAAAAGCACATTTCAAAATTAGTGCTACACTTTCAACTGTAACAATGTTTTATGTAGTTGAAAAGGGATAGACATAATTTTTCTTTCTTGACTTCTTTTGCATCCAAGATGTGTTCATCCAAAGTAAATCCTCTTGTTTTTCAAAGCTTTTAAAACGAGGGCTGTCGTGAATTCGGTATGCGAAGGAAAGACGTAATACACACAGACGCAACAGATAGACTAGATAAAGTCACCTTGTAGGTTGAAACAAGTATCCCAACAGTCCACGAAATGATGGATACCCTGGTGAAAAACCTCCGGGATTGGCTGTAGAACCAATTTTCAACAGTAGCTTGTACCTCATGACCATCGAAAATCACCGTTCCTTCAGAGCTTTCTTGGGTGAACTAAATATGTGGTAGTCTTGCTGTGAGAAAACCAGGCTGTTAGGAAGATATTCAAGAACCTCCTAACGGAATTTCTGTAACAATGTTTGCCACGCCATTTCCACAAGAGGTTATGAGCAATTTCTCGAGCGATGATTCACCGATTAATTCTCCTGAGATGATCTATATCTGCAACTGCTTCATTGGGGGCAACCACATTCGCTGGATCAGGTCTTGACCTGTCGTCAGTAATGCTTCTTCCACTAAAAAAATCTCTACACCATCGGAATATTGATCTACAACTCATACACTCCATGCCATACACATTTTGCATTCAACGATAGATTTCCCTAGAATTCCCATTTTCCTCTATTAAAAATTGTACTTCTTCGCGTTGACACAGTTTGGAAGCATTCATGATGCGCACGATGTCTTTTCAAGTACCCCCACTCTATTACACTCGTATCTTGAGAGATATGACGATATGGCATGCATTTCCAGCATTCTACGCCCTCTATAGGGGCATGTGCAGTCAGCTTTCTCTTCAAATGGTGGAATTATTATAGCAATATCACTCAATTGTGCGATTCTTGTGCTTTAAATTTTCTATTCTTTTTTCTCTCTTTTTTACGGCCAGAAAGTTAACCTTCAGGCTGGATTATCTATTTTTGGCTGCTCTGAGAAACATCCGTCTGACAGACAGGTACGTAATTTCTTTTGAATTTTATTACCTTAATGATTGTTTAAATGTCCTTATAGCTCATGAAATTGTGTATGGCTCAAAAAGATGTGTGGGGTTAAATCAAGCACGGCAATATATTTTTATCACGAGAATTGGGAATAGTACTTTTATAAAAACTGATTAAAAATTATTTATACACTCAGGAACATTGAAAATAGCGACCCAAGAAGGAAGCTAAGTACAATCGCGAAACTTTGCAAATAAGTACAGAGTAATGTGATATACAAATGATCCAAGTTTTGTGCCAATACGCATGCTCATACACGCCAAGGTGGCGCTACAATCAGGAAGAGGGGGCTATATAAGCCAGCGCAAATTCGAAGATTCATAAACGTCACGATTACCCGCCGATTGTAGGAAGACCTTGGTAAGCGAAACATGTAAGGTAAACGTGCTAGAAGACATTTCACACAGATAAGCGAGTTTGAGATAGGTCTGATCATCGGGAAAAAAACTGCAGGCTGGTCGACGCGCCGTGTTGCTGGCCAGGTGGATCGTTCGGAGTGTGCCTTTAGAAATTGTTGGGAGCAGTGGACACGAGAAGGTACCCACGCGCGGAAAACCGGGTCTGGAGGGACCAGGAAGACCACGAGGAGAGAGGATCGAAGGATCGTGCGGCAAGCACTTGTGGACCCCACAGTGACTCGTTCAACGATACTGTCAGACGTAGGCGTAGCAATTGTTCCACAATTAATTTACAGACACATTGCAGAAGCAAATCTTAAATCCAAGCGCCCTTTCCGTGCACTCCCTTTAAGACCAGAACATCGGCAACTGCGTCTACAGTGGTGCCAAGCCAGATCATTGTGGAATGTCACAGATTGGGGCAAAAGGTTGTGTTTAGTGATGAATCCCGGTTTGTTTTGGGGACAGATGATAACCGTGTACGGGTGTGGAGGCGCCCTGGTGAGCGGTAAAATTCCCCTCACACTGTTCTACGTCACACTGCCTGCACAGCTGGTGTAATGGTCTGGGGGGTCATAGCGTATGATAGCCGGTCCACTTTAATTGTTATGCGTGGAACCTTAACGGGCCAACGTTACGTTGATGATATTTTTTGACCTCATGTAGGACCTTTCCTAAATGGTCTCCCAGGGACAATTTTCCAGCAAGATAATGCTCGTCCGCATACAGCAAGAGTTGCTCAAGACTTCCTACGTCATTTTCAGACTCTAAAACGGCAGATGCCATCGTGTCACTGTACATGATTTAGAGTTGGCTGTTCAAGATTTGTGGGCCCATCATTCTCAGGACAACATAAGGTGTCTAATCAACTCAATGCCGGACCGTGTGGCGGCATGTATTGCAGCTGGAGGTGGTTCAACGCACTATTGAAGTTGCCTAGTATTTATGTCGTTGCACACCCTGTATTCGTTTAATTGTCTTGTTTTTGAGATCAAGTGAATCTCTCATCTGTGTCATTATGTGTATTAAATTTCATTTCAATCCGATGCTTTCTTCTTGGGTCGCTACTTTCAATGTTCCTGAGTGTATTCATTTAATAGTAATTAAAAAAAATAATACCAATCTCATGAAGAAACTATAGGTATATCCGTCTGATAGAGAAGAAAAATCGCTCATATCGTGAGTTAAAAAAATCGCCATGTGATCACCACGTTATCCTCTCACTGGGTAAAGTCCAATTAAAGATGTCAAGGTAGCCCACTCCAACAATAACACCACAGCGTTATCTACAGGCATCAAAGTAAATCCTTCCTGTCTTAGAGAAGGATGTTCCGATCAGATGGTTAAAAATTCAAATGTTAAAAATTTATTTTGCCCTTAAAATTTTCCTTTCTCTTAAATCTTTTTTTAAAATTCTTCACTCTTAAATTGTTTGCATATTTCGTACGAAGAATGACTTGTTGTCGTTGGTATACTTTTTAAATTAGTGGAATGCTGCTTCATTTATAGTTATTTACGTCATCCAGACTCTTATGTTGTACCTGGATCATTACAAGAATTTTGGGAAAAGTTTCTAAATTTAGATAAGAAACCCATGTACAAATACTTCTGTTACACCGAAATTGTGAAAAGAAAATCACATTGAAACCATTTGAAAATAATTTTTTCTGACTTAGTCAATGGAGTCGTGCAATAGCAATATAATCACACATATTTATTTTGATATATTTTGTATATATTTTAAGGCAGTCAATCATTAATAAGTGATAAAAAAGAAATATTTCAGTCCATTTATATACCTAATTTGTGTAACGTATGAAACAATGAAAAAAAATCTAAAAATATTTCTTTGGGATTCAATAGCAATAGCTTTTGCCTCTAATACAATTTTTTGACTTAAGGAAACAGATATCAAAATACTAACTTAATATGCGCACAATTCTATGCAGTAAAACGTTTGGAAGCTCTTATCTTAACACCATGAATTAATTAATTACAAGCAATACTTTTTTAGGAAATCAGCATCACTTGCTTCGAATAAAATACTCGTAGAATCTGGTGAATTTTTTTTACTCCAGTTTCTGTTTCTCTTGAAACCAGCGAAATACTCTTGAGACAGGAATTTCAACAAATAATGAAGCTATAAACGACAATACATAAGTCCAAAACGTCACATGCAGTACCAATCCAATCTGAAAAAGAGAATACATATATTTTTAAAAGTACAAGGGAATTGATAAATCACATTTGAAAGGTAATTTTTGTCCTGCTATTTTCTAGTTATATTATATTGCTTAATGCTAGAAAAGATACAAAATAAATAATTAGTAACAAGTAAAAAAATATAAATTTCAATTTATTATTATTTATTATTATTTTAAGCCTCGCGTTAAAGGTCTTTAAGAATAAATAAGTTTTTTTATATAAAATATGTATATATTTTTTTTTTTATAAAACTTGAAAATACATGGATTTAAAACATTTGCTTTATCATCATACATGTTATGATTCTGAGCGTTTTCATACATAAATGTATTTATGATGTTCTTAGACCAGCGCTTCTCAAACTGTGGGGTGCACCTCCTTAGGGGGGCATGATCCCACTACGAGGGGGGCGCGAGCACATCAAAAAGTAAAAAATAAAGAATTTAAAAAATTACAAATTTACTGAATGGAAGCAAAAAAAAATATATACATTCGAACAAAAAAATAAAATACACATTTACACTACTACAATATAAAGGGTGTTTTTTAGAGGTATAGAACTTTAAATTGCAATAAAACAAAGATGTATTATTCGATTGACATGAATTTTTTTTTATTCGAAAGATAATCTTGTGGCATTACATTTTAAATATGATCAAACAAGGCGTACATTCGTCGAATGGGCGCAAAACGAGATTGCCGTTGTTCCCGATTTTCATAAGCGAATTTTGTTTAGCTATGAAGCGCACTTCTGGTTGAATGGCTACGTCAACAAACAAAACTGCCGCATTTGGAGTGAACCTAATCCACAAGTGTATGTCGAAACACCGTTACATCCAGAAAAACTGACTGTTTGGTGCGCTTTATGGGCTGGTAGAATCCTTCTTCAAAAACGATGAAGGCCACAACGTTACAGTCAATGGTGGTCGGTATAGAGCCATGATTACTAACTTTTTCATTCCTGAATTGAACAATCATGATGTCCAGGAGCTGTGGTTCCAACAAGACGGCGCAACATGTCACACAGCTCGTGCCACAATCGATTTATTGAAAGACACGTTTGGTGACCGCCTAATTTCACGTTTTGGACCTGTGAATTGGCCTCCAAGATCTTGTTATTAAACACCGCTAGACTATTTTCTGTTTGGCCATGTAAAGTCATTGGTCTATGCGGATAAGCCACAAACGCTTGACCATTTGGAAGACAACATTCGCCGTGTTATGGCCGATATACGGCCACAAATGTTGGGAAAAGTCATCGAAAATTGGACTTCCAGATTGGACTACATCCGAGCCAGCCGTGGCAGTCCTATGCCAGAAATCCTATTTAAAATGTAATGCCACAAGATTATCTTAAATAAAATTCATGTCAATCGAATAATACATCGTTGTTTTATTGCAATTCAAAGTTCTATACCTCTAAAAAAACACCCTTTATATCAAAGACGAACAAAGGACTATAGACTGCGGATCTCGCATTTCTTGACTACGGCTAAGTGACGTAGGACAAAACCTAAGTAGGTGCTTTTTTCTCCAAACACAAAGCATTATTCAGAAAGTATCATTTTATTTTACATCAACACTCTACCATGTTTCCACTTGACTTATGTTCAAAGGAATTAGGATTGGAAAAGTAGATTTAACAATTAATTGGAACACCTCTCCGTAACAATATCGCAAAAATATTCGTTCATGATCCTAACCTATACGCCACCACCACCGAAATAAAAAAAAATTAGAAAAATATAAAAAAGTAAAATTTCAAAAGACTTATTTTTTTTATTATATATAGATGGTCTCCGCAAACTCGTCTTTGACTAAAAGAAGCGGCTACTAAACACACACATGCGGTTTTACCATGGTTTCTCTAAAAAGCAATAGTTTGCTTGTAATATCATTCCTTGACTCTGTGACGTCATAATAGTTTTTTTTTTACAATTTATAAAAATTCATATTACTATTTTCTTCAAATGATGCCACGATTTACTGTTAATTTCAGACACTAACACTTCTTTTGAATTAAAAAAAATAATAAACTCTATTTTATTATATATTTTAAGTGTTAATTTATCACATATTTTTTGGAAAATTGTTGTGTATGCGTGTAACGTGAAATTAATTTAAACGTAATAAAAGTATCATATTTATCTTTAAATTGTTTTCTATCAAGTTAATGTTTAAAACAGTTGTTCTTCTTCTCGTTTTTAAATTCTTTTTAATAGGCACAATCAATAAGTGTGGTCTTAAAACAAAATGAAATCAATTTTTACGAGAAACGAGTTTTTTTCTCTCAATGTACATTTGATAAGAACAGTTATGAAAGTAATGGTATTTTATTATACTGACCCTTGATACAATGACACAACACAAAACATTGACATCAATGTTGTAACTTCTGTTATCGCTCATTTTAAATTAATACAGTGAATCACAGTTGCATACTCCACGGCTTAGAGATCTTGCACCATAAGCACTAGAGTAAAAGGGTCAGACTGTAATAACTTTTGTTTCATTATTTAATATTTATTTGTTTGTTTGTTTCATAATTTTCAGGAAGAAAAATTAACACATACTCATACACCCTTATTAACTTTCAATAGATCAATCAATAGGGTTTAAAACAATACAATACCATAGCGTAGGACTCCGTGTTTATTTAAATTTATAGGTAGAGAGATAAAGCACACAGCTATAGTAAAATTACTTTTTTATTTACAATTTTTTAAACATTTAAATATCGTATCTATAAATAAGTGACTTAACAGATATCGCCATCAGATATTTTGCTATATCATCCTTTTTTCCGTCGAATCTCGTAACGCAGTGCTTCTCAAACTTTTAATACTGGCGCCCCCCCTTTTCGTTCACAATTTTTATCGAGCCCCCCCCCTAATACATTAATAATGTACTGAATGCAATAATAATGCACTTTGATGCTAAAGCTACAATAGATGATCTTAATTATAAACCATACAAATTAGTAACATAAGTATTAAATTTTGTATACTAGTTTTAAGCAAATAAATAAATAAAATAATAGGATAATTATTATGTTACTTTTCCTTTCTCTAATTTTAAATTGAATATATTGCAAAATGCGGTGGCTACTTAGAAGACAAAATATAGATATCTGCTAAATATAGAAAAAAAACTCAAAGGGTCAATTTCTAATCATAAGCATTTCTTATAAAAATTTTGCTTTGCAAGACAAGCCCATGGAAGTCTTGGCCAAGTAATCCTTCAAAGTGCCCGTGGTTTTCCAAATATCATAAAACTCTTTTGCATGGAAAAATGCGCAATAGAGAAATACATTACTTACAACTTCCCTAAATGAGAAACAAACACATTAGAGAGGGGTCATAACTAACTGTACCAATAAGTTAGAAGGTTAAACAGATTACAGATATAATGTGCAGTATTTCAAAAATAATGACAGTGATGAATTTTTTATGTTCCAAAATTTTTTCGATTCTGGGTCTGGGATTGTATTTTCTCTGAAAGAGTAGTATGTTAGGTTTTAAAAAAAAAACGTAATAAAAAATCTCTCATCATGGGATTACAGCAAATAAAATAAAAGTCTTTTTATTTGGTTATGGGATCAAAGATAGCTAATTAGGTATGGAAGTTTTTATTTTTGATGACTTAATATCGCGCGCCTATAAATTATATCAGAGTAAAAGTGCCTTTTTTATTATGTCTGAAAGTATTTTGTTTTAATTAATTCCAGTAAATTAATTATTTTTAAATCTTTTATTTTCGATATGCTCGCGCCCCCCAGGGGGCGCGCCCTACATTTTGAGAAACACTGTCGTAACGTCTAAGATAAGCAAAAATAATCCAGCCGAAGTTCACTCCTTTTTTGTACATTTTTGCTGGTTTCTTTGACCCCTTTCTGATTTAGCCTTTCCCACACGTTTCTTTAAATCTTCTAAATGGGGCTCTCCAACGCCTCTTCAATTCCTGATTAGCATGAACACGGACTTGCACATGATACCCTTTAGACGCTGTCCCAAATATTATTGGCTATTTCGGGACAAAGTCCCATATGGCCCACGACCCTCTTGTCGCAACCTGTTGAAAGTCATATTATTGGCCATGAATAGACATATCTCGCCGGCGTAGAGTACACAATCCCTGGCATTTACCCCTCACAATAACGATCCATATTTTCTACACATGTGTCGTACTGGCCACTTCTTAGATGGTAGAAAAGAATGGACAACAGCAGATACATATGTGCCTTATCTATTTCCTGCTTTGAAAAAAGAAGCCATATGGTACGTCTTTCCAACTGGGTTTCAGGGGAAGAAAACAGGAAACGTGCAGTTGGCTAAGAAGTGTCGTCACAGTACGAAGTCGAGTATTAAGCGCGTTTTTTAGTACTTATCTGTTGCATTCAATTTTCAACATATTTTTTATAAATTGTGAAACAAATCATGTTAAATTAAAAAATTTTAGCAAGGAATAAATGTACAAACCATTGAAAGAAAACTAAACGTTTCTTCTTTTTCTGTAGAAGAAAGAAGATAATGCAGTATCACAATGAAGTTCATCAAGTATGCAGCAAATGATAGGCGTGACAGAGGGAAGAAGATTTTTAGTGAAAGTATACGACAAAGGATATCTGGAAAAAATAATTAAAAAAATATTAAACAATGTAGGAAAATTTACCCTATAAACTAGTTACAGAAACCATATCAAAAGAAAAGTTTTGGGACGTTTTATGCTTATAAATTTTCCTAGTTATATACTTTTGTACGATCCAAAACTCTTACACAAATGTGCAATAATCGATTCATAATTCGCAACTGAGGTACACACTGTTTTACTGGCAGGTGAATATAATTGCCCTTGCAACAATTCTAAAATGAATTCAAAAAACGTACTCGTTATTTCAACTCTTATTGTCTGCCGTTCAGCAATTTCATGCATTGTCGATGTTATATGCTTTGGTTTAATTCCGTCTCCTTTATGTTCAAGACATTTTATATGCTGCATTGTTTTGGTTGTTATACTGCGTTTGTTTGAAATTAGTTAATTTAGATGCAGCATGCGGTTTTTACGAGACAAATTCATAAAATCTTTGACACGAGCTTAAAAACCAAAATACACCCTACTAGAAAGAAAAAAAAAGATAGCTACCACACGGCCGCCATATCCTTCGAATTCTAGAACAATTGAGTTCACAACAAATATTAGAATACTGATCTATAATTTCCAATCAAATTAACAAAATAACCTCCAATGGAAATATTTTCAGTTGATGATGCATCATTTGTGTCGAGAATTGTATACTAATCAGTCAAATGTTTGATCGACGCTATAACTTTTTGAAAGTTTACAGATGGTTGTGTAAAAGATGATGTTTCCGGATTTCCCAATATCACTTTATCAATTTTATCAGTTACCTTTACATTATTCTGGAGAATTATAACCTCTGAGACAATTAACTTCGGTGAATAGTTCTGTAACATTAATGTAGATGAAATATTAACGAAAATTACCTTAATGTCCTTTAAAATAGTCACCTCCCGTAACTATACACCGCTGAGATCTGATATACGTGTCCCGGAAACTTTGCCAGAAGTCTCCCTTTCTGTTGGAGTTCAAAAGCCACATTTCGTTGGATGTTAGGATTCTCTTTAATAATAATATCGTCAGTATCATTAATACATTTTTCTTATCACTAAATTTTGGCTAACAATTTGTCACACAGATTCACAGTTAAATTGCTATCACGCACACAGTTAATTGAGGATCTTTAGTGATTAATTTCTTCACTTTCTCTCAATGTTTTCGTCACCGACGGAGGTCCCCAGTGCGGGAGTTGTTAGAAACACTTTCTCAGCTTTTCAAAAATGCGCAAATACTCGAACACACACTTCGTGGACAGAGCTTGATCTTCATAAACACCTACCAGGATTGCCAAGCTTAAAATAAAACTTTAAATTGATCATTTGTTCGTTCATTTTCCTGTTCCAATTAAAAGAACCACAGTACTAAACTTGCAACAAAACAAGTCTTACACGGAACACAAATGCGTCTCAACTGAACAACGATGGGGGCAGATGGTCAACACCTGCCACTACGCATGTGCAGCGTTTTGTTTTGCCAGTGTTGCCAGATCGGTCATTCTGACTTCATTCTTCGAACTTTACTGCGAGAGGTTGTATATATGGAAGGTTGCTTTCTATAGTTAAAAAGGACTACTATTCAATGGAACTAGTTAAAAACTAGATTTCGGTTAAGATTTTTGTTTTATAATTCTGAGTTTTTAAATATTTGATATAAAAAATAGATATGAGAAAAATGAGTGCTACTCACCTGCTTGTTTCGTAGTGCACACATGAAAAACCCATCCCATGCAGCATGAGAACAAAATCCCTCCAAATCCATTATAAGCAATGTGTTTCAGTAGAGATTCTTCACTAAAGTAGAGAACGTCGTAGAAAATCCACATAGAAATATAATATACAATCCATCCAAAACATAAAGTCAACTGGAAAAGTGGAAATAAAATCAAGTATGGAATTAGAATTAAAAATATTCTGTATTAATTATGTTCTCAAGTTCAGGATATAATTTAAGATGGTGATTTTCAAGTTCAAAGCAAGGAAATTTTTTTTTGTTTTCAATGAAGAAAATTTTTTGTTTAACAATTTATCAAAACTTCACTTACACCTTTATACAAAAGGAGAGAGGGGAAATATCCGAATAATTATTTTAATTCAAAAGAAGAAAATAAATACTTAAATGAATCCTGCAGAATCTTTTATTTTTTACTTTCGATAACCATATGTAAGTATTTAGAGATATATATTTCGTCAACTATGTACACAAACATGCATGCACAAACAGATTATCATTTCCCCTCAAGTGTTGAGAACTGGTTGAATCTTTTTTCATCTCATTTATTTAATATCTAATGGAATAAATAGATTCTATAATCCATTATGAGACTCGTAATTATTATTGAAAACTTTCTAGAATAAATAAATAGTATATTTGTATATTTGTGGATAAATAGTTTA
This sequence comes from Trichonephila clavipes, assembly GCA_019973935.1. NCBI lineage: Eukaryota > Metazoa > Arthropoda > Arachnida > Araneae > Nephilidae > Trichonephila > Trichonephila clavipes. The sequence goes on along the minus strand of BMAU01020228.1, from coordinate 355,772 downwards.
TCCATATTTATATCGAGTTAAAAATATTCCCAGAATTCTTCTTTTATGTACGTATCTTCGAATGTTATGATATTGTTATATAAGTAATGTTTTTATCAAATGATTTATACACTGTATGTATTATGATGAAATGAACATAAATATAAAAACTGAATTCAAACCTAAAATAATTGGAGCTAAGCATTTTTGAAGCTCACATAGCAAAATAAAAGGTAACAACAAAGAGAGCGAGAGTGGGAGATGAAGTTTAAATCAATAGCATTTGAGAATGCGTGATCCTTGGGGAGGGATGGTTAGCGTTAAATGTAATTTCAAAAATAAAGTAACATTTTAAAGTGCAAGGTGACCCAAAAATCAGTTAACGCTTGATATTGCAATAATTCAGGGAATGGGGGGGATTTGGGAGAAAAGTAAAAATTGAATTAAAAGCTAGAAATGACATGGATTTGTTTTGAGCCCAAAAAAAAAAGGACAATCAAGGATTATCATATGACGCTTTTATATAACAAAGGAAATTATTAGCATTACAATTGATTTTTTGCAATAAAACATGTTCCTTATAACAAATTTTAAAACGTAGACCACAATTCATCAACAATTCCTGTTGTGTGACAATATTGAGACCAGCACTGTACAGCATAACTGCAGACGAGAAATTGCCGTCAGATGTTATCTTTTAGCAACCCTAATGATGTAGGACTGTCACGGCCAACTTATGACTACACGAAAACCCACAGCTAATGATCACGCGAGAACCTGGAATATCAAGTATGATATATATGTAGACTATCAACTCAACAAAAGAATGTCTTAAAAATATTGTTTTTACCTTCGCTTTTGTTTTAAGGAAAGATGTATTTAATTCATTTTATGAGATATGTATATTCAATTAAATGTTGATAGGCGTACAGGGAGATTTATAACCTCCATATATAAATTTACACGTTGAACATTTTTAAAAATATATTGATTATCTTATGAAAGAATTGCTGACACATTAAAGTACTGAAATATTTATTTAGTAAATTACAGTTATTTTTTTAAGCTGCTTTTGCATTTTAAATTTTTTTAGGTAAAATTAGCTAGCACCTGAAATTCATTTAAGACAAAATATCAATTAATCTTTGAATTCAGATTATTTAGCTTTACAAGGCTTGTATCCGAAAATGTCAACGTGGAGAAATCTTTGGAGTAAAACCATTTCTTTTTTCTTAGACATTAGAAAAATTTCCTCAAATTTTCCATTTTAAACTATATTTAACTTCGTGGTATTTTCGAGATAAATGGACATTTTAAAGTTACTTACTACGTTCGAAAATGCTTAGAAATGAATAACATTTTTTTTTTATATTTAGAGTCAGTTGAATTACAATACATATATATATATATATAATCCTATTAAACAAACAACTCAATGAGACAATTATGCGAAATTCAAAAATTTTATTTCGAAATAAAACAATAACGTTACAATAAAGTCAAAACTATTTACCATGCTGTTACTTCTTTTCTTGTTTATTTCCCTGTTCCATACATAATGACCCCACCCTAATCCAAGTAAATATGCACCAAGGTTTGAGATTGTATTTGTATGCAATATATCCAGATGAAGGAAAAATCTAAAAAAGAGTTGCACTGTCAATTTCAAAAATATCTATATAATTACCTTCCATGTTATTTTCTCAAAGTGAAGAAAATACATAAGTTTAGACATAGAACCTAATAAACTAGAATACATAATTTAAGGCCGTGGGTAGCCTAGGGGTTAAAGCATCAGACTCCAAACCGGAAGGCCTGGGTTCGATGCCCGATGCCACCAAATACCCTCCTAATACACACGGAGTACGTGCTCGTTAAATCAGTGGGTTCGAAAGTCTTGTGGGTGGTCGCAGCTGAAACCACGAGTGCATATTTCCCTCCCCATATATCCCTGCCTAAATTGTGGAGGTGGAGATCGGTGGTGTCGCCATCTATCGTCCCTTCGGGAATTTCACTGAGCTAAATCGTACTGTCACCTGTATGGTGGCCAAGGCCAACAACAGGTGTACATCTAGCCCATTGCAAAGATGCATTTCGTGGACCTCGATCTTACTGTGTCAGACAGGTGGCATGAGCAACAACAACACATAAGTTAAGCCATTGAACCTGTATTTGTATAATACATTGTTACGTAGGTCCGGGGTACGAAGGATTTTATGTTTATGCCAATCAGCCACAAAGAATAAGACAGTTCCTTAAGAGTGATGAGAATTTATTGTAGAAAACCTAATCCTTTAATTATAGGATTCAGCAGCAATATTCATAAAATAAATCTCAGAGGGTCTTCATACCTTCAACAGCACTAAGACACAATTATCGGTGTCTAAAATACACGTATATAAAAGATTATTCACAAGCAATCACTCATTCAACAGCCAAGGTAATCACTAATCGCTTCAACAGTCAAAGCATTACTAACGGATCGCTAGTCAAAACCAGACTGATTCACTTTCGGCAAACATCTTTCTTTTATATCCTTCGCGGATAATTCGAGAAAAACCCGCTTGCGTCATAGGTCTTATAATTAGTGTATTTCTCTACTAATTTTAAGAAGAATCCAGAGGGTCCCAAAAATGGTCAAAATGGTCGCTAACACGATCACCAAAGTCACCAAATTTGTCGCCAAGTCACCAACTTGACGCTAAAAATGATGCCAACTTGGCTCTATCGCCAAGATTTCGCCAAGTTCCCATTGAATCATCATTATAACGTAAGGGACGGCGTTTGCTTGTGAAAATTACAATTTTAAAGTAAATTAAATCTAATTTAGAGTAAGATAAAAACATTACACATCCAAATACAAATTATTTACACTATTTTTGACCCAAAATTCCTAACACTATACTCTTAAGGTGTCTGATTAGTTGCGGGAACATTTTTTTTTGAAATAATGCTGAAAGTTCATTTTTAAACTCATTTTTCGTTTGATTATAACTGAAAATTTATAAAAATGACAAAGAGAAAAATTTTAAATATATTTTTGTAAGAAAATTGACAATTTTAGGTTAAAATTAGGCATTTTTTGCGCATCACGGCAAACACTGTAAAATAAATTCTAATGCACAACATAAAAAAAGCTCTTTATATTTTATTCAGGAAGCGTTTACCTATGTTTTGCTCTATCCTCTTTGAATAATTTCAATTTATCACAAAATAAGGGGTCAAATAGTGCACAAAAGGAAAATTTTTCAGAAGTTTTGCATTTATCACAAAGAAAAACAATCATAAAAACGGTAAATATACTGTTTTTTCTTATTCTCTAGTGCACAACATGCATACTATAATAATAAATAATGATGTTAAATTTCATGCAATTATCCCAAAGACTTTTTGAGATATCATGTTTGCCATGCGAAAAAATATGGAAAAATCTGTTTCGGAGAAAAACGCATTTAAAGATTTAAAATCAAAATCTTAAAAAATTATACTGCTAAAACAACCAAATTTTCAAATTTCTAATATTTCCTGAGTAATTTTTATATCAAATGAATAAACCTTTTATAATCCCATATCAGTATTATATATTTGTTTCAAATCCTTTTTTCTTAATTTTGTTACCAATTTTATAGAATCAAAAAAGTTTTTCTTTACGTCTAAATGCATAGTTTTTTTAAATACAAATTGGAGATATAAAAGGCACACTAGAAGAACTTTATTACGTTAAAAATAATATTTTTATATGGAAACATAGGTATATATTTCCACTAAGTATCTTAGAGCATAAGAAAAATATGTAATATAAAATATATTAATGTGTGTTATTTTGTCAGTAAAAAAAAAAAATATCACCAAAAATTTCTTTTAAAAAATTATTGCTTATGGCAAAGATTATAAAAAATTATAATGAAAAGCATATAAAGAACTGCCTTTAAAACCTCCATATGAATACACTTTGAGTTTTTTTCATCCTGAGTAATTTTGTTTTCTATGCAGCTTTTTTTTTTGCGAAAATTTTCTATATTCTAAGGGGTAACCTACATAAGTTAAAAAGCGTTCCAGATAAAATTTTACAAATCCATGCACAAGATTTTAGGAAGGGAAGTATTTGCATTTCTAATTATATATATATATATATATATATATATATGAGATAATAAACCTGTATTTTACAAATTAAAAGAAATTAACGTTAATAATGAACTTAAGCGATATGTTTCAAGTTCAATAATTGTATCTTTAAGTAAAATACTCCATAAAATGTTACTGAAAAAGGCTTTCTGAGTAAAATTTGAAACATTTTTGAATATATTTCACCCTTTTCTGTCACCAACTGACTAACAAGGGGAGGCTACGATGCATGGATCACCGATTCGATCCATCTTTAGTACACGTGTAGGGCATAACCAGGAGTACAACAGGTGCAAGTAGTAAGGTGCGCTTCTCAGCCGTTTCTGAGAAATTAATTAATCGAAATTTGAGTTGCGTGTGTTCATATGCGTTTTACGTTAGCAAAAATTCAACGAGCTCGTAGCGCAGCGGTAAGAGCCCTGCTTCGTAAGCGCAGGGGGTGGCCGCGGTAGCCGAGTGGTATAAGTATCGGACTGTGGCTTGCTTTGTCACAGGTTCGAGCCCAGTACCACTAAAGACCCGCCGTGTAGGGCCGCGATGCACGTTAAATCTGTCGAGAGCTGAAACGTCCTCCCGTTGGTGTGGTGTGGTAGTTAGAGAGGGGGTGCCAGCTCAGGTGTCGTCCACGTCACTTGACCATGGTTCAAAATTACGTGGTCCGTCGCCAAAACCCTCGTGTAGCTGAACAGTGCGACGTTAATATTCAATCAATCAATCGTAAGCGCAGGATCGCTGGATCGAATCCCGCCGGTGAGCTCGATTTTTTTCTAATATTTCATATTTTTTACAAATTTAGGTGTCTTGAATAATATTTATTTTGGAATCAATAGTATAATTTATTTTTTAACGGAAAAAAGGATTCTGAAAAATCATATACAGGAGATTGAAGAATTAATACTTTTATTCCCAGTATTTTGTACAACTATTTATTCTACCCTATTTTCTATTCACTATCGTGCTGTTCGAGAGCGCCGAATTACTGCACGAAGTAGGATGATATCGGTCATAGAAGCAGGGAAAACAATAGTTATTGCGGCATCTTGCGCAAGTGATAAATGCCGAATTTTTGCATTCGCAGGAATTTTTTAGCACATCTATCCGAAAGCCAACTTCGTTCACGTTCATGAACGATGTCCGGTCATCGCACAATTTGGCGGCAAACCACGCGTATTTTAACATGCAACAGAAAATTGGTGCCGACAATTGATGGTGTACGAGAGACTCAATTTTGATACAATCTTCTCTCTGGAAGATATTTATCTATCCTGTTCGATAATGTAAGCGCAGTTCTGTAGTCTCTTGATAAAGTTCTTCACTTTGCCGGTAAAAATAAACATCACACGGCTGCACTAATGGAGTGCATTTTGGTGGTATTATTTTCATGGTTCAAGTTGGTATACCCTTATCATCTGTGAAAATTTCGTCATACAAAACCAGGTTTGTTTGCCCTCCCCAAGAATCAATTAGGAAAATAAATTTTTCTTCCTTTACATATGGCTTCATCACATCGATCAGAAAATCTTTGTACAATGCTGTTGTCTTCTTGCCAGACTTTGAGGATGTAATGGCAACGTTTGTATATATTTTCGCATACTCGTCGACTGATTTTTGCACCCTCGGTCCAAAGTTTCCATTTGCCTCTTGCAGACAGATGAAAACCTTTGGAAGTAGTTTTCCGGATAGGGTCATAACATATTGTGCGGTATACGAATGCGTGACCTTATTCACACATATCCTTCCGCTTAACAAGCACAACCTTCGATCCTTGCTCTGCGAGGGCTCGGTTGTACGTCGATTGGTATTGGCACCCTGGACAAAAAGAGTAAAATATAAGTATTTCATTGTCTACATGATATTTTACTTTGGTATGAAAGAAAAAAAAAAATCCCGAATACCTGTTTGGTCGGTGTTGAGGACAAAATCCTTGTCGTAGTTCGGGATGAGGGCTCGTGTATGGAGACGAAACTTTTTCTGCAGCAGCATGGGTCTCCTCCATTGTCGCGGTTTCTCTCTCCGACACAAATTTCGTTATTTTTCTTCGTCGAATTCGGTGTTTTCGGTTGAAGATCTTGACCCACGCCTCTGAAGCTTTAAATTCCAAATCCGGAAATTGGCTGGCAGCAGCTAGAGCCCATTGCTGCAAGTTCCTCGTCGTGACTTGCTGGTTGGATTGACGAGCTTCCACAAAGCGATCATGAGTCCATTTATCAATTGTTGTATATTTATCTTTCGTGGATCCACCTCTCCTAATTTGTTCCTCCCATATAAACGGCTGAGAAGCGCACCTTACTACTTGCACCCGTTGTACTCCTGGTTATGCCCTACACGTGCACTAAAAATGGATCGAATCGGGGATCCATGCATCGTAGCCTCCCCTTGTAAGTATTATTGGGATTAGCTCTGTGTCAACATTCAACTTACTGCTAGCACCAATGATAAAGCAAATTCCTTAGACATCACAGACCTTGCTTTAGGCATAATTAATTAATGTTTTGCCTTTAAGAACAGAGTTTTCTATCAAATATATAAAATAAAGTTAAACATGAAACAAAATATCGAGAAGCATGGGCATAAGAAAATCGAAAAATGACAAAAATTTTACGGAGATTTATTTGCCAATTTTTACTTAAAACTGATAAATTATTTTTTTAAAAAATATCATCATGTCTCGTCATTACCTTACCTAAATACTTTTTAGTTTCTCGTCTGATCCATTCTACGACGCGATCACGCCTGTCTCGATACTCATAGTGCACACTTGAAGCATCTGCCTTTATAAATGTTTGCACACACAAATACTTTTGATACTGGGGCCACTATGGTATTTTTCCTTGCACCGGCTTTGACGTCATACTTTGATTTAATAGTTTTATGGGCCATGTTTATGTACTCCCAACGAAGAATCTAGCTGTGCAGATTTGGGCGGTATTTTCTGGGACATCCTGTATTTATATATTTCAGATTCTTCGAAATTCTGTTTTTCTCCAATCTTTGTTTACCAGGATATTCTTTTGCATCACTTATTTTATTCTTGTGTGTGTGCGTGCCTGCAATGTATACATATATATATATATATATATATATATATATGTATACATTGCAGGCACGCACACACACAAGATAATATTCATTTATTCAAATATTCATTTTATTTCATATATATGTATATATATATATGAAATAAAATGAATATTTTTTCGAGTAATAATAAATAAGAAAAAAAAAAGTGAAAATTTCTCACCTAAGCATTAACCAATCAAGATCACCATCTAAATAGTATCTTATAGTTGATAAATACTGAAATAAACTATAGTTTATCGTCACTATACAACGATAACAGCACGATGCACAAATGCCCAGAGTTATCAAACCATATCCAAATCTTGGCCACCTGAAAACAATCAATATTTTTGATAAATGCTTCATTTTCTTTTTATTAAAAAAATAGTAATCAAACTTCTTAGAGTTAACAGTCACAACAAAATTAAATCCAATAATTCTTTATTTTTAATGTCATTAACATTTTAACTGGAAGAAGTGGTCCTGAACTGATTAACTCATTCCAGTTTACATGGGTGTCTTGAAATGTGTTAATGTAGCAAGTTATCAATGTTTCTTCGTATATTTGTTACTTCTGTTTGCTTTATGTTGGAAGACTTCACTTGAATCCAAACACACTCACAACTTTTATGTATAGTGTGTATCACACACGAGGGATGTACCGAAAGTAAGTTTCGTTATTTTTTCAATCGGAATCTTTACTGCTAAAGAAAAATACATCATACTAGTCGCTTAGTGTTTCGACATAGTCACCCCCTACATTGAGACATTTTTTCGTCGTAGCCTGCATTCATTTTGTAGAAGCCACTCTGATAAAAATCAGGGCCTTGCGATTCAGGAAATTGTTTCACACCCTTCTGTACTTCAACATTATCCCGAAAGTTTTCCTCGCGAGTAAATTGGAATGTTTTCACGTATATGAAGCGGCATTGGTTTTTTGGGTCCATTGGTACTCCGATGTCTCATCGCCAATGATAATTCTGAACAGGAATTCGTTTTTCCTCCTCCGCGAATTGCATAAAGGGATCAAGGATAATTCCCTTTTTTTGCGCTCTTATAATCAAGGATCAAGTCTTTCGGTATACATCTTGCAGACACTTTTCGATAGCCCAACACCCACGAAGTAGTTGAAGGGTCTGAGCACGACCCTTTACGCATTGTGGATGGCACTCTGATGCCATGGATGAGGGGTGCTCACTTAAATCTTCATCCTCCATATTTTGATTTGTCTCACTAAGCATGCAACACCAGCAACCAAGTATTTGACAAGCCATGACCATACATGATCTGTAGGCTTAAATGGATGACGGAAATACTAGTCCCACGTGCCCATCCCTACCGGTCAGCACAGTTCTGTCTGCTATCGTGATTTGTTTTCAATTTCCCTCTGACACTCCAGTCTGCTGTTACTCCCTCTTTTTTTTTTGGTGTTATGTGCATCTTCCATCTCTCTTACATTGGTGCTCCTTTCAGTCGCTTAGACAGCGATGGTTCTGATTTCTTACGTCAATTGTTTATTTCACCAGGTCTACCATTTTCTTTCTTTTTAAAAAATGACAAATATTACTTCCGGAATAGTAAATAGTACTATAATATACCGGGATAGTACTATTCTTCCCACATAATAGAAAATGTATGTCTTAACCTGGGAGAAGACGCGCACTTCGCACTAAAGTTAGTGGTCGAGCGGGGTGACGGTGTCCCGTCAATACCTTTTTTATAATTATTTTTATTGTACCCGATAAAGTTGTCCAGTAAATAATTTGACTAAGAAAAAAATATACTTACCTAATTTTAAATACTTTTTTAAAATTTTTCTGTGATAATGCGAGAAAAATTCTAATCAAACTGAACTAAAATATTTTAAATGTGCATCACTTTAAAAAGGGATATACAACTTATATAGACATTTTTCCTTAACATTACTGGAATGATATTTGCAGGCAAAACTGGCAGATTTTGTTCAAGTTATTGTAGTCTCGTAATCTTTTGATGATTGAAGAATAGCATGTTGAACTTTTTCTCTCTTGTTTTGTTTTGACAGGGCGTAGAGAGTCTTGTGGTTCAATTTTGACTTTATATCTTTCTTGGTGGAGTTTTTTAGGTAGCGTTTGAAAATTTTCCTTTCAACTCGATGTTTCATGTTCATTGCATTTTCTTAAATTTACTTTCGCTATCATGATCCATTATTTCATCAGGTTTTTCCCTTCCTAGATCAGCATCAACTTCATTCAGTAGAAATCGCAGATGCTATTTTTTTATATTCTGTTCGTTTACATTTATAAACTTTAATGAGTCGTACAGCACCGCAATCAAAACCACTAAGTTGTTCACAGTGGAAAATGTAACTGGTTCATAGAAAATATTTTGGGACAAAAGTCATCATGCGGAGAACTCAGTCACCCCAAGTACCTTAAAATTGCAAAAAAAAGTTTGCCACTCCCAAAAAGGGTGGAGTTATGTAACAAATACGTTTTAGTTCCCATGTAGACTGTCATATAGGAGAATACTGACAAGGTCATTGGTAAAAAAAAATTTTTTCCCAAAAATAAAGGTTTCGTGAACTTGGTGTGACTCAGTTCCCTGCGTGACCTCTCCCGGATTAAAAATTTATGACAAAAAAACTATTTGTTCGATAAGAGTAAGTCCTATAAAACAATAATTACCTGAATAAAGAAACCATAAATAATGGTGTAATCAAGTGAAATTGCATGTCAGTTGCTGTATACCAGGACGGGGTAAAACACTGCAAATGTTACGATAATAATTAATAAGTACACTATCGAGATTTCTTAAAATGAATTATAGAAGAACTAAACAACCACACCTTAAATGCAGTTAAATGTTTGGTAAAATTTCAAATAACTTTCCTGCTTTTGTCGCAAAATTCACAATTTATTTTTAACCTTTCTGTGTTCACTTTTTATCTTTTACATTTTTCAGAAAAATAAATTAATTTAGTTAAATGATGTTGTGTAGAGCATTAACTTAAGGAAGTTATTAAGGTAATAAATTAAGTATTAAAATGTTTTGCATTTACTAGAATTCATATTACCAAAAATTTTATAATTTGCACACAAAACTACATGTTCCTTCAAAATAATCACGATATTCCGATAGATTGCTTAAAAGTTTACATATATATATATATAAATTTTGTAAGAAAAATCTGGATTCAGTATGATGTCGGATTAGATTTGTGTATAAATGGTAAGTTCATTTGCTTTGGTGAAATATATGAAACACTTACACATTCTGAGAAAAATGATAGCCCACTACTGGCCATAAAAATTGCTACACCAAGAAAGCAACATACTACAGACGTGAAACTTAAACAACATGAAGAATGTGATATGATATGCGAATGATTAGCTTTTCAGCACATTCAGACAAAGAAAGCCCTGGTAGCGATACCTTTAATGAGATTAAATGTGGAGAATGTACAGCCACTTTCTCACTCACAAATTGGATTTGAACGTTGTTGCCTAGTCAAAAGTTGCTGATGCCTTGTGTAAGAAGCAGAAATGCGTACATGCAAGTTTCTGACTTTGATAAAAGTCTAGTTAAAGTGTGACGGGGTTGTGTTTTCTCGTATCGCAGATATATTTTGCTCGAGTCGGTCGGGATCCAATGACTGTTGGCAGAACCTGCAATCAATGGGTTCCGGATTGTAATACGGAACGCCGTGCTGAATCTCAATAACCCCCTATCACTAGCAGCTGAGAAGACATGCACATCTACATGGCCGTAATGGATCATGCAGTAACGTCACAAACCCTGAGTCAAGAATTGGGTCATTTGAAAGACAACAAGCGTCTGCACGCACAGTTCGACGACGTTTGCAGCAGCATGGACTCTCAGCTTAGAGATCATGGCGGAAGCTACACTAGACGCTGCATTACAGCCAGGAGCATCTTCAACGATGCAATCAACGACGGAAATGGGAGCACGAATGCTGATTCTTCATTTTTCAGATTAATCCAGATTATGTTTACAGCACCAAGATGGTCGCGTTCATGTCTGGCGGCCTCGTGGTGAACGCCCATTGGCAGCGTGCATTCGTTCTCGTCATACTGGCTAATCAGCACATCAGCTGGCGTGGTGGTATGGGGTACCATTGAATACACGTCTCTGCCACCTCTTGTTCGAATTGACGGCACTTTGAATAGTGCACGTTACATTTCTGGTGAGTTATTACCCGTGGCACTACCCTATATTCAAGCCCTGCGAAACCCTACTTTTTACGCAAGAAAGCATGTTGCCGATATTGATCGGGCCTTGCTCGTTACGGAAAATATTCGGTTGTTGCTCTGGCCTGCACGTTCACCTGATCTCTCACCAGTATAAAACATCAGATCCATCGTTGCCGAGTGACTGGCTCGCCACCATACGTCAGTCACTGCGATCGATGAGCTCGGGCATCATACTGAAGCTGACATCTGTTCCAGTACATGTCAACCAATCTCTGCTTTACTAATTGCCCAGGCATATAAGTGCTGTTGTTACTGCCAGAAGTGTTTTATCTGGGTGCTGATTTCTCAAGATCTATGCATCCAAATTTTTTGAAAATTTAATCACTTGTTATTTCTAGTATAATATATTTGCCCAATACATATCATTTTGTTTTATGTATTTGTTCCTGGTGTAACAATTTCAATGACCAGCAGTTTGTTAGCTGTATTGAAAAGTAATCCGCACTCTAATAATTACTGCGCTTTAAATACGCTATAAAATGGTTCTTGCAAATCTTGCAAAAAAATGCGTCAGTTTTATTGCCGCAAAGGGTTTAAATTACGTGAATTACGTTTTCTTTGAGTTACGTTATAATTGGAAGTTTTAAAGCATTTTGGAGAATTGTTACCTGCTTCCATGAAGATTGCAAATTGTTAATGAAAAATAAATTAGCCCACCAAGATTCTTTGCACACTGGATTAGTGCCATAAGTCGGCCACACAGGACCAGAACCCGTGTAGGAAAATAAAATAGCATACAATCCCAATATCATTGCATATAAAGGTGCAGTTCTGAAAGAGAAGATGCATTTAAAATTAGGATTTTAGAAAAAATTATAAGCCTTATTATTATAAACTCTGAAAAAGTAATTTAAAGTACACTTCAAACGACAAAAGAAGAGTTAAAAGTAAATTACACATAAAAATCTTCTCCATGTCGAAATGTTGCATAAATATTTAATCGAAGAATGCTTTTAATAACCTTTAATCATAATATAACAAATTAGATTTTTTAGTTGCAGTGTATGTTGATTTCACAGACATCAGATGTAAAATTATGTTACCCGTTGATTCATAAATAGTGCGACCAATTTCAGAGGATCATAAATTTTTATTAAATAAAGCTATTTACACGGAATTTTCAATGTCGTTTCCTCTAGGACAGTCAAAAGTGTCAAAAGGCTCAGTCAAAAGAGTTTTTCCGATCATTTTGAGGGTATTTTTCCAACTTCCTCTTAAATTGCTTTTTGAAGCCCTTGATTTACTGTTACTTAATATCTATTTAACCATCCAACTGGACAGCACGGATTTTTCCGCCCTACTAGAGAGGCTACGAAAACGGACCACACTGAATTTTTCCTAAGGCCGGGGACTCACCAAAAATGAACCAAACAGACTTTTTCCCCTTCAAGTAATATGTTCAAAACCGGTAAGGTTGTGACGAATCTATACGGAACTTTATCACTAACCTTCTGAGTCAACCTTTTTAGGGAAATTTAATTCCCTACCTATTTCCAATCAACTCCAAAAAGCAGACAGGATTCCTTATTATGCAGATTAGATTCAGTATTTAAGTCAAACGAAATAGTAAAGTGAGAGCAGTAGGAGATAGATATTGAAGCATAAAGTTATAGTGAATTTGAATTGAAGATTTCTTGTTGGAGATAATTTAATCTCAAGAAGAGTTGAGATTCCGTTGGTAATTATAGATTTATAATTAAAGTCTCATTAAAGTTTTAGGAGTGAGATTAAAGTTAAATGTTCAATAAGAACATTATTAAATATAATTCTGGGATCTCTTATCGTGGTAATTTCTGCGTGATCGTTATTTAATAAATTAATTAATTAGATCATTAATTAATTGAGTTAATTTAAAGGATATTACCTTTAAAACCTCATAATATTAGTAGACGTATTTGTTAATAAGTCTTTGATTCTATTTGGGAAAGATAACCAAATAAAGAAAGTTATTTATAAAAATGGCTACTGGTTCTTCTTTGACTCAAAATTATTCTCGTTCTCAAAGTGAGAGAGGTCCTAAGAGACCTTTACAAGGTGGTATTTTTCCGAATTCTTTTCCCCTCTTTAAAGGTTTACGATCTTGAAAGATAATTAGAGACGGTCGGGGAGACACAATGGGCATTGAGGGAAAGTTTTATGGCTCACGGGGAGACCGGTTCCTGTGGCAATCGTAAAATCTTCAACCTAAAGTGTACACAAATAGCGAGTCAACGATTTGACAATTCTCATTTTTTTCTTTACCTTAAAATTCTCAAATGGAATTAAGTTTTTATAATGTATGTCTAAGATTTTAAAAAATATCTGTAGTATTTAAATTCAAATTATATACTAAAACATTGAGGATAATTTACTGTTTCATTTTTCTTATTTTAATCAATTTTTTCAGGGATTTTTTTTTAAAAATGATTATTTTGTTGTGTCAAAAAAAAAAAAAAAGGTTCAAAATTTAAAATCTTTTAAAATTTCGGACACTTCTAAACATGAATAATTTTTAAGCTTCTGCATTACATTATTTGCAAAAGATTTATATGTATTGTTAAAAAAACCCTATTTAAATCTTTTAGTTTTTCATAATTTTAAAGCCAGATATTCAGGGCATCTTACATAGAATCCCTTACTTTGTATTGTTCAGATAACAAATTATATTTGAATTTTGAATGTCTGAACATTAATTTTATTCAAAGAGAACTTTAACTTCAAGTTTATATTTTTTAACTTGAATCTTCAAATAAAGAGTATTTAAAAGCATCTGGACAAATTTACAGTTAACATTTGCGCATATAAATAAATATAAAGATCCTTTTAAATTCAAGTTAAAAATATATATTTATGCATAATCCCTCATCATTCATGTTCCATTAGTGGTTGACTGAAGAAAAGGTTATTAAAATTTGGACATTTTTATAATCTTAACCATGCAAAACTAGGAATTTTTTGTTTTAGCTCCACTAAAATTCTGCATTGGAATTTCAAAAGATATTTATGCGTGTCTCACATACTCAGTTGAAAAACATATATTTACCATAAATACTAATAATTCTTTGGATATTTAAAATTATCATTAGATTAATTTTTTTAATATATATACACTCTGTCGCAAAAAATATATGCACCCAGAAGAAATCAAGCTACAATCACGAAACTCGGCAAGAATGTAGTCTGGTAAGAGATATGCAAATGATTAAAATTTCGAAGCCAATGAGACAAGGCTAAGTGTGCTATGCGCATATTAGTTGCGCAACTGGGAGAGTTTAAAAGCATGAGTACGAGCGCCGTACGGCTATCCAAACGAATCTGATGACTTTGATAGACGATATTGAGACTTAGGATGCCTCTAAGACGTAACCGGCGGCAGTACGAGCAGCTGACGGACTTTGATAGGGGCCGTATAATAGGCCTCAGAGAAGCAGGTTGGTCGAATAGACGTATCGGCCGCCACCTCGGTCGGAGCGATATGGTAGTTGCTCGGTGTTGGCAACAGTGGATCACAGAAGGTAGAGTGTACCGTCGCGGAGGGTCAGGACGTCCCAGGAACACAAATGATCGCGAGGATCGTGCAATCAGAAGAGTGGCCACTTCGGCACCAACAACGTCGCTAGCATCGATTCAACGCCACTTACCTCCTTCCAGACATCCAGTGCCATCAAGAGAAACCATAAGGAGACGACTGACCGAAGTTGGCTTGAGGAGCCGACGTCCGCTAAGACGCTTACCACTGACCCCACATCATAGGCAGTGTCGACTGGATTTTTGCCGACCTCGGGCAACTTGGAGTGTGACAGACTGGAGACGTGTCATCTTCAGTGATGAATCCCGATTCAGTCTCAGTGCTGATGACCACCGCACACGTGTCTGGAGGCGCACCGGCCAGCGGTCCGATCCGGCATTTATTGTCGAGCGGCATACAGCAATTTCACAAGGTGTGACAGTGTGGGGAGCAATTTCTTGGGACACACGATCATCTTTAGTGGTCCTTCAAGGCACTTTGACAGCTCGCAGATACGTGGACGATATTTTAACGCCGATTGTGCTACCCATGCTATCAAGTCGCCCAGGTGCCATTTATCAACAGGATAATGCTCGTCCACATACTGCGCGATCTCCCAACAATGTCTTCAAGGATATGACGTCCTACCATGGCCTGCCAGGACACCAGATCTTTCGCCAATAGAGCATGTCTGGGAAGGCAACTGCAGCCGTCCCGAGATACAGGAGAATTAACTGCGCAGATGCAAAGACTATGGCAGGATCTTCCACAGGGGGTCATAAGTGATCTAATTGAATCGATGCCACGCCGAATTTCGGCTTGTATAGCTGCCAGAGGTGGCTTTACTATTTACTGATTTTTAACCTTTTGCAAGCTGTAACCGCTTAATAAAATGATATTTTGTTCTGAATTTTTAATCATTTGTTTATTTTCATATACACTACATGCATACCAAATTTCGTGAATGTAGCTCAATTTCTTCTGGGTGCATATATTTTTTTGCGACAGAGTGTATATATATATATATATATTCGACTTCTAATAATTTTCAAGTATTCCTTAAATTTCATATAATTTAATTAAGTGAGGGGATATTAAAGTCGCACTCTCTCTCTTCTACTACTTGAGGGCTTTTGGCGACGGACCTGTGGACGGGGTACCAGGTGGTCAAGGTATCGAATCATGGTTGGCATGTCTCGATTTCGAGCCCAGTGCCACAAAAGACCCGCCGTGTAGGGCAGAGCGATGCACGTTAAATCTATCGAGAGTTGAAATGTCCTCTCGTTGGTGTGGTAGTTAGAGAGGGGGTGCCAGCTCAGGTGTCGCCCTCGTCATTTGACCATTTTTCAAAATTACGAGGTCCATCACTAAAAGCCCTCGTGTAGCTGAACAGTGCGACGTTAATATTCACTCACTTGGCGACGGACCTCGTAATTTTAAATCATGGTCAAGTGACGAGGATGACGCTTGAGCATCGCTCCCTTACACGGCGGATCTTCAGTGGTGCTGGGGTCGAACTCATGACACGTCAGCTACGAGTCCGTTACTTTGACCATTAGGCTACCGCGGCCTCACAGTGTGGTTGAAAACTGCATGTTATGAGTAAAAATATGCTGAAACATTTGATGAACTTATAATAGATTTTCGCATAGAAGATAGATGTGTGATATGCTAAAATGACAATATGTAAAAGTTATGAGAATATCGATGACAATTTTTGAAAATTCCATTTAAGTTTCAGTTTGAAACTTATTCGTTTTTTTTTCGCATTTAATATTAAATAGTCGCGATAACAAATTAATAGTTTAACGCATTCATAGATTATAAAAAATAAAGGTATAAATGACATTGTTGGGAATAATATGTTTTTATAGTTTTTTGAATTCAGACTTCTTTGCAGGAGTGTAGACTATTAAAAGGCTGATGTAGAAGTTAGAAAACTAATATTTAAAAATATATGGAAAACAATATCTGAAATTCCATGATCTTGACGAGCAGAAGACGGCATTTTTACTTAGTAGGGCAGAGTAAGCATAAGGTAGGAGCTTGTGGAGTAAACAACCAGGCCTCTGCAGTTTTGGCAGGTAATGAACTCCCATTTGTTGCTTTCTCAGTAAGGAATATAAAAATAACAAATACAAAAATAAGTCATGTAAAATTTTATATATTTTAATAACAATGAATTGTGAACTTAATTTCCAATTCATTGTCACGAGTTGGCAGTAACTACGGTACTCTATCGACGTACTTCTTATATATATATATATATATATATATATATATAAAAGTACGGTTGATAGAGTACCAATAATTTTAACGCAATGTTATATTTCGTTCTTGTAAACTTTACTCCTTTTAAAACATGTATTGACAAAATACTCTCCTTTTGTAATTTTATAAAATTTTAAAAATATAATGGTTATCTTACCCAACATTTTAAATCAGGGGCGGCAACTGAGTAGCTAAGACGTGCCAAACCAATCTGTCAGTATCATTCAGCGTGCCACATAGTAGGAAATTTTTGAAATCCTTCGATTCTTACGGTAATATTTGCAGATTTAAAGAATAGAGGTAAATAATTTAGATTTACAGTTTTATTTTATATTAATTATGGATCAATAAAATACATTTATTAACATAAAAATAAACAATATAAAATGTTACTATTTCTTCAGCAAAGATAAAAAAAAATTAAAAATGTATGTTTCCAACATTTTTATTGAAATAAGAAATAGACAAAGTGAAATATAAATGATTCCCTTCATTACAGTTAAATAAAAATTGTAATGCGAATTAACTCTTTCACGACTCTTCTTTCATATCGCAAAACCAGGGGTATAATGCATGACACAATTCTGAGCATTCAATTGTTAAACGATTTCTTTGCGGAGTCGAAATATTTTTTTATATTAGGAAAGATTTTTTTTACTTTGATATGCCGAATCATAAGTGGAAAGCAGAGTACATGCAATTTTCTCAACAATTAAATCCCCTAGCAATAACATTCAATTATTTACAAAATAGCTGTAAATTTATCCTTAGAATTATCTTTCAGATTATTTTGTAGTTCCATAAATGTCCATAGCTCAGAAGATGTTTGTCAAATAAGGTCTATTATCAACTTCCATCCACTCAAGAATTGACAAATTTGTAGAGTAGTGCTGAGTGCCACTAAGTATTGTACCACGTGCCACGGGTCCATAGATTGCCAACACGTTTTAAATGTTCTTATTAACTAACCATCTCCTATTCAAACACAATTTATATGATAAAAAAGGGTTTTCATTCATTTTGTAGGGAATTGTATTAGATTCAACCATAAGTAATTTTGTGTTTCAAATAAATTACGTTGTTTCGGGGATCCCTTCAGAGCAAAATGAAAGGAATTTGACATAATTATAGTAAGTTTCTCTAAAAGGGGAAACGTTCACTTTCAAAATACACTTAGTAAAGTGGTTTTAGGTGTACGAAGTTATATTTACTATTATTCCTAAAATAAATTTTGATATTTTGGTTTTTCATTAAGTTTTGAAGTTATTTCTTCAAATATACTTCTCCATTACATTTCTTTCAAACTTGCTATTTTCTTTTGCGGCCACGGTAGCCTGATGGTCATGGTTATGAACTCGTGTCCAGTGTTCGAGCCCTGGTACTACAAAAAGTTTAGCGTTGAAGAGGAGCTGATGCACGTTAAACACGTCGAGGTCAAAAGTCCTCACGTTGGAGTGATGTGGAAGTTTGGAAGTGGAGTTATCAGCTCAGGTATCGTCCTCGTCACTTAACCGCGGTTCAAAATTACGTAGTCGCTCGTCAGTAGCCACCGTGTTGACTTAGAATGCAATATAAACCCTTGACGTGTGCACTTGAGTTAATTCGAGTACGCTAAACAGTTCCAAATATGCACATTAGATATAATTCAGACGAGGTGTAATGAATGTGTTTTTACTGCCACTATGTTATATATTTATCTTTCATTCTTTTTACAATATGAGTAGAAGTCGTAAACAGTTTGTCACAGTAAAATTAATTTTTGTTTTATATTCAAATTATACTATTATATTGATTCTGAAAATAATAGGTTATAGTTTGACAAGCCATTATTTCACAATTTTAAAGCATTGAACAGTTTTGAAATTTTTAAAACTTTTCTAAAATGTTAAATTAGTAAAAATATTTAATTATTGTAAGTGATTAATATTTCTTAGATTATTGGAAACAAAAGTATAAAATTTAAAATATATGTCTTTGTTGAATTTTAATTATTATTTTTATGGCTAAACCTGAAAAAACCCAACTTTTTTAAATATTAACATTAAGATATTTTTAAAAATAACTAGAGCTCTCAGACCTAAATCCATATGAACTTTTATAGAACACATGTAAGGGAACATTTACAAGATATTTCAAGACTCTATCTTGAACAGGAAAATGCCTTAGGGATTAGAAAACACTCTCATCTTCAAAATTAAAAATCTCAGAAAAACATATTTAAAATTTGTAAAGGCATAAAAAATTCCAATGCCTGTAAAGCTTTAATTTTTTAATCTGTTACTATCCAACTTATGCTCTACATGAAAATTCTACTTGAAATAAATATGATTGAAATATCTTTTTTAATTCAAAATATTCTAAGACATAACATTGATAACAACTGTTAATTTGATCAATTATTCACTTTTATCAGAACCTTATATATTCACAAGAGTTTTAAATGCAAAATATTTATATAGAAATTAGTAGTTATACAAACGTAATCCAGAAATCACCAAGTTTGTAAATAATATCTATTTTTTCTCAGTTCCCCATCGTGGCAGTTAAGCAAGTTTAAGTTTTTGTTGCACATGACTTTAAAATACTGCAGTGTAGTACTACAATAGATTTATTATAATGTAGTTTGTGGCACATCAGGGAATATATTTAGTTCATTCTGCAACATTTATATTCTGTAGTCTAATTGTAATATTACCTGAAAAAGCTGCATTTTAGATTTACCATTTTCAGTCATATTCCATCCCTTTCAAGTATTATTTCTCACAGTACCCTGCGTACATTTTTTGGTCATGGCATTTTTCAAAAAGAAAAAAATTAATGAAGACAAAGTATAGAGCTTTTAAATTATATAAACTATGTGTCAAAAATATATTGGTCTTTAAATCAATCTTAATTAAGTAAATGTGAGAAAACTCAAAAACTTAAAAACATGAGCAAACAGAAATGATTTTAGAAATTAAAATTGTAGTTAATAGCCATTTCACACGAAATATTGGATTGTGTAAAAAATATTTTTAATTAATTCAATCTAGGAATGCAAAAAATGCTTTAAAATGAAACCGAAATTAAAATCAAAACTCAGAAAATTAAAATTTCTTAAAACCTAATTGATTTTTAGATCAGAAATTGAGCTAGTTTTCCAAATATATGAAATATATATTTGCAATAAATTGGGTGAACTCTCTGTTGGCCGTGAAGTGTAGAAAATGTCCATTTCACAATCCTCGCCCTAAGCCACAGCTGTGAATGAGAAACCTCCCGTTTCGAAGAACACAGAGACCGAAAAGCCATAAAACCGTCCCCTGCAAAACCAATTAGGACCTCCTGCGGCTTTAACAGGGGAAGGCATTAAACTGCCATTCGTTTTTGAAGCAATTCGCGAAATTTATCGGAACATTTTCGGATAAGCTAGCTTTGGAAAAGTAGATCGCTTTCGAAGTGAAATTCAATTAGCGGGTCATCCAGTCAGAGGGTTAATTGTTTTTTTAAGAATCCCCATAAAAACAATCGCAATGAACACAGACAGGGGATAGTGATAATCATTTATCAAGCGGAAGAAAATGTATTTTTTTTATACTTCAGTCATGTTATAGTTGATTTTACATGATTTGGTGATTTGGCTTCTATTATTATGATTTGGTGCACAATGTTGGTGAAAAACAAAGATTCTTCGAGTATAAAGACGTTTACTTTCTCTGATCAAGTGTTTCAAAACTTTATTCTCATAGTATTTGGCTTATGTTTTAACCTTTGGTTCTACAAAAAATGTTTTTGTTAAGCCTTGAGAGAACGTTCCTTACCATAACACCTGATAGCGAACTTAAATTTTGCAAAACAGCTTCGTCTTTTTGACTTTTTTTGCGTTAAATATACTGTATCTTCGTTTTTCTAGTTGTGATTGACAGATGAAATAGTACTTCATTTGAAGTTATCCATGTTTTGTATCTATCTTTGCATAACATTGAATATAGAAGTCAAAATCGTTTTCTTTTTTCTACAGTCTTAACAGACATTTGATGGCAGTCTTTTTTAAAAATTTACTTTTTTATAGCCAATTTTCTTTATCTGACGATAAATTGTCGAATGTTATATCTATAGATTTTGCCATGTGTTTTTGAGTCAAAGGACTTTCCACAGAGATAATATTCTCTCTCTTTTCTACTTTTTTTTCCTTTTTCATTAAAGACTTCCTTTCGTTCACATTTCCCCCCAAATTTTGTTTATTTTTGAAGTTAAGATTGTAATGCTATTGAAATTGCCTTTTTTATTTTTAAATGCTTTAATTCTTGCAGAATTTGAACAACCCTCCTTCAAAAGCTGTAAAATTTCGTTCTGGGTTTGAGGATTCAATTGCAGTACTGTAACTTACTCCCACTAGTAAAAATGGTTAGACTACTAATTTAAATGCTTCATTTTAAAAATAAAACCAGTAGTAAAACGATATAAATTCATCAGAAATAGTTACGCTTTTAAAATTGGTCACACTAATTTTAAACCAAACCGGTACTTATGTTACTTATCACACAGTCTGCCGATTTTGCCAAATAAAAAAAAACATCGCCAGTGCCGAGTTTCGCAGCAAATAGTGCTTATTCGTAAGTAATAATGACGATGAAAACATTCAGCAACAATATTTGAATTGGCGGCGTTTCATAACTTGATAAAATTGGTCTACGGTATAATTCCTAAGTACCAAAATTATTATTTGAATTTAAAATTTACTGCTTTGAATCAGCATTTCTTTACAGTGCAATCTCATAGTACTTTATTTGAACCATTTTTCTTTCTTTTTACTTTATTTCATTTCACATTCAATGTGTATATAATTACTGTAAATTTATCAGTAGGAAATGGGAGTGAGTTAGGTGAAATTAGAAGTAAATATAAAACAAATAGTAATACAGAACATAATTCAAACAAACATTTTATTTTCAGCTCATTGTCTCGCCGAAATTCTATTCTATTGCCAGAAAAACATTTTACATTAGCAAAGAAATAAATTGCAAAATAAATCGTCTGCTGAAAAATAATATTTGGCAAATAAGAATTATATTATTAGAATTATATTATTACATAGATAAATTATTAGTTAATTAACAAACAATTAATTAATATATAATCAACAATTAAAATTAATATATAATCAACTAATTAATAAACACAGGATAATTTTGTTCATTTTTTTATATTTTTAAATATGCAAAAATGTTTTCCCTTTTAAATTAAATCAGTTGCCCAGAAGAAAGATAAGAGTTAAATTTCCTCTTCCTTACAATTAAAAGAGTTGATTCAATTGTGTAGTTGATTATAACGTTGATTATTGTAATTTTTCTATAGCTATTAATTTAATTATTTAAGGCTGTCTTAGGCATAACATTAAAAAAATAGGGCCCGGATTTGGATGAATTTTTCAGATAAAGAAATGGTACAAAAATAAAAGTATATTCTGGCTTCGCTATCCTGTAGAAAGCAACATATTTCATCATACTACTAATTTTTTCTGAGTTGACCCATTTTTTATTGTGCAAAATGTTTTTTGCGTGTTTTCTAGTATACCGTAATGTTAAATGAGATATCTCTTTACATGTTAAAAGGTAAAATGAATTATTTATGGCATATTTGAAAATTGTAAAACGCTATATTATAAACACATACATAAATTATAGTGTTGTAAATTTCAATGAAAATTGGGACATTTTTCTGTCTGAAGATATGCTTCAAATTTTGTTCAGGCTCTCGCACATTTTGCGAAGACAACCTTAATGTACATTATTGGGCAAAAATATTTTATAAATCTCAATACTTTTTTTTCATATTTATCCTAAGAATAAATATTGAATCAATACATGTGTACTGAATGTGATTTAAAAGTACATATGCAGAATAAAATGGAAATCCGTATTTTGTTAATAATGATTTTACAAAATTAAAAAAAAACCATAAAAATATACATTACGTAGTAAATTACATGGACTGCATCAACTTCGAGTGTTTTTTTACCTCAGCAATGCAAATATCTTTCTTTACTTAATATTATTGTTTATTCACTTTTGATGGTCACAAGTGGAATAATTTGCAAGTCGAGAAAATTGTTCAATAAAAAAAAAACAAAGCTCTCAATTTTCACTTTAATATAAAATCTTTATAACTAATTCAGCATGATAGTAAAAGAAATAAAACAAGCAGCATACAACTATAAAAAAGTATGTAACGTGAGTTACCCTGGTTCATAAGATTACATAAAGACAGCACTTAGAATCCGTTGCTTTTAGAATCTGCTTTTCGAATGCAAGCATTTAGCAATTAATAATTTCAGATAAAATATTTATCTTGTTTAGTGAAAAAAAAAGACTTTAAATGCATTAAATTTATTGTTATATATCAGACAGCATTCTTCATAAATTAATGACACAATTTTCAAACTATTAGGTTTTGTTTCAAGTTGTTAACTTGTACATGAAAAAGAAACCAGGATTTATGTATGATACATACATGCATGAATTAATTGAAATATAATTTAACTTTTTCTTTACATGTATGTTATACCTTTCTCTCTGCAAAGAAAACTGCGAAATTTATAAACGACACTGGTCCAATAAATCTTTGTGCTTACTGAATCAGTTCTCCGTGACATTATCACCTTCAAAATAGTCCCCTTTAGCATTCCCATATATCTACATTCGGTGAAGCCATTGCTGGTAACTATTCTGGACCGAAGTCTTTGGAAGGCCCTTCAAGAGATTCTCCGTTTCTGCCAGAAACTCTTCAATTGAGGTAAAATGGGTTCCATTTAAGTAAAATTTAACTGTAGGAAATAAAAAAAAGTCGCATGGAACTAATTAAGGTGAATGAGATGAGGAGGATGCCCCACACAGTAATATTTTTGCTGATCAGAAACTACTTGTCAGATAAGAACATGCGATAATGTGCATTTTCCTGGTGAAACAGCCATCCATTACTGCACAACTAATGCTATTTTTATCTTATTTCTTCATGAAGCCTTTTTAGTACTTCAATGTAGTAGTGTTAATTAACAGTCTGACCCCTGGGAACTCACACTCAATCATTACAATTTTATTACTATCAAAGAAGACAGTTCACATTGCCTTGAATTTGGACTCATCCTATTCGTCATCTTCCACACTGTCCCTTTCTCCTGAAAATCGCTTATGCAATTCAAACACAAGTGCACGCGAGTCAAAGTTTCATCCCCTTAAACATCGATTAACATTTGAAATGTTACCATGAATGATTTCTTAAGTTTCACAAGAAACCCGATGTTGATTCGCTCAATTCGATTTTTTGCATTAGACATTTTCCCGGCAGAATGCATTTGCAAGTGCTCACTCAATGATGCGGTACTCCCAACTGTAGTGACCAGTTTCGTCGAAACTGGATACATTGATAGAGGAGGAGTGCGGAATGACGTCACCGAAACAGTTGTTGGCAACTCCACTGTTTTTTCAAGTTACACACTTGTCTCGTTTTTTTCTTGTGTGTCACACTTCATATGTCTCATTTTTTTAACGCAACTGTATAGTTTTCCAATTAGTTTGAATTGATTTAAAATTAAATCTTAAAGCTTTTCCAATTCTATAGGTTTTTGTTCTCTTCTTTTCTGCTCGGTGCCGTTATGTGTGATTTAGATTAGAACAGGCACTTATATAGCTAATAATCGCTCAAGATTTGAAGTGTATGTTGAAAGTTTCAGTTTTTCATGATATTTTTCCTTGCTTGTTTTAAAATGCTGAATGTTAATTGATAATCTTTAATAAATCAAGAATTTTATTTTTCATTCATAAATCTCATAAAATATACGTATGTATGCATATATATATATATATATGTGTGTGTGTATACATACCTTTCAAATTTCTTCCAATAGTAATAAAACCACGGTATCGCTCCATTCTGGAAATAATAACGTGAAATAAAATATCCATTTAAGAAACCACTGGAAATAAAAAAAAAGTATTAGTTAATTTTAACAAATCTACACAAACTTAAAAAAAATATTGCATTATTTTGCATGAAATAACAAGTGTCACTTTGATTCTCCTGGAATAAACACTGACGCAAAGAACCAATACGACACAAAATTATCGTAGTTTAATGAAACTTAAGCAGTACATTTGTCTATGTAACATTACATTCATTAAAGTATCAAGCTCACATTTTAATATAAGCACGAGAAGAGCCATTTAAAATGTGAAATGCGTCGTACAGGTACCGAGAATTAGTTTGTGGGATGAAATTACATGCTTGTTGCACTTGGCCGCTTCATATAAGAGCTCTTAATTGTAGTTGTGAATGACACTTGAATTGCTGCCCAATGATGTACCATTTGTGCTCAATAGGAGAAATATCTGGTGATCTAACTGGCCAAGGCAACACGTCACTACGCTGAAGAGCATGCTAGGTTACAACAGCGGTATGTGGTTCTCGTTATCTTGCTCAAAACCCCTCCTTGAATATTGTACCCAAATGGCAACGCAACAAGTTGAATCAACAGATTGAACCACAAATTTCCAGTTAGATTGCGAGGAATAACTGCGAGAGAGCTCCTACTGTTACAGAAAAATTTCTTCCCAAGCCATATCTCCAAGTGTAATTATATTCCAGCGTATTTAGAATGCAGATGGACTGATTGTAGACTCACAACTGGTCTTCTAATAAATACATGGTCATCCTTGGCACGAAGTTAGAACCGGTTTTTTTTTTAAAAACGCAACAGATCTGTACTCCGCCCTTTATATAAGTTGAATGGTTGAGATGGAGTATCGGCTTCCCGCAGAGAAGTTTAAACTCCTGTCATGGAAAAATGGGGAGTGAACATCGGTTCGGCTTTACCTTAGCCCTTTGCTGCTTTACAGTAATTATAGCTAAAGGTGAAATTAGAAGTTAAAACTTAGGAATTTACATGAGGATAATAAAATTACGTGCAAACGTCGTCCTTTATTGAGCTTTGGCTTGACTACTGACGCTGCTAATAGCAATGGATTGAAGTCAGCGGAATGCACGCAACATGACATTCGGTTCAGAGCTTTCTTTAAAGTGACCTATTTGTAACAGTTCGTTGTGTCACTTTGCTGCCAATTGTAAATATAATTTCTGCTGCCGACGTAGTATGATGTGCTCCAGCCATTTTCAAAACATGGCAGTCTTCAGTTGTGTCACGGGACCTCCCAGAACTGTTTTCTTGAGGCAGTATCTGATTTATGAACACGCCTGCTGATGTCAATAATCATTCACAATGGATACTTCCCTGTCAAGTATTTGTGCAATATCGTGGAAAGAAACCCCCCCATTTTTAACGGTTATACTACTACACTGCTGGACAATTGCTAAGGACGGATCACAAATTGCTATGTAGCATAACATTAAGTGAGACATGAGTCCTAGTAGGATAAAATATAGTTGCCACACTGTTCAGACATTAGAATAAAGAATATTTATTGTTCTGAAAGTACAAAAGCTGTGAAACATCTGAAAGAAAAAATGTTCATTTGATCTGCGTACGGAGAAAAATAGAACAATGCATCTAAAAGTCAGCAGGCACCTTAAAGAAAGGTATCAGTACGGGATATGTCCACCGTGGAGTGTGATGCAACATTCCACACGTCGTACCATACTTTGCACAACATTATCCAGCATTATCCAAACTGAACCTACTCTCATCTGAGAATAGTACGCATGCCCAGTCCTGTTCAGTTCAATTGTGATGCTCACGACACCATTGCAAACGGGCAGTACAGTGCTGTCTGGTCAATGGGACACACACAACTGGTCTGCGTGCGTATAGTTCTCCTCCCCTCAAACGTCTGGCAACAGTTTTTTCGGGAGATCTGTTTTCCTGAGGCAGCAAGAAACTGATTTGCCACCTGCTGAGCTGTGGTGCGCCTGTTCCTTTTTGCTGATAGGACGATATTTCTGTCTTCTGCAGGCGTCGTACTTCTAACACGACCTCCCCCGTGCTGTCTACTACACATTCCAGTAGTTTTAAATGACTTCCACAGCCGTGAAACAACGCTGTGAGCGATGTCGAATTCCCTGGCAACATCTGTTATTTTTCGCCCTTCTTCGATCTTTCCAATAATTCGGCCACGCATAAAATCATCTATGTGATGTCGGGAAGACATGCCAAAAATTTTAAGTTCGTCTATTAAATCTTTCCTGTAAAACTTTGACTTGAAACAACAACTGTCCACACGCGTCAAAACTTTAAAGCACTTATGAACGCTATCACGTGATGAACAGACGTGGGAAAAAAATGCATACTCATACTTCTTACTAATATCCCGCACTTAGTCTAATTTTCCACATTTTGCTTCCTTTCATTTTGTGGTTGCTATGGATGATAGTGTTATCCGTCCTTAGCAATTGTCCAGCAGTGTATATTTAAACTCAGTGAGTTGCTAATGATGGTTCTTCATCTGCTTTAAGGCATACTTGACTAACATGAACCCACTGCGCCAAATCTCAAGGAAAAACAACTCTTATGAACTTTACATGGCGTATTTAAGGTAAACTTGATTCGCCACATTAATGCGTCTGGCGCGAAATTTCAATCAGTGTCATGTATGAACAAATGTATGGACACACCTACTTAATTTCGTTCATCTTGCAGAACTCCTTATAGTGTGGTTGGTTTTTTAATTCCATTGGGGTGCGTGTATATCACAAGTTATATTTCAAATACCTTTAAAGTTTTATACAAAAATTTAGCGCTATGAATTACTTTCCTTTATTAGTCGAAAAAAGTTAAACGTATTTTATTCTTTCTGCTTTATACCATTTTATATTTACAAATTAATATTATTCATAGGCATATAGCTTTTCTTAAAAACATTGCATTGAATCAGTGGATTGATTAACTTTTAGATTTTAATCTTAGTTAAATTAAAACAATCATGTGTTATATTTGAATTTGAAGAAATAACAATAATTGGTCGAAGAATTATGGTGCCCTTTTGCTAAAGTTTATTATGAAATATAAAATCGTTTTCTTAGCGTAAAAAGGTGCTTAAAATTCAGCCAAAATTTGCAGTTTCAATGCATAAGTGTCACTTATTTCAATAAAAAAGAAAAGGAGGATATTTATATAAAATGTGAATGAGACAGAAAGCCTTTATCTTTAAAACAAAATTCACAAAACAAAGTAATGCAATAAGTTTCATAGATAAATTTAAAAAACGAAAGAAAGAAAGAAAATACATAAAAACTTTGTCATTTTTAAAATGCTTGGAAAGATATTTATTTATGTATAATATATATATATATATATATAAAAGTTATTATCAGTCAAAAGATATTTTAGGAATTTAAAAATTTCCGAATACCTCAGCATGAAAAAAAAACTAATCATGTGTGATCCATTTAAGATGAAAGGCATAAACCGATAATCAAACCATGGTTTTATTCCACTGAAATCACCTAGAAAGAGAAATATATTTGTATGACATAAAAACAGAATTACATATACACATATACGCAACAATATGTAATAATATGAACAAATACTCAAAATAAGTTAAAAATCTGTATAAAATAAGATAATGCCACTGAAGTGAATCGGATTATAATTTAAAGGAATAGGAGAGAGGATGTAATTTTTTTAAAAAAATTACTAATTAATATAGCCATCGGTGAAAAAGACAAAGAGAATGGTGAACGAGAAGTAAATGATTTTGAAGTTTCCTGATGTCTGGAAGACAATTTAGAATAGTTGTCATGTACAGTTTAGAATAGTATCAAATGAATAATTCCATTTTGAAAATTCATACTTACTAAATACTTTCGTATGTAATTATGATGATTACTGTACAGTAAATCCAGCACCATATCTAGGTTTTGAAGTTCTAGCTATTTCACTATTGAGAGAGTACCATTTAATTTCGATTATAAGTTTATCCGCGTATAGACCGAAAGTGCATTGTTCTATTTTTTTCAAAAATTTAATCAAAATTCGAAGCCCGTATTTAAATCTAATTCAGAAAATAAGTTCTGTAAATTTTAAACATGTCATCATGGGGGTGAAAATACCATCAAACGGTGGGATATTTTTCATTTAAACTGTTATAAAGTAAAACTTCAGATGCCGAAGTCGATAGTTTTCTTTCTGGTAGACCTCTCTGAAGCTAACCCATTTACTCCGTAAATATGTTATCTTGTGCACTATCGGTGCTATTTAAACTCCTTGTAGGTTAATGAGAATTATTTTTGTTCCTTTGTTGGAAAATGAATGGTAATAGAAATTTGTATATACGGAACTGGATCGTCGACTTATGTTTCATGTCCCGGACAAAACACTCTCTGGATAATTATCATATACAGTCATACATCCCAATGAGTGAATGTGAATTTTACGAACTATTAGAAAAATCGGAATCAGACATTGATTTTGAAGCACTTTTGTGACTGTCTTTTGCTTTTAGAATAAAAGTTCCATTCAAATTTTGATCCTTATATAAGCAAAATCCATTAGATAATTTATGGAGCTTTAGAAGTTCCATAAATTATAGGCTTATACACGAAAATATAAGGTAGTTAAGAGTCATCTTCGTCATATGACCATGATTTAAAAATTAAAAGAGTGTCACGAATAATATTTTGTTTTATTCTAACGCAATTAACTTTTTTTTAAAAAAAATTATATATAATTAATATATTGTTTGGACATTTGTAACCACTTTCAGATTAACGAGAAGAGTTTTAGCGCTGTAGAAGATCAAAATTTAGAAAAGTGTCGAATGGAAATATAGCCAAAGTGCTGCCCATCATAGAACTTTGAACTGTATGATAAGGTACATCATCGAAAAAGTAAAATGCTCTATAAATTTTAGAGCTATTGTTCCTTCACCTACTGTTCGTGTTGATGCTGATGATTGTCAACATTGCATTATGACCACCCTATACCTAGCGCAGCTGATGCTGGAATGTTAATAATTTTAATTTAATGTCATTTCCTAATACCAGAATAATGTATCCTAAACACTTGACTCTAATAGTGAATGCGTTTTTAGATGAATGAAACAAATTTATTTAAAATAAAGTTTTATTACGATGACTATCTTTTAAAAGCAAATAAAAGATTAAACGTTTAAGTACTACAAAAAATATAGCTATACTAGCTGCATGACCAGGCGTTGCACGGGCTATCTCTACTTTTATAAATGTTTCCTTTCCTTCACAAAATCAACACTTTTAATACTCTTTTTCAAAACGACTTCCACCCTCTCCCCTCCACCGCTTAGCCTGGCGTTGCTTGGGGTTCTCTTTTCCTCATAACACCAGCATTTCTGTGTGTGTGTTTTTGCGCGGACAATGTAAGTTATTTCTAAAATTGTGCCAAAAATTTCCCCTTTTCGAAAACTGTTCCATTCCACTTATTTTTGATTTAAGACAGATTTCTTTCCCCTCTCTATATCCCGAACACGGGTTTTTTAGTGTAAAATTATTGTTCTATCTTCCCCTTCTTCTCACAGATAAAATATAGCTTCAACTTTCGATGTATGACTTGTAAAACAAATTCATTAACTATCATTTTTTAATAATAGTTAGTTTCTAAGTATTTAAAATAATAAAATATAAATTTCAGATTTTTATGAACCAATCAATCGTTACATATAGTTAGCTTAAAAATGTCTCTAAAATGTATTTTGATCCAAAATTATAGGCGATGTACTTTTTAATTAGCAAAGAATTCATTTAGTAATGAAATAATAGAAATAATCATTTTAAAGAAAACATATATATATTTATTAAAATCAAATTTCTATAAGTAAAAAAAAAAGAAAAATTAACAGATAGGAATTGAAACGATTGCTTTTTTCTGAACATTTGAATGCTTAATTAAACATATAAATATATATAAATTAGAAAAAGAAACAATATGGGGAAAAGCCTAGATATATACATACATGTACTAAAAAAACATTAAAAAACCCAGTTCTGATGGAAACATTTTGATACTTTATTTTAATTTTAACCTTTTTCATTCAACTAAGAAAATTTAAAACTTTAAAAAATAGCTGAATGTGAAATTGAATAACTCTTCCTCTTCAGTTTCAATCCTGGGAACTACCGTTATATAAAGCAGCGGGTTTAAAACCGCGCTGTGGGTTCCTTCGGGAAAAAGCAATGAAAATACCTTTAAAATAAAGGAAGATTTTTTTCAATTTTTTTTTCACATTGTGTTATTTGTTAAAGTTAAAAATTTTTTTTCGGGCTTCATTTTTAAGTTAATACATTCAAACTTCATATATCGATTGCAAACAACGGTAATTTTTAAGCAAAAAACTTTAAAAAAAATAATTTGAACATATTTCTCGCAAAAAGAGAAAAAAACGAAAAACACATTTTTTTAAACCGTAATTTGTAAAATATTTTATCAATATTTGTACAGATTACGTATAATATCATTTTACACACGCAAAAAAAGTTTCGTAAGATTATTTTTACAAATAAAGAAGTTATTATTTAAATAAAATTTTGAGTATTTTTTAAAAAATCGTTAAAAGAACAGTTTTTGACATTAAATTTTTTAAATGACTGATTTTAAAAGAGAAAGGCACATGAATTGTTTTAGTGTAAAATATTTTTTTTCATTAGCGTGAAAGACAATGCAAGAGGAACGATTTATAAATCATACTCATAAAACCGTACCGATTTTGATTCATTCAAGTAAATAATGTTTCTGAATCTGTAATTATTTTTTTTCCTGAGTCTCATGAAAAAATTAGATCGTGTTTTAAAAACGTCGGAAAAAAAGGAGGTGAACTTGGCCCCTGGCGATGAAAAATGGCACTAATTATGCGTTTTAAGGTTTTTAATTAATATCTTTTTAACTAGTTAGAATATCGGAATGTAAAAGATCAAAGTGGATTCCTCGCATCATTCCCAAAATTTTGGTACCTTTGGCGAGTTTCTGCGTCGTGTGGTTCGTGAGAAGATAGGGCATCATAGATCCATAGATAGATCGATGCGTTTGTTTACCTTCGGATTTTAATAGTGTATATATTGATAACGAGATCACAACTAGAATTGGTCCACTAAGGCTCTATACCACGGGGCAGCAAGATATGGCGCGCGTGTCACTTGTAGCACGTGGTACAATTCTCAGTGGCACTCTACACTACAGTACAAATTCGTCAATTTTGAGTGGATGGAAGTTGATAAATTTGTAATGAACCTTGTCTGACTAACATTTTCAGAATTATGGACATTTACGGAATTACGAAAAGATCTGAAAGATAATTCTGAAGATAAGCTAACAGCTATTTTATAAAGTATTGAAAGTCATTGTTGAAGATTTAATTGTTTGATGAGAGAAAAACGCATATACTATGCTTTCCGGTTTTTGCTCAACACGTATCTAATCTTTCCTCATAT
Organism: Trichonephila clavipes; assembly: GCA_019973935.1. NCBI lineage: Eukaryota > Metazoa > Arthropoda > Arachnida > Araneae > Nephilidae > Trichonephila > Trichonephila clavipes. The sequence continues at coordinate 323,204 of BMAU01020228.1, read as the reverse complement.
GAAAAATATTTCGAGTCCTCAAAGAAATTAATTAATAACTGAATACTCAAAATTGTGTAAATTTCAAAGTCGCAAGTTATGCACCTAATTTTGCAACATGAAAGTAGAGTGGTGCAAGTACAAGGTTCACTTTAAAATTTTTATTTATCTTTTCCTTTAATTATAATTAAGGAAAATACTTATACTTTATGTTTTCTATTTCTTATTTTAATTATTATTATTAAAATTGTATAATATACGTATAGTTTTGTTTTTTATTCTTGTTCAAGAAATAGTTATATTTTATGCCGTTTATTTTGATATTAAGAAATATTTTTAAATGATTCAAAATTAATCTATTTATATAAAGGAGAAAAGCGACTCACTCACTGACTGACTGACTAATCACGATATCACTGGAACTATTAAACCTACAGATTTGAAATTTGGTAGGTAGGTTCCCTTCATGGCGTAGACGTCAGCTAAGAACGGATTTTGCAAAGAACGAACCCCAAAGGGCGTTACGGGGGTTTAAATGGCGTTATAGATAATTATTTCTATTATTAAACTATTAGATGTACAGTCTTGAAAAAAAACTTGGTATACAGATTTCTTTCATAAAGTAGAGATTCCCTACATAATAATTTTTACGAAAGTTGACCTCCGAGGGGCGTTGAGGACACTTAAGGGCATTTTGAATACATATTTCCATTTTTAAACTATTAGAAGGGCAGTCTTGATAAGCGGATTCTTTTCATAGAGTAGAGATCCGCTTCAAAATGGATTTTGTCAAATTCGACTCCCAAGTGGCGTTGTAGAGAACTAAGGGGTGTTATAGGCAATTAACTTTTTTAAACTATTAGACTTAAAATCTCGAAATTGAGTAAGCAGATTCCATTAAGTAGAGATCCGCTATAAGATGGGTTTTGTGAAAATCGCTTCCTAAGTGGCGTTGTAGGGAATTAAGGGGCGTTATATAGATAATTATTTCCATTTTTAAACTATTAGACGTACAGTCTTGAAATTTCTTATATAAGCGGATTCCTTTCATGGCGTAGTGATCCGCTACTAAATAGTTTTGGAAGAAATTGATCCCCAAGGGTCACTGAGGCGGATTAAGGGGCGTAATAGATAAATATTTCCGCTTTTCAACTAATAGACCCACCTGCTTGAAAATTAGAAGGTATGTTCTGTTCATGGAATAGAGTTCCTTTTACAAAGAGTTTTGCGAAAATGGACCCGCAAAGCAGTGGGGTTGTGAGGGATTAAGGCGTGTTATAGAAAAATTTCTGTTTTTGAATTTAACCCATTTACTTGAAATTTGTTTAGCACGTTTTTTATTTGAATAAAGTTCCATTAAGAATGGATTTTACGGAAATCAACTCCAGGGGGAAGCAGGGAGAGTTATTGGGGTGTATTGATAGACAAAATCCCCGTTTCCGAACTGCTAAAACTGCAATAATAAAATTTGATTTGCATGCTTTTTTTGTTGAATTGGAATCCGCTAAGAATGCTCTCAACCAGGTATTGATGATAAAAATTCCGTTTTTGTTCTGTTAGATTTAGACTTGAAATTTAGCACACATGTTTATTTTATGGAGTAGAGATCCACTGAAAGTTGCTTTGGTGGATGTCCACTTGGTTATTATTTTAAGTGAGCGCAAAATAATTTTTCTATTTCTATTTTAGATATAAATAGAAATTAGATATTATAATTTATGTCTTTTTTATATCAAGAGGCGAGAGTTACAGCTATAAATATATTTTTCAATACAATCGAATTCTTAGTGCTAGATATCAATAATTCATGTATATGTAAACAGTATACATTTACACAACATTGTGAAATACCCAGTGAAGCGGGTGGGTAACGGCTAGCATATAATAAAACTTTCAAAACCTATATTATTCTCTAGCTCTGCAAATAATATCGCTAGAATCGAATTGTTTCAAATATGACCTACTGTTTGGCACGCTGAATCCTATCGGTAGATTGGCTTGGCATGCCACAAATACAAGGTTGCCGACACCTGCTCTATACCCTGCTCTATATACTGCTTTAATTATCCAATTTAATAACGCGAAGAGCCAATGACCGCTAACTGATTGTTGCCTGTTGTGTGATATTACTAATATTACGTACTTATATTAAAGCACAGTTGTTTTTGCCATGTCACCTTTCAGCAACGTTTCTCAAACTGTGGGTGCGCCTCTCTAGATAACTGTACGAGGGGGCTGCTGACATATTAAAAAGTCGAAAGTAAAGATTATTATTATAAAATTATTAATTTACTGATAGTAAACAAACAGAATACATTCTGACATAATTAAAATAAAATACACATTTGCACTGATATAATACACCTATAAATGTAGCGGTACCACACAATGTATTTTATAATTAGCCATAGTAACTTAAGAACAAGTTTATAATAATTACTAGTATGCCCATGGGCCTTTCATATATAAAATTATATACAAAAATTACACTCATCTTGATAATGTGCACGGTTTATATAATTAATCTCTTACCTGCCGATTAAAAGTTACACGATTCGCTCCCTAATGCATAGTTTTCCACGATGGCACGTGTCTGTGATGTATTGGGAGGGGGGAGAAATAAGTAAGCAAATCTTCTGAAATAAGTAAATCCTTCGCAAACACTGTCAAGGACCTTTTATTACATTCCAAAGCCTTCGAAATCATTTGATGGATAGCAGTGCACAGAAAAGATTCATACTTCAGAAAGACATATATATACGTCCAGGACATTTAACACTTTAGATGAGTGAGGCGTTTATATATGCTGGTGGTACTTGAGAGGTTAAAGTGAATTGTAGCATCAGCGTTCAGGTATAGTATTATTGAATTCAATACATTGTCATTGAATGGAAGGGGGCGCGATGAAAATTATGATTGAATATTGGGTCTTAAATATTAAAAGTTTAAGAAGTAACACTGGCTTACAGTTAAATAGATGAAAAGTTTAAATACAGAGTGAAATGCTCAGAACATTGGCAGAAAATAAGAGAGATAATTTTAATCATCATTTTGTGTTTGGAATAACGACATTTCTTATCACGGATTATAAGTTTCTATGCACTTCCATTACACACATAGAAGGTTTAGCTATGTTGCGGGAAAATCTGCTGATTTATCTTATTTCGATTCATGTATATAGCAGGGGCATCGTAGTATTGATTATAGAAATAGCATACTGTTTGTTCTGTTAGCATGCAGCTGTATTAATGAAATGGTTGTAGGAAAGTTCAAAAAACAAGTCTCAGGCCAGAGGATTAACGGGTATCTCGTGTTAATTTCAGAGGTGAAACATGTATTGTTCGTGACATGATCTAAGTCTAAAACGGCCAATAGTACCAGAGGGTACAACAATGGTTACTTAATAGAGGTGTGCCTCAACATACAATTTATCGCTCATCCTATTAAATATTGCTTTAAACAGTTGGCACTCGAGTCGCGTTCCTTCGATAATATCCCGTTAACTGCCAGAAGCGATAGCAAGGGGTCATAGAACATTGCCATTGGACCATTGAACGACACTAAAATGTCGCTTGGTCTGACCAATTCCGTTTGTAATATGATCAACCATATTTATGAGCAAGTATGCCAAGTAGCAAATGAAACCCAAGCTCTTCGGGACTCAGCTAGCTCGATTAAAAACTGTGGTAGCGATATTATGGTAAGGCGAATCTTTTCATTTGACACATTATCCATCATCCTCATAGAACCCTGACGTATGTGCACTACTATCTGAACATCATTAAAAAAACAAGTTGGACCTCTTCAAAGAAACAGTGTCCCCAATAGCTTATAAATAAGGTAATGCCCAATTTCTTAAGAGTTCAATCTTTGAAGAAAGGTTCACGGAACTTTTTGGTGAATTATAAAAGTCATGCCTTGACCTCTAAATCAGTCTAACTTAAATTCAATCGAACATTTGTAGTTCTATTTGGAAAACTAATTTTGTGCAAACACGCTACCACTCCGCAATCTGTGGGAATTAAGGATCAATTGGTGAGAGCCAGCTACCATACACCTCAAACAAGCTGTCAGCACCTTGAGTAGTGAAAGACGGTGGTGGTTTCGAGTGTGAGAGGGGCTAATATTAATTTAAATAAGTGGTCGCAAGGTAATGAATCTTCGGTGCATATAAATATATATATTTCTAATGGTAGATTATGAACAGGTACAGCAAGTATAAATGAAGGGAAAAAAGCTGAAACATTTTATTAATCTAGCATATCTGTAGAGCTTAATGGGACAGACCTCCAGCGTTCCAATGTAACACTTGAAGAATATCAACTTGAGGTGGGGGAGACATAAAGAGATGTTGTAGATCTTTTTGCCACTAAAAAGTATTTTCAATATATATAAGCAACCTTATTAATTTTTTTAAATAAACAGTAATGCATCTAATCATTTCAAAGACCATCAGATATATTATTGTTTCATGTGAAATATATAATTTCAATACTTACTTAATGACACCAAATAAGCCATGAGGACGTGAATTACAATGGTCAAGATAGTTCCTATGAATTTAATTCCATGTAACCACGAAAAGTCTTCGTCGTTACAATCACTTCTAAATATTCTTCTTCCATTAGTGTAAATGCAAAAGCAATTGAAGAATGGATGAAAATTTTTAAAGCACGCTATAAAATAAAAAACATCACGAATTAACAGCTTATTCCAGCAACATAAATTGAGTCACAAATCTATTCTAATTAAAAAAAGACATGTTGTGTGTGTGGAGAGGGGAATAGCAAGAAAATGAAACAATCTAACAGCGCGAAATTTGTACGTTGAAACCACAAATGACGACAAGGTGCATCTCGAATGCATTAGCTCGAAATTCGTTTGAGGTTTTAAAAGAACTATGAAACTATAGGATGCCAAGTCTACAATTTTTATAGGAAATTATACTTTTTTGATATCACTATTTGTTAACTTTATTACTACATTTATTTATCACGATTTACTTTTATTTATTCTTTGTAGCAAAATTAAGCTCTTTTCCGTATGATTTATGAAAAAAGTTTTCTTTTAATGTTTAAATTTTAGTTTTAACTACATACACAGTTCGTGTTTGTACTCCATTTTCGATGTAGATGCATCAAAGGGGGGAAAACTTAACTTTTACTTTTCAGTAGCTGTTGGTTAGATCTTTGTTGGATTATCCGTTTTAAATTGTTTTTAGCTTCCTTTAGTATTCTATATAACATTTAAAGTAGCTTTAAGTTCACACTACCCCTGTACTTACAGTTGTTCGATCATTAAGTCTCTGTAATGACATATCTTTGGTACTTTTCTTAACTTATATTACTGTTATACAATTTTCTTTTCAATTTAAATTTGTCTGACATATGTTATAACTGTACTTTGAGAAATGCTAAATGTCGCTTTATGAGGATAGATTTCTAAGCTAAATTGTCTTTTCGTTTTAGTTGTTATCTTCTAATATCAACTCTGAAGGCATACTTTGGTCCAGAGGGAAAAAAATATATATCATTTGTCAAGCCATCGATATTATTTTTTGCATTACATAATTCCTTTTAATAAGTTACATTTATGTTCTGCTTATTATTTTACTATCTATAGTGCACTTACATCAAACAGGTTAATTTTTTGAAAATAAAATTCAGCTAACAAGCATAAAAAATTTCAATAAGATTTAGACATGGTGCCAAACAGTACATTGAAAAACTAAAAATATTTCTTTAATGAGGGCCATTTTTTCGAATTATTTTCAATAAAATGCAATTCAGCCTTAAGCAAAATAATAAATTAACATAAAATAGTTGAATATCAAAGATAAAATGAACACGCCAAAGAAGCAAGTGGAAGTCAATGAATACAAACTTTAACATGAAAATAATAATGGTAGTTCAGCATGAACACTGCGTATGTAGATGAATGTAAAGTGAAAGTAGTTAAGTATTTCAAAAATGTAATTTTCATCAGTTTATGCAATTTATTTCAAGAATCTTTAACTTCCTTTCTATCACACTTTATAATTAAAGTTATCTCGGTTTGAAAATGATTTAATCAGCGTTATTGAACTAACGCTATTCAGAATTGCGGAAAATCGCTATTAATTTAATATCCGTCAATTGCGAAGGATTCATTCCACATTTCTTTAAAATAATATGCAATATTTTTCAACAAATGAAATAGTTAGTTTAAATTGAATTAATTGTATTATTCTTAAAAATATGTTTTAATTTACGTCTTCTTATCATGTAACAAATAAATTTCTTTAGAAAATTCTTTTTATTTGAACTGCGGTAAAGCGTAATAAGGAAAAAATTGCTCATACCTATTTTTAAATAAATAAACATGTGATTAGATAAATCCAGACTTCCAGTTTTAGATTAAGCTTACTATATTTTTTCAATTCCTATTATTTTAGTTCTCTCTCTCTCTCCTCTCTCTCTCTCTATATATATACACTGCTGGATAATTGCTAAGGACGGATAACACTATCATCCATAGCAACCACAAAATGAAAGGAAGCAAAATGTGGAAAATTAGAATAAGTGCGGGATATTAGTAAGAAGTATGAGTATGCAAATTTTTTTCCACGTCTGTTCATCACGTGATAGCGTTCATAAGAGCTATAAAGGTTTTGACGCGTGTGGACAGTTGTTGTTTCAAGTCAAAGTTTTACAGGAAAGATTTAATAGACGAACTTAAAATTTTTCGCATGTCTTCCCGACATCACATAGACGATTTTATGCTTGGCCGAGTTATTGAAAGATCGAAGAAGGGCGAAAAATAACAGATGTTGCCAGGGAGTTCGACATCGCTCACAGCATTCTTTCACGGCTGTGGAAGTCATTTAAAACTACTGGAATGTGTAGTAGACGGCACGGGGAGGTCATGTTAGAAGTACGACGCCTGCAGGAGACAGATATATCGCCCTATCTGCAAAAAGGAACAGGCGCACCACAGCTCAGTAGGTGGCAAATCAGTTTCTTGCTGCCTCAGGAAAGCAGATCTCCCGAAAAACTGTTGCCAGACGTTTGAGGGGAGGAGGACTATACGCACGCAGACCTGTTGTGTGTGTCCCATTGACCAGACAGCACCGTACTGCCCGTTTGCAATGGTGTCGTGAGCATCACAATTGGACTGAACAGGACTCTGCATGCGTACTATTCTCAGATGAGAGTAGGTTCAGTCTGTCATCGGAATGTAGAAGCCAACTGATCTGGCGCGAGAGTGGTACTGCTTATCGTCGAGAAAATATCCAGGAAAAGGACTGATATCTGACATGCAGTATCATGGTGTGGACCGGCATCATGATCAATGGCCGCACGCGCCTACATGTGGTTGCGAATGGGACTATGACTTGCCAACGATACATTGATGAAGTTCTACTTCCTCATGTTCGTCTTTTCCGTGGTGCTGTCGGTGATAAATTTGTTTTTATGGACGACAACGCAACATGTCATCGAACACTCGCTGTTCAGGATTGTCTAGACAGCGAGGGTATTCAACGTCTCGTATGGCCAGCGCGTTCTCCAGATCTAAACCCCATTGAAAATGTGTGATGCTTTGGGGAGGTAAGTTGCTGGTCGAAACTATCCTCCGACAAACAAGAACACCCTCATCCGTGCACTCGCAGAGGAATGGGATAAATTGCCTCAACAGCTGCTAGATAATGTTGTGCAAAGTATGGTACGACGTGTGGAATGTTGCATCACACTCCACGGTGGACATATCCCGTACTGATACCTTTCTTTAAGGTGCCTGCTGACTTTAAATGCATTGTTCCATTTCTCCGTACGCAGATCAAATGAACATTTTTTTCTTTCAGATGTTTCTTAGCTTTTGTACTTTCCAGAACAATAAATATTCTTTATTCTAATGTCTGAACAGTGTGGCAACTATATTTTATCCTACTAGGACTCATGTCTCACTTAATGTTATGCTACATAGCAATTTGTGATCCGTCCTTAGCAATTGTCCAGCAGTGTATATATATATTTTTGTTAATATTTTCTATCGTTAATAAAATACTTTATATTCGTCCATTCAAACTTACAAATTTTTTTAAAATTGTATTGAATGACACTTGGTGTTAATAAATTTTTTTAAATATTAATTCATCAATTAAATTTTATTTTTTAACTTTAAATTTATTCTGCGGTATTTTTGTCGTAGTTACAACTAACTACAACAGATGGCACCAGTATGTTTTTCTAACGAAGTAGGAATTAAAGTTTAAAAAAAATTTATATTACAGTACAGTCCCGCTAATCCGAACACGGTTAATCCGAACATCCGGTTAATCCGAACGGCTCCGCGGAAAAAATTTTATAATTTTAAGGACGAAAAAATCGGTGAATATTTCAATATAAAACAGTATAAACCTTAATTCAAAAACAGTTGTTTTTTATTTAATATTCACGCACTGTACATCAAGTTATGGTACAAATTTTAAAATGGAATAAACTACAGAACAGAACCACTAATGTTTAGTATGAAAAATTGTACAACATAACCCGTACTCCCAGTTCAAATAGTGATTTCGCTGTTACTCCGGCTAATCCGAACAATCACGTAATCCGAACAGGGGTCGGTCCGATATTGTTCGGATTATCGGGACTGTACTGTACTTGTTTCATCAAAACTCTCATTTATAGGAATCTTTTTTTTCATTCAAGTATAGAAACTAAATTTATGGGGATTTTGTCCTGTAAACTTACAGGAAACTGATAACTAAGAGTTTTTCCAGAAAAGCTTCGGAAACGAGGCGTAACACATTTTACACAAGAAATATTTTTTAATACATGACTAAAAGGTACAGATGGTATTAAGTAAATTTCAAAACTTGCCTCCTGTTTATATAGCAATAAAAATAATTCAATATAATATCACTCTGTCTTTTAAAATTTCTAATTTTTTTTCTTTGGAAGAGCTCGTTTTACCTTCGTTTGAAGGCTTTCCTGTATGAGAATGGATGTTTTTATTTTCATTGATTTCTCCATCACTCGAACGACGCTTTTTCTTTGGCCTGTAGTAATTATCGTAGGCAGTAATAGTAGTTCCTATTGCAGCGAGTATCAAGAAAATGGAAATGATAAATCTGAAACAAAAGATGAGTTATTCAGCAGATATGCGTTTGGATGGAATTATATTTATTATTTTTCTGTATTTGTATTATTATTCAAACTATATTTTTATTATTGATGTGCTTTGTATGTTCATTCATATGCTACATTTAATTTCTTTTCAATTCTTAGTATTATTGATAATGTCTATTTTATATGTATTTTTTGTATAACTAGTTTTATTCTTATATTTCTTAATAACGTCATCGACTATATTAAGCCTTTTCGCGATGGCAACGTGTGACGGATCTATCCGCGATCCTTCAACTAATCATCTTGGTAAATCTTTGGGCTATCAATTCATGTTTTTCACAACCAACCCTTCGGGAGAAGAAAATCGTGATATTCAACTTAACTTACAATGCATAGTCGAAGTTTTCCGACCAGAAGAGAGAGTAGGAGAGAAGATAAACTCGAATCAGAGGTATCAGATGAGATTGTTACTGACAGGTATCATACTTGAATTGTGTTGTGATTAAAGACTTATTTGAAGGAAGCTTTAAAGTGACGATTGTTCACTGAAATTAAATCGATATTAGGTTCATTCAGAAGATAAATTAAATCCTATATAAAGTAAGGATAGAGTTAGATAGTCTCCTAATCTTTCGTGTATTACCGTCGTAGTTCCATTTTCGCGGCTAGTACCGAGACATTCTCCTACTATTATTAGTTGAATTTGTGTCGTTTTATTGTGTGATAAATGAATAGATTGATTGGATCAGGGCCAGTGTGTCTTCCTTACCTCCTAGGTGCCCAAGAAAGAGGTGATAACCACTCACAAACGTTTCGTTTGTTTTTTGAGTTTGTGTTATATAATTTCTGTGGAAGGTTCTGTTGCTGTACTGTCTTTTTCTAGGAGAGGTTCTCGCCGCACGAAACTGTGGCATTTGTTCTAAATCTTTTTACGCTAAATTGAAGTTGTTGTTTAAAAAGCAAGAATCATCGTTTAATCCCGTGTAGCGAACACTATGCTGCTTTAAATATAGTTTTTAGATTCTGCCCTCATAATGATGAAATATAGCAAGTAAGGGAATGTACATTTCTATAAGTATAATTTTACAGGTAAAATATTTCATCAGATGTTATTTTATTGCTTATTTAATAAAGTAAGTTAAAAAAAGATTGTGCTTAAATATATTGTGAGATTTGAAAACGAGTGAATTTAAAGTTCAAAAATAAATATACTTTGCTGATCTCATATGAAAATTCTGGAGAGATTTCATATATTGAGAAATGTTATAATAATTTCTAGGATTAAACAATATTTGATCATGTCCCTTCATTGAATAATCATATTATAGATAGAAGAAGCCAAAATTCAGCTGCTGGCGGAATTTTGGAATTTATAACATAACACATGCAAATTTATGGTATAAGTTTAGAACGAGAAATCCGATTTATTATTTAAATTTATATACGCAAAAGCTGTATCAAACGCAAATATTTCTACTCGTCTTTTTCTAAAATCTCAAGTTTTGAAGTTTCGTCTAATATAAAATAAAAATAAAGATAAAATAATATAAAGATATATTATTATGAAAAAATTATTATGAAATAAAAAGATAAATTAGCATAAAATAAAAAGATAAATTTTTATAAAATAAAAAGATAATTTGTTTATAAAATAAAAAGATAAATTATAGTATAAAATAGAAAAAAAACAAAGTATTTATAAAATAACGATAAAAATATTTTGAAAAAATAACCAGTTCTTATGGTTAATTAAATATTTTCTTAAAAACTTTTAGTGAGAAAAAATTCGTAGTAATACTTCAAGTAAAGCCATTCAGAGATGGATCACGTTTCCTCTGATTTGAAAATGGTCTATAAACACTAAATAAAAATTCAATTCAGGCTAACGCTTTTAAATTCTGAAATACTACCTGAGGTATTTTTCTAAACTTTGAAAAAAACTATTCTTAAAATGAAAAATAGTACAAAAAGGGATTAAAGCCATACACATTATTTTCTCTAGGGAACTTAAGTAGAATTTTATGTACTTCTCTCCCTTTAACAATGCGTACTAAAGTTTCCACCAGAAATTACATAGAATCAAAATCCCGAAATTTTATTTAACGTAATTCAGGAAATATTTTTTAAAATTTTTATTCAAAACATTTACGTGAAAAGATTTGTACTATAGTCGACAAATTATTATTGAATTAGCTCTTCCTCAAGAATATTAATAAAGGGATAGAAATAACTTCAGGATGAATTGTTTTTTGTTTGATATAAAATTTGGAAACAAATAAAATGTTAAAATATATACTTACATCATGAATTTGGCTACCATTGTTAGTTTCATGGGAGCATGTTCTTGATACGTCACAGATACATTCGCATGTGCTGGAAGTTCATCTGTTGTTATAGAGAAAATATAATCTACGTAAGTATACCTTTTACAACAATGAATAAAAACGTTCACTTTTGATTTAACCTTTGACAATAATATTCGGTGAATAGTCCTGTAACATTAACGTAAATGAAATATTAATGAAAGTTACCGAATTGTTCTTGAAATAGCCCCCCCTCCATATGTATGCAGCGCTGAGATCGGCTCTACATGTCCTGAAAACTTTGCAAGAAGTCTTCAATTGGAATGGAGCTCAAAAACCTCGTCACGTTCTGCTGGATGTCGGTAATATCATCGAATCCCTTTCCTTTCAAAGCGAGTTTGAGTCGTGGTAATAGTAAAATGTCTAGGAGGATTGAAATCTGGCGAGTAGGGAGGACGTTCAATTTGCTCCACCCTCTTTTTTGCTAGGAACTGTTTGACGATATTGGCTGTATGAGGGTGAGCATTGTCTTGAATTAAAAAACCATGAACCTTGTTTTGCGTATTGCAGTGCTTCTCAAATTTTCAATACTGGCGCCCCCCTTTTCGATCACAATTTGTATCGCACCCCCCTTATACATTAATAATGTACTGAAGGCAATAATAATGCACTTTGACGCTAAAGCTACAATAGGCGATCTTAATTATAAACCATACAAATTAATAACATCAGTATTAAATTTTGAATACTACTTTTAAGCAAAAAAATAAATTAATTAAGTAATAGGATAATTTTATTATGTTATTCTTCCTTTCTCTAATTCTTAAATTGAACATATTGCAAAATGCGGTGACTGCTTAGAAGACAAAATATCGATATCTGCTAAATATAGCAAAAGAACTCAGAGAGTGAATTTCTAATCATAAGCATTTTCCTTATAAAAACTTTGCTTTGCAAGACAAGCCCATGGAAGTCGTTAATACTTATTAAAATTGCTCTTAATTTAGTATTAATTAATTAGTTATAAAATATTCTGTGCAGCACTGATACATTAAAAGTATACCGGCTGAAGTGCCCGCTTTTTGCACGAGTTCATTTATAAGAAAATAAAACATTATTGATATAATAGCTTAATTGTAAGGAGTTTGAAGCAAAATGCTCGACAATGTTTACAAAAATGTAAAATTATTTTTTTAAAATGGTTGCTCAAATTATAATTAGTTTTAAGCGAATGGTAATTTTAAGCCTCACAGAATTAGCATTTATATTTGATGTTAAATAATGAACAATAGTATAAAATTCCGATGAAGAATAACTGTATTATTTTTAATATTCAAAGCGAAAAGACTTCAACATGTTTTAACCCGAGTGCAGGCGCGCACTCGATACGGTCGAGCGGGGTTATTGAGTCACCCTAATCCTTTTTTTATAATTATTTTATTATACACGATACAAATCGTGATTCCAGTGACTAACTTAATTAAAAGAAAGTTTACTTACCTACTTTCAAGGAATTTCAATTTTTCTTTGGTAACAAATAAACAGTTTTGCCAGAATTAACGATTTCGTAATCTGTGCGTCCCACGTGACCACTTCCGGGTAAAAATTGTATTCATTATGATTATATGAAATTGTGTAAAAACGTTTTTCGCGTTATGCTTTATATGTATGGAATACTCGTAAAAATAAGTCTTGGCCAAGTAATCCTTCAAAGTACTCTCCGTGCTTTTCCAAATATCATAAGTCTCTTTTGCATGGAAAAAAGCGTAACAGAGAAATACATTACTTACAACTTCCCTAAATGAGAAAAAAACACATAAGAGAGGGGTCATAACTAACTGTACCAATAACTTAGAAGGTTAAACAGATTACAGCTATTATGTGCAGTATTTCAAAAATAATGACAGTGATGAATTTTTTATGTTCCTAAAGTTTTTCGATTCTGCGTCTGAGATCTGTTTTTTTTTCACTGAAAGAGTTGTATGTTAGGTTTAAACAGAAAGCGCGATAAAAAAATCTCTCATCATGGGATTACAGCAAATCAAATAAAAGTTTTTTTATTTGGTTATAGGATCAAAGATAGCTAATTAGGTATCGAAGAAGTTTTTATTTTTGTTGACTTAATATCGCGCGCGCGCGCCTATAAATTATATTAGAGTAAAAGTGCATTTTTATTAAGTCTGAAAGTATTTTGTTTTAATTCATTCCAGTAAATTAATTATTTTTAAATCTTTTATTTTCGATATGCTTACTCCCCCCTCGTAGGGTTATCGCACCCCCAGGGGGGCGCGCCCCACACTTTGAGAAACACTGGCGTATTGGGGTCGCACTCTGCTTAGATGGTTCATGAAACGAGTGAAAACTGCAATGTACCTTGCAACATCCATCGTCGTTCCCTCAGGTATGAATTCTTTGTGGACAATGATTTGACTATCAAAAAAGGTAACATCCACTTTTTCAATGTTTTCGCCACTAATGGAGGTCGCCGGTCTTCCGCTACGGGGGTTGTCAGAGACACTGTCCTGGCCTTCTCGAAAACTGACTAATCTCTCGTGCACACACTTCATGGACAGTGTTTGATCTTCATAAACACGTAACAGCATCGCATCAAGTTTCTTTCGGTGTCTAGTCAAGCTTAAAACAAAACTTTAAATTGATCTTTTCTTTGTTCCTTTTCCTGTTCTCAGTTAAGAAACAACGCACTAAAGAAGCCCTTTGTAAAAAAAGACTTACACGGAACACAAAGCTCAACTGAACAACGGTTAGAGCATATGGTCAACGCCTGCCGCTACGCAAGTGCAGCGTTTTGTTTCGCCAGTATTGCCAGTTCGACCTTTCTGGTTTCATTCACCGAACTTTATTGCTAGAGGTTGTATATCAAAGCAGCCCAAGTACTTTTGAAGTAAACTGTTTTAAAACTTGGATGGAGGTTTTAAGGTTGTCTTCAGTCAGTGTTAAAGAATAGGAACCTAATTAGGAACATTTTTAAGATACAAAAGAACTGAAGAATAAAATAACCCTCCGTTAGGAGCATGAATCTCTGAGATTCATAATAAACACAATTTTGTTGTCATTCCCACACGGTGAGCGAGAACACGCCCCTACTTCTTCTATCTGTCTTTCATCACTCGCGCTACGTTTCAATGTTAAGGACATGGTTGACCACTTCCTATTTCAGGCGAGAAATTACCCAGGGAGTAATTAACCCCCATGAACCCCCATGAGCAGTGAGAAATTAGGTTGTTTTGTAATTAGTATAAAAAAGCAGTCTCTCAGTTTTGCCGTCTCTTATTAATGGGTGGTAAAAATTTCTTTGTTAAGCTCCCTTTATTTTAAATGAGATCATTTTCAGAATTTATAAATTACTATAATAATTCCTAGTTTTATACAAGAAGCCTGGGCAAGGTCGGCTCAGTCTTTCTTCCCTACTGCAGTGGGTCGATAAATGAGTACAAAGTTTGCTTAGGGACTTAAACACTGGGGTTTTCGCTTCAAGCTGACCACCTGTTCGGGCCATCAGCTCAAGCACCTCAACACCCATTGCTTACGTATAGTGGGAAAGGCACAGTATGCCCTGGCCCTCATGGGCTGTTGTGCCACTGAGTTTGAGTTTGAGTGTTATACACGAAACAGTCTTCAAATAGGGTACAACAAAATTCCACGCAAATTTAGCTGTTATAAATTTCTCTGAAAAATCTAAATTTAGGAGGAATCTAAATTGTTTGTGTTACTTTTAAATACCTTTGCTTATTAGTTGAAAAATTTTAATTTCCATTTCTCTTATAAAACTGATACATTTACTAAATATTTAGAAATCAAGAGACATTGGTACATATGTTATAAAAAATTATTTTTGTGTGTGTTTTGCCAAAACATCTTATTGCGTTAATTTAATTCTCTATTTTTATTTAAATCGCCGGGTTAAATATTTATTACGCATCTAAATACCTAAAATCATATATATTTACGTTTAAGGTGTATCGAGATTCCCACGAATGTTGCTTGCCAGGGATGGTCATTAGGAAAATTTGAGGAAGTATCCGTTTCCATAGCTGAAAAGATCAAAGAAAAAATACATGATAATATTTTGTTATAAATAAAAAAGTATCCTTATTTCTAATTTAGGGTAAAATACTTTCAAAAAGTATATTCTTGTCTTGTTTAAACTTTATGCTGAGTTTAGGTTTGACTCGCGAGTCTTTGTATTGAGAAGAGCTAACAAACTTAAAATTCCGAATATTTAAAGTAGCTGCCTTGGAAATATTAGCACTGAAATACAAAATAAATTCTGGACCATGTTCAAGAGAAGAGAATCTTTCCATATACACCTTAAATTCATCACATGAGAAATATCAGACCCTTTTTCAATTAACAAGCAATAGCTATCCATATGACATATCTTATGTGGAATCGGGAACTTGACTCCATTGTCTGATGTGAATAAGCAAGCTTGTGCCTTTTACTCAGTGTATTCAACTCAACGTTTTGTTTAGTTTACGGTCGTGCGTCTAAACATAGATTGAAATCTTTGAAAGCATTAATGACACTTAAATTTTTATATTTTATGTTGGAAAAATTCTATCGAGAGCAAGAACTAAAATTATTTTATTATAATCGCATGTAATACCGTCTTAACTCGAATCTAAGCCTCACCCCAATTCTCTACAGGTTTTTGACAAGAAAAAAAATTAAAATAATAATAAATATCCGATTAAATATTTTTAGAACAAAAATGACAACCTTCGCAATCCGCTGTAAAGGCCGTCCGCTGAAAACACAATTTCTGCTATAAAACTATTCGCCTTCCCCTCTAAAATACTCATCATAGAACCTGTACTGCCATATATTTTGGGAGAGTGGATTTAAAAGAACATTACTGCTATGTTTCGTCAGAGTATTCGTAAAAAGGGTTATTCTATGTAGTTTTAAAATGAATAGTATTTATAAGTACCGTCAGTAGATAAAGGTTTCAGGCAATGACGTGCATTTGTTTTATGTGTTTCAGATTTTCAGTGGCCGCTGCTCTACTTCCTTTTTTTCTGCATAGATTGTTTCCTCCCTTTCCATACCAGTGTTATTGTAAACTCGATACTGTTACCGATATCTTTGGTGTTTAGGTGATTAAAAGAAAGCATATACAAAAATTTTTCCTAAATACGAAAAGACAATGACCCCCATCCAACCTATGTTTCATCTTCGATTCTAAGCCGCCCCTGATTCTCAGTAGCAGTAACACTGGAAAAATTGCGCGGCTTAGATTCAAGTAAATACGGTATTTTACTTATAAAGTTATTTTAACGCACCTGTTGTATTGTTTTTTAATTTAAACTCTGAGATATAGTACTTAATATAAAACTGTATTCTCTTATTTCAAATGTCAAGAGTTATAGAAAATTATTTCTTTACTTTCTCATACCAATGCAACCATCATACTGTCGAATGTTCCATCTTTGCCCATTTTCTTGTGCCTTAAATCTAACCCATTTTTAATAATAGATACTGGAACTTGATTTTTTTTAATTCTGGAATGGATCGAATTGAAATGAGATATCTTATAAAAATATAAAATGAAGGGATTGTAAAATAATATTTGACTTGATTTTTTGTTTAAATGAATAAGGCCTCGAATATACTAAAAATGGGTTGCCGCCACTTAAATAAAGAGAAAGCCACCCATCCAGTATAGTGTTTAGTGACCCTGACTACGGTGCCATAGGGACTGGGTTCAAATCCCGGACTATGTATGTGCAATCAAATGTATAGTGCCTTCGCAGCATGGGGGTATTTTAAATAGCCATCGAGCCGCATGTCCTCTCGTGAAGTTGATGGATGGAGAAGAGAGGCGGGATGCCTCCGACCAACCCCAGGGTGTTCACCCTCAAAATTGGGATGGAGCCGAGCAAAATCGTAGTGTCAACCGCATGGTGCTCATAGCTAAAGCTAAAGACAGGCGTAAAAGTCTAGCCCTTAGCCACGATGAATTTCGTGGACCTTGATCCGATGTAACTGTCGATCTGGTGGCATAAGTGACAATAGATAAAAATGAAGAAATAGATTGTTTAAAATTATTAATTTCATCCATTAGAATTTTTTTTTGAAAACTGTGTGTTTTAATCTTTCTCTTACACCGAATCTTTTTTTACACATATGTGTACCTGTGGTTTTAACTTCATATCTTATCAAAGGGGAAAAAATCAATTGAGAATAAAGATTATCGTTCGTGCACGTTCATACCTTTCAGTTTAACGACCAGATTGTAATATTTGCTTTTTTTTTCCTTCGAGATTTTCAACGTACATAGTAGCAATAGCTCACTCTGCAAGAAGCAAAAAAAAAAGTGAGTAATGTTTTAAATATATAACTAAAACTCTTTTGGCCTTCGTATTTTTTATTTGATACAGATGATTTACAAAAGTTAATAGGTCAAATAATTATCACACTTTTAACAATCATAGTCATCTAATTAGAAATAGCTTTTGAGGTGCACATCCGGTTGTTATTCGGTTCCAGATGTAAACAACATTCAAATTGAAATTTTGCGTGTAATGTTATTTTTTATGACGATGATGGCAGAATATATATATCATGATGTTTATATTCAAGTCAATAGATTTTAAGAAATGTTTAAAAATGTATACAATTTACTAAGTAATTTACTTTTATCTTCTCATATTTTGTGCTAATTCGAGATTGGTTTGGTTTATTTATAACAGGGCATAAATTAAATTGTTTTTCTTCATTTTGAATTTTAATTTATACACCTGTATTTTAAGAAACTTGTTACAATTATTGTTATATAAGGGCTTAGAGTATTTAAATTGGAAAGAAATAAAGGGAAAAAAATGATATATAGTGATTGTATTTCTGATGATTCCAATGAAGAGAATTCTGAAAAAGTGAAAAGAATTCTGAAAAAGTGAAGAGAATTCTGAAAAAGTGAAGAGAATTCTCAAGATATGAAGAGAATTCTCAAGATGTGAAGAGAATTCTCAAGATGTGAAGAGAATTCTCAACATGTTTTTCCTGATGAGGTTGATGTATTTGTTCAAAATGAAGATAAAGAGGATATAAATGATCTATAGTTGTATAACACTAGATATAGTAATGGATAAGTGTGGAGTAATAGATGAACCACACACACGCCAATTTTTCCAACTGTCAATAAGATAGAATCGGACATTTCCCTCGCTTTATAGGAAACAAATTTGCAAAAATGTAGGTATGAATACTACAAATCTAGAACTCGTTGTTTTTTTTTATTCAAGTACCCCACTACGTTCTGAAGCGCGATTTTAAAAAAGCGCATAAATGGATAATTTTCAAGATATTTAGTATCACTCAGATTATAATACATGTACAAAATTGTTTCAGGGATATTTTGACAAAAAAATGTATTTAAGTATAATATTTTGGTAAACAATTAACTTAGAATAATCTTTTTTCCAAATGTTCTCCTTTTGTGAATAATAGGTCTATTATAATAATATTTTGCATGTATATAGCTCAGATCTCTCTACAGAGGCTCAACTAGAATGTTCGAAAAAAATCACATTATTTTCGGAGTTACCACCAGTTGAAATAATTTAAAATTGCTCCATTCTGTTGTCGTAAAATAAGAATAAACCCACCTTCTAAGTTTATATTTCAAAAATTCTACTTGAGCCTCTGTAGAGAGGTCTGAGCTATATACAGGCAAAATATTATTATAATAGAACCATTTTTCACAAAAGGAGAACATTTGGAAAAAAGATTATTCTAAGTTAATTTTTTGCTAAAATATATTTAAATAAATTGTTTTTGTCAAAATATCCTCAAAACAATTTTATGCATATATTCTAATCTAAGTGACACTAAATATCATGAAAATTATCCATTTATGCGCTTTTGAAAATCACGGTTCCGAACGTAGTGGGATGCCTTCAAGGTAATTTTTTATTACATACCTTTACTAATAAAAAATTGTTTCGAAAAACTTCTTTCTGAAACCTTAATCATTATGTATTTCTTCCAATTTTAAGAAGATTTTTTAAAAAATTATAATTGTCGAAAAAATTGGATTTTTTTGCTGCTGCAAGTAAGACTTGAGGTGCACGTATGTGTACCTCTCAGTGTAACAAAACTACTTATAAAAAATTAGTTTTACTGAAGGAATATTTTATTCTTGCTGCAATCATTGAATGGATTTATAAAGAAACATGTTGCTAATTTAAAATTCACATTTTATTTACCACAAACATAACGAACAACACAAACGGGCAAACATATGAACATTTAGGACAGTGTGCATTTGAAAAAACGCAAACACTGAAGTTTTAAGGAGATAAAAAGTTGCAAATAACAGGCTATTTAACATTAGGTAGTTAAAATAAAATTTAATTATCATACAGAGGTTTGAAAGGCTAGAGACCATTACGAATTAAGTAAAATTCTTCTAGAGAAAATTTAAGCGTTGAATTATCACACACATACTACATACTTATGTATACCTATACATATATATGTCGCATGGAAACGATGAAATTAGGGCTTTCGTCAAATCCCTAAAGGAAATAATCAATTCACGCAAGATGTTAAAATAACGTCTCTTTGATGTATTTTCCCCGTTGAAAGTAAGTGAATTAGTAAAATCCCCGAGCTGTTTTAGTGAAATGATGAAATGAAAACAATATGCCACTTTTTTGGTGCTAGTAATAACTTTTGTTATGGTTAGGATCTTCTGGGACCCATCTCCCCCGGTGAATTCCCACCCCTCTACAGCTTTTTGGCCAATATCTCGACACCCAAGCCTCACAGTCCATTCGGACCTGGCTCATTCGATCCCTCTCTATCTACTCTTCCAGTTTTTATAATTTCATGCTCATACGGTCATTTTCTAACAAAGTTTGTAATTGTTTTAACTTTTTTTTAATTTTAAAAATTTATTTACATCCAAAATAACTTGGCTCCTGTTTGAGTCTCGGACTTGAGATTTGAACCAACTGTTCCACTCGTCAATAAAAAGTCATATAAAGGGTGTTTTTTTAGAGGTATAGAACTTTAAATTGCAATAAAACAACGATGTATTATTCGATTGACATGAATTTTTTTATTCGAAAGATAATCTTGTGGCATTACATTTTTAAATATGATTTCTGGCATAGGACTGCCACGGCAGGCTCGGATGTAGTCCAATCTGGACGTCCAATTTTCGATGACTTTTTCAACATTTGTGGCCGTATATCGGCAATAACACGGCGAATGTTGTCTTCCAAATGGTCAAGCGTTTGTGGCTTATCCGCATAGACCAATGACTTTACATAGCCCCACAGAAAATAGTCTAGTGGTGTTAAATCACAAGATCTTGGAGGCCAATTCACAGGTCCAAAACGTGAAATTAGGCGGTCACCAAACGTGTCTTTCAATAAATCGATTGTGGCACGAGCTGTGTGACATGTTGCACCGTCTTGTTGGAACCCCAGCTCTTGGACATCATGATTGTTCAATTCAGGAATGAAAAAGTTAGTAATCATGGCTCTATACCGATCACCATTGACTGTAACGTGGTGGCCTTCATCGTTTTTGAAGAAGGATTCCACCAGCCCATAAAGCGCACCAAACAGTCAGTTTTTCTGGATGCAACGGTGTTTCGACATACACTTGTGGATTAGCTTCACTCGAAATGCGGCAGTTTTGTTTGTTGACGTAGCCATTCAACCAGAAGTGCGCTTCATCGCTAAACAAAATTCGCTTATGAAAATCGACCATTATTTTCGAAATAAAATTGCACAATTTGAAAGCGTTGTTCAGGCGTGAGTCTATTCATGATGAACTGCCAAACCAAACTGAGAATAAATCACTTGACAGCTGTTAAATCGGTCGCCATCTTGGAAAGTAATGCAAACTTAAACTTCTATACCTGGAAAAAAAACACTCTTTTCTTGACTTCCATTAGGTAGGCATGGAGAGGGCTAAAGCACTAAAATATCATGCCTCCATGTTAATCTTATGTGGTCTGAAAAAGTTTCACCCCCAAGGAGTTCAGCTTGGGACTTGATTTTTACAGGTCCGCCATACTTTCGTGTATGCGCGAGCTTTACGTGGAATTGGCACCCTCCGGTGCTCCCCTACAGGGCTTCCCCATGAATAACTCGAATCCTATGCTACCTTTGTTGACCGCACCGGCTGGACCACCTTGATGTTACTGGTATAAAACCGTGTCCCGATCTTTCTCCAAATCAAAACGCGTTGAGAATTGCTTCTGGTACTGAGCCGACTCTCATCCGTAAAGAGTACACGACTCCATTGATCAGTTGTCCAGTTTTTGTGCTCTCTGCACCACTGTAAACGGTGGCGTCGGTGGTCAACTTTCAAGGGGAGTAAGCGTTCAGGACGGCGGGTGCATATGCCCCCTTTGTGAAGGCGTCTGGCCACAGTAAACCGTGACACTTGTCGGTCCGTTGCTGAAGAGAGTGGCTGAGCAAGGACGCTTGCTGACTGACGTCGGCCTCTTTTCGCTTGCAGGATGATATATCGGTCATCCCCTTCAGTTATCGTCCTCGGGCAGCCACCACCAACCTTTCTAACAGCTGTACCTGTGGTTTGGAACGCTTTCCAAGCACGCGAAGCGACACTTCTGTTGATTCCGAACTCTGCAGCTACACTGATGACGGTACGCCCCTCCTCCAGCTTTCCGATCATTCTTCCACGTGTGAAGTCGTCCAGGATATTTCTTCTAGCCATATTTCACGAACTGACTCACTGGCATTTGCAACGAATATGTTGCATTGCGTCTCCATCATTCATTTTATTCTACTGTTGAGCAGCGCACGCCGACATCACGCGTTTTGCGTACGCTTCTGTCGTTTGGTTCCTGATATTTGCATACACATGACGTTTCTACTGACTTACTTGTTCACTGTACTGATCTCCAGGCCTCCTTTTCTGCAATTTCATGGCTATCTGCTAAATCTTTACGTTGTTGCTTAAGTTTTGCACACCAGTGTATATATATATATATATATATATATATATATATATATTATATATATATATATATATATATATATATATATATATATATATATATATATATATATATATATACACTGCTGGACAATTGCTACGGACGGATCACAAATTGCTATGTAGCATAACATTAAGCGAGACATGAGGCCTAGTAGGATAAAATATAGTTACCACACTGTTTTGACATTAGAATAAAGAATATTTATTGTTCTGGAAAGTACAAAAGCTGTGAAACATCAGAAAGAAAAAAAAAAAATGTTCATTTGATCTTCGTACGGAGAAATGGAACAATGCATCTAAAAGTCAGAAGGCACCTTAAAGAAAGGTATCAGTACGGGATATGTCCACCGTGGAGTGTGATGCAACATTCCACACGTCGTACCATACTTTGCACAACATTATCCAGCAGCTGTTGAGGCAATTTATCCCATTCCTCTGTGAGTGCACGGATGAGGGTGTTCTTGTTTGTCGGAGGATAGTTTTGACCAGCAACTTGCCTCCCCAAAGCATCCCACACATTTTCAATGGGGTTTAGATCTGGAGAACGCGCTGGCCATACGAGACGTTGAATACCCTCGCTGTCTAGACAACCCTGAACAGCGAGTGTTCGATGACATGTTGCGTTGTCGTCCATAAAAATAAATTTATCACCGACAACACCACGGAAAAAGACGAACATGAGGAAGTAGAACTTCATCAATGTATCGTTGGCCCGTCATAGTCTCATTCGCAACCACATGTAGGCGCGTGCGGCTATTTATCATGATGCCGGCCCACACCATGATACTGCATGTCGGATATCGGTCCTTTTCCTGGATATTTTCTGGACGATAAGCAGTACCACTATCGTGCCAGATCAGTTGGCGTCTACAATCCGATGACAGACTTAACCTACTCTCATCTGAGAATAGTACGCATGCCCAGTCCTGTTCAGTCCAATTGTGATGCTCATGAGACCATTGCAAACGGGCAGTACGGTGCTGTCTGGTCAATGGGACACACACATCAGGTCTGCGTGCATATAGTCCTCCTCCCCTCAAACGTCTGGCAACAGTTTTTCGGGAGATCTGCTTTCCTGAGGCAGCAAGAAACTGATTTGCCACCTGCTGAGCTGTGGTGCGCCTGTTCCTTTTTGCTGATAGGACGATATATCTGTCTTCGGCAGGCGTCGTACTTTTAACACGACCTGCCCCGTGCCGTCTACTACACATTCCAGTAGTTTAAATTACTTCCACGGCCGTGAAACAACGCTGTGAGCGATGTCGAACTCCCTGGCAACATCAGTTATTTTTCGCCCTTCTTCGATCCTTCCAATAATTCGGCCACGCATAAAATCATCTATGTGATGTCGGGAAGACATGCCAAAAATTTTAAGTTCGTCTATTAAATCTTTCCTGTAAAACTTTGACTTGAAACAACAACTGTCCACACGCGTCAAAACCTTTAAAGCTCTTATGAACGCTATCACGTGATGAACAGACGTGGAAAAAATCTTGCATACTCATACTTCTTCTTACTAATATCCCGCACTTATTCTAATTTTCCACATTTTGCTTCCTTTAATTTGTGGTTTGTGTGGATGATAGTGTTATCCGTCCTTAGCAATTGTCCAGCAGTGTATATATATATATATATATATATATATATATATATATATATATTATATAAAAAATTAGGTTTTTGTATTCCTAAAATAAATTAAGTATCCATATATATTTTTAACTCAAAATTCCATAAAAGTCCTGTTAAATTTAGAATTGTGACAAATGGTTTTAAAACATATATTACTACTGCAGGCAAATTACTTCATAATATTATACAAAACTTTATTAATCAGCAATGTAATAAAGCTATAATTAAAAATAGTAAAGAGATTATTGATTTTTTTATAATAAAAATATTTATTTAGTTCATAGTTATGACTTTGATGATCTTTTCAATTCCATTGATATCAATGATATTATTAAAGTAATTTTAGAAAACCACAGTATGTATAATCTTAATATTAATATTAACAAATTTAAAACTCTCATAGATTTTGTCTTAAAAGAAAATTACATTAATTTTTTTTAATGATTCTTTATATAAACAAGAGAAAGGACTCCCACAAAGGGGCCCAGCTAGCAATAGTTTGGCTAATATTTATTTACATTTTTATGAATATAATTATATTATTAATAATGACTACTATATTTTTAGATATATTGATGATTTAATTATTTTTGGTAAAAATGATAATTTAAATCCCATTATTAATTTTTATCCGGCTTACTTAAACTTAGTTAAAATTAATAATAATCCAATCAAAACAAATTACCTAGATGTAACACTGCATATTAAAGATTTGAAACTACATAGTAATATTTATGATAAAAGAGATGCCTTTAATTTTAATATCATCAAAGTGCCTTACTGGAATTCAAATTTATCAATATCTATATATAGAAATATTATTTTTAACTATATTTATCGTAATGATGTATTAGTTAGCGATAAAGCTAATATTTTTTTAAATCTTAAAAAAAATTTTAATCACTGTATTGAACATGGATATCCTGCTAACTTTCTTTGTAATTATACTTACAATGGTTTTTAATGATACAATTTGTATTACTGTAATTATTTACTGTTATTATGTTTTGTAATGATTTTTTAAATTTCTACAATATCTAATTTATTCTACAATTATTAAATAGATGACGCCACATGCTTATTAAATTTTAATAATATTTTTTGCGTTTCTTTTATATTTTACACTAATTTTTATATGAATATTATTTTTATGAATTTTTAAAAGTATATATATATATATATATATATATATATATATATATATATATATCGCAATTAATTTTATGTGGTTCTGCTCTCACTCCCTTGTATTTGGCAGGAACACATTACTTGTTGATGCACTCCCGACCATCGTCTACACTCCGAATAAAAGTAGGTTATGTTTTTGTTCATATGTTATTTAGTTTAATGATTTTTAATATCTAACTTCCACATATATAATTCTTTCCTTTCCTCTTGGTACATAGTATGACAAATTGTGAAGGTCCCCTTGGACCTCACTTTGAGAACGAGAATAAGTCGGAGTCATATAAGAGCCAGTAGCCATTTTTATAAATAACTTTATTTATTTGGTTATCTTATCCAAATAGTATCAAAGACTTATTAACAAATACATCTAAAAGATTTTCTCTTAAATATTTACTGATCTAATTAATTAACAATTAGAATATCGATCACGCAGAGATTACCGCGATAAGAGATCCCAGAATTATAATCAATAATGTTTCTATTGAACATTTAACTTAAATCTCACTCCTAATATAAAGCTTTAATGAGACTTTAATTATAAATCAATATTTACCACACGGAATCTCAACTCTTCCTGAGATTAAATTATCCACCAAGAAATCTTCAATTATAAATCTAACTTCACTATTATAACTTTCTGCTTCAATCTCTCTCTCCTACTGCTCTAAATTTACGATTCTGTTTGACTTAAATACTTTATCTAATCTGCATAACAAGGAATCCCGTCCTCTTTTTGGAGCTGATTGGAAATAGGTAGGGAATTAAATTTCCCTAAAAAAGACGACTCAGAAGGTTAGTGATAAAGTTCCGTATAGATTTGTCACAAAATTACAGGTGAAGGTTGGTTGGCTGCAAAACATGTTTAAACCTGCAATCCTTGTTCCTAAGGCCAGGAGTTTGTCATTATACTACTGTGCCTTATTCCTAATTTTAGTTATCTTAGGTTTATAACTATCTGTTTATTTTTATATTTTCGTTTATATATTTGTGTATATGTATATATATGTATATATTTATATATATATATTTATATATATATATTTATATATATATATATATTTATATATATATATTTATATATATATATTTATATATATATTTATATATTGAATTTTTATATTGAATTATATATATATATATATATATATATATATATTTTTGCTCAAATTCTCAATCGCTTATAAAATACTTCTTATTCATCCACTCAAAGTCAAATACATTTTTTTAAACTTGCAGTGTATGGCACTTGATGTTGATACAGTTTTTTCAAATATTAATTCATTAATTAATTTTATTTAATTAACTGTAGTTTTATATGAGAGAAAAAATTAAATGTTTTCCAATGTGTGAAGGCAATATATATATATATATATATATATATATATATATATATATATATATATATATATATGTATATATATATATGGCGACATTATACATTAATTATCCAATTACCAGGTATGGAAAGCTCAATTTGTTTTTCCATGTAGGTATTGACTTTAAAAAGATTTTTTTATATTACTTCTTAGCAAGTAATCTCATCAAATTTCGTAACCATGAAAATTTCATTCTCTGAACATTTAATAATTTTTAATATGTTGGGATGGAGAATTTGTTGGTTTCCTTTTCATTTTATAAAAGTTAAAAAAAATATTGAACTAAGAAATCAAAAGTCTCCTTATAAACGAACATGACATAAAAAAAATTATGATGATAATGTTTCATAATTTAAAGATATTTTTTTCTGTTGAATCAATTGAACAATTTTGTATGCGTTCGCGATAATATAATATGATACCTTTAATGTTGTGTCCTGTTAAATTTTAACAGAATTATCTGCGTTTAAAATTAGATTTTTGTCATTTCCACTCTAAATAACTGTTTCTTTGAACTCATTTGATCCTTTTTAAATGTTAGATTTACATCATTAGTATAAAAAGTTTAAAAACATTAATATAATTGGCATTAATGCTCATAAGTATTGTTGTTACCTATATATAATGAAAGGAAAGCTTAAGAAAAGTATTCTGTGTGTCTCAAAAACAAAGTTTGATAAATTGAAAAATATATTTAAAATACTATATAATTTTTATCATATAACTATCTCAACTTCACATAACTTCATTTCAACAAACAATTTATATGTATTAATACAAAAATACGCACCCAAACACAATAATACAATACATAGTTCCAACAAATTTCTTCAATATGTATCTGTTTTTCAATGATTTTTTTTTAAATTTCTCGTTGAAAAATTTGTAAATAAATTTGTTAACAATTATAATGAAACTCTAAAATGAATTAATATATTAAAAAGCATTCAAATATAAGTAAAATATTTTTTTAAAAAATAGTGTAAATTATATATATATAATATGCCAATTTTTTAAATATAACCTTTTATTTATAGGTCAAAAATAAAAGCTATGATAAAAGAAGATCCTGAATAAGTATTCTTTGAGGTAATTCGGGAAGATGCCAGTTTGTTAATAGTACTTTTATGCGTCGATAGATAGCAATACTGGGCCATTTGTGTAAAGAGTCTGGTTCGACATGAAGTGTTTCTTGTGAATTTATCTGAATTAATCGTCTTTAATCGGAATTATTTTTGGATCTCGTGAGCATTTAAAGTGTTGAGTACAACTTTTATAATACTCCGTTCCTCATATTTATAGTTTATAAAAGTACTTGTTATTTTAAATAAGATATTATCAATATAAGAGAGTTACACATTATGCATCAAGTACGATGCATGTAGAATTTTCCGTAACACGAAAAAATAAGAGCATGTGGCATTTCCACCCTATACTTGGGGGAAGACGCCACATGATTCGAAAAATAAATGAAATGAACTTTAAAATGTGTTATTGTTTTTTAATTTTGTAACACTATGTATAATATTGTATAAAATATAAATGCAATTAATAATTATTATTATAATAATAAGTTGTTTAGCACCATCGATTGCCTCCACCAGCACAGAACACGGGAGCACGGTCCTATTACTCAGGTCAGAAAACGCAAATTATCAGGGCGTATAAAAACTAACATCAGAACTAACATCAAAAATAACTAACTATGCGGGAAATGGCCCGAAGAAAGCTAGAAAAGGCGAGTAAGGTTAAAAAATAACAAGAAATCTTCGAAGAAATTGAAAAAAAAGAGACGTATCAGATTGTGATCCTCAAGCGAAAAAATTCCTGTAGATACTAGTGGTGACAGTTTTGATTAGGATAATAATGACGATTTTTGTGCTGTGCACGAAGGATACTTTTATGCTAAATAGGTACCAAGTGTGACAGGATTCAGTGCATAGAATACAATAAATGTTGCAAGAAGATTGCAATGATAATCATTTGCAACTGAGTGAAATATTGTGTGGAATCATTCGAATCTGTACTCTTATTACTATTAGTAAGATAATTATGAAAGATCTTATCTTTTTTTCTTTTTCTATAGTTATTATTACTTTATATTTAATTTCGTAATGTTGGCCTTATTTTTTTCATTTAATGTTCTGTTGTATCTCACTCCATATTTGGTGGCATCTTTCCCTTTATATATATGGGGGAACATGCCATTAAATGAATTTCTTTAACATTAAATTTTCTTATTTATTTTCATATTAAGAAGAGAATTAACTTGCATACATAACTAATTAAATACTGAAAAAAAAAGTATATTTTTTTCATGGTCTTGTCATTTTAATTTTCAATGAACTAATCGAAAAATACTTATATGTGGCAACTTTCCCCGATATACTATATATTAAATTAAGTTTGATTTGTATTTAAATGCATTTTATTTTGCAATATTTATGTTTTTTTAATTCATTTTTTAAAAATATTCTTAATATATTACAATCCTTTTTTTAACTTTAAATGTTATAGTTTCTTGGTACCTATAATGTACCACATTAGTATGACATTTTAAAAGCTTTTGAAATAGATATTTAGTTTAAATTTTAGATATAACATACACACATACATAATTATTAATGATGGTACCCAATTGATTTCATCCTAACTTACTATTAAAGATACAGCAAAAGAATACGGTTAAAATTAAAATATTCATCTGCGTATATATGGTTGTTTACATATCTATCTATCGATTTATATCTATATTTCGATTCATCTATCGATTTATATCTATACTTTTTGATTCAGCTTTCGATTTATCTATATTTCGATTCATCTATCGATTTATATCTATATTTCGATTCATCTATCGATTTATATCTATACTTTGATTCATCTATCGATTTATCTATATTTCGATTCATCTATCGATTTATATCTATATTTTGATTCATTTATCAATTTATATTTATATTTCGATTCATCTGTCTATCTATTTATATACAGCATAACAAAGTACGCGATTGAAATAAAAATGAACTCACCTGAGAAGAAATGGATTTATTCTACTAGCTGTTTCTTTAAATCAGATGCAATTAGATGATTTGTAGCCTTCACGCTTTCTGCTGTTTGTGTAAATGCTTTAATAATGCATGTAAAGGTAATAAAAATGAGTACAGCTGTTTAAAAGCCTATAAAAATACCTGAGAAGAATTTATCGTGCTAGAGATGGGTTTATTATATTTTATAGGTACATTTCGGTGACTGCATTTATGACACTTTCTATGCCATTAATACACCGTAATATCAAAAACTATAGAACAGCTTTTTGCTTTCTTTTTGTATTTTTTTCTTGTCATTTTTATGAATAATCTTGAAAATTTGAGTGGGACATAAACGATGCACGGTAACACAAAAAACTAAAACAAAACTTTATTCTCCCTAAAAAGAAATATACTACCTATTTATATTCCGAATGCAATTTGCTGTGATCTCAGCACAAGTCTGGATTGGAAGACGGTTTCACGATCTGAGATAATTATTCGAAGAGCTTCATGCTCCAGAATAATTTATTCCAGCAAAAACTTCGCAACTTCAGCAGTCCGTAAGGCTTTTGTGAAAGCATATCTTGCAGACTACGATTAATTTTCTTCAACGAGTAAGGGCTTAAAAATACCGATCCAAGTTCAATAATTGGGACAGTATGATGTGCCTCGCTTATGCTTATTTCTTCTTTGATGTCACTGCCAATCAGTGGTGAATAAACCACGAAGACAACCTGAATTCGTGGGAGACGTGTAAAACTAGATTGCACTTTTTGGCGATCATCAAAAGTATTCCAGAAAAGCAAATTAACAGCTTAAGTCCAGAGCTCAACGCTGGGGGAAAAGTACACTGTCATACATGCAAAGTGTCTTGGGTCTGTGTCAAAAGTTAATCCTTCAATGTCTGATGATGAAGAAGTGTCTTAATTAATGAAAGGTATAGTGGAGTACATTTATCAGGCCTTACTGACGAAGGAAATCAACACTACAGCTGATTTCATTGAATAGTGCTACTATATCGAGGATACGAAACAGAAGAGAGGATTGGACGAAGAAGGTTCGGGAGACTTTCCATCGTTGTACCGGTGGCAGCCAAGGAAGACGAGTCCAATTTGGTGCCTCTTATTTGAAGAATTGTTAAAGAGGAAGTTCATCGAGTGATCGACAAGCACGTGAACCTGTTCTTTATTTGGACCTCAAATCTCCTATCCCAGTTAATTGAAGAAATGGTACAAGACGAAGTCGAAAATTCTCTGGCACCAGCTTCAATAAAACCTACCGAAACTCAACAACGATCAACATATGCCGCTGTAACCAGGAGATCAAGAATTCCTGCACAAAGATTACCAACACAGCTGAGAAAAACTAATCTTTGGCAAACAGTTGACAACAAACCAGATTGTTTCCACTGTGGACATCCTGGACATGTCGTACGCTACTGCAGGGAAAAGAAAGCCATTTTTTATACTTATTGATTCTGATTCTAAAAGTATAATATTTTGTCAAAATCCTGGGATAATACCTCGAATAAATGGCTTAAAAGCATACTAGTATTGTACATGGACATTTCTCGTCCTTTCTTAAAAATGGGGGGGGCGTTATACGGCAAATTTAACTAAAAAATATTAAAAAATGCAGCTTGAAAGTATGGGTGCGAGCTGTACGCCGTATTTTACGGGATATATAATTTTTTAAAAAAAAAATTTAAAAAAGTGTGATTGAAATATCCATCATCATTCATTTTACATGTTAAGTTCAGTACGAAATAAAAGAAAAAAATATATCTTTGTATCATCTTTTTATTGCTGATGATAATTAAAAAAAACAATTGTTATTATCAGTATCTTTCTATTTTCATCTGCATTCTGTTTTTATATGCATATGTCTTCTGAACTTTGGGATAGCCAACAGCCTTCTAACTGGTCCAAGTATTCATCAATGTCTAGCTCTTTTAAATTTCTCTACAAAATTAACATATAAATAAAGACATATAAAAAAACATTATCGTCGTAAATTAAGAGTGAAATGTAGCGTAGTGATGCGTAAATTTCTTTTATATGGTTTTGAAATGTTTATTTTTTGGGTATTCGATATAAAATGCATAGCAAATAATAAAAACACGAAAAACAAGCCCTTTCCACCTCATTATCTCATTTATTAGCAAAAAATGTCTTAGATAACTTATTAAGGATATTCAAGACATCGCACGTGGTTTCCAACCACAACAAACAGAGGAATTATAAGGTCAAACCCGCAGTGAATTTGATTTTTTGTTACATTCCTTATTACGCAATAATCGCGAAAAAGTTGCCAGCAACAACCAATTTACATTACACCTGTTTCAAGAACTATTTTTTTTCACTAAATGTGATGATGGAAATTTCCATCATCATGCAAAGGAGGGTTAAAACAGTACACTAAAAAAAAAACTCTGAGTGACGAAAAATTACAGGCACTTTCTATTAACGTCCATCTAAATCTCTGATTATTGACGAGATATTAGAAATTTAGATGGACTATATTTACGAGTCTAGTTGTCGTATGTAAAACATATAATTTTTTGAAGCCAAATAGGAACAAATGAAATCGGAATGAGAAATGAACAAGTAATATTTTGGTATATGTATATATATATATATATACCAAAATATTACTTATATATATATATATACATATATATATATATATATATATATATATATATATATATATATATATATATATATATATATATATATATATATACAAGTATATATATATAGGAATCACCAAAATCATCATCTCTACTCCTTTTATGCTCTTGTCCTCTCCGGTTAGCAAAAAGTTTTTAATTAGTGACCAGTCGCTTCTAAAGGGTGTTTTTCGAGAGGTATAGAACTTTAAATTGCAATAAAACAACGATGTATTATTCGAGTGACTTTTTTTTATTCGAAAAATAATTATGTGGCATTACATTTTAAATATGATTTCTGGCATATGACTGCCACGGCTGGCTCGTATGTAGTCCGTTCTGGACGTCCAATTTTCGATGACTTTTCCAACATTTTTGGCCGTGTATCGGCAATAACACTGCGAATGTTGTCTTCCAAATTGTCAAGCGTTTGTGGCTTATCCGCATAGACCAATGACTTTACATAGCCCACAAAATATAGTCTAGCGGTGTTAAATCACAAGATTTTGGAGGCCAATTCACAGGTCCAAAACGTGAAATTAGGTGGTCACCAAACGTGTCTTTCAATAAATCGATTGTGGCACGAGCTGTGTGACATATTGCGCCGTCTTCTTTGAACCACAGCTCCTGGACATCATGATTGTTCAATTCAGGAATGAAAAGTTAGGAATTCAGCTCTATATCGATCACCATTGACTGCAACGTTGTGGCCTTCATCGTTTTTGAAGAAGTATTGACCAATGATTATACCAGCCCATAAAGCGCACCAAACAGTCAGTTTTTCTGAATGTAACGGTGTTTCGACATACACTTGTGGATTAGCTTCACTCCAAATGCGGTAGTTTTGTTTGTTGACATAGCCATTCAACCAGAAGTGCGCTTCATCGCTAAACAAAATTCGCTCTGGGCCCATTCGTCGAATCTACGCCTTGCTTGATGATCATTTTGATGAATTGCCAAACCATACTGAGAATAAATCACTTGACAGCTGTTAAATCGGTCGCCATCTTGGAAAGTAATGCCAACTTAAACTTTTATACCTGAAAAAAACACTCTTTACAAGAATATATATATATACAAGTATATATATATATATATATATATATATATATACAAGTATATATATATATACAAGTATATATATGCCATGATTTTAAAGACAGAATCAGATTAAAGTTTAAAAGGAAGGTCTTTATTCTATCGTTTCTACATCTATTCTGACTGCGATCAGGGAGGAAAAAGCCCGCCATGGTGGTGGTTTCACGTGAATAACACGTGAAAAACATCTGGTAAGTATAGTTGCTTTGAAGATGGTGTTTGCAAGTTAATGCTGACATATGTTGACTATTAAATCTAACGACCTAGAATTTGACATGCTTATTGGCTAGGCCATATGTTCGGAAGAAATAAATGGGCGATTAGTTTGATACTTTAATATGAGAACGAAGAAAGATGGAGTCAAAAACTAGATAGGGAATTTAATTTTTAATCTAATTTAATTATCCTTACATTTGCCCCCAATTTTAAAAGGGAATCATAGCGTGGTTTTTTCTCTGTTTACAAACTTAATCAATTTTCAACAAACACAAAACAATACATAGTTATTTAGAAAGACATATTAAACACAGTAGAAATTTTTAAGCAATAATAATTCTAAAATCAAAAAAGCAATACAATAAACGAGAAACTATAACAACAAACACAGTAAGGACACTTCCAACATATTAATTGATAAACATGACTTTCCATACATATAAATGAAGATTAGCTTGTTCAAATCTATTCGACATATAGAATAAGAGCTCACGTTTCCTCCTATTCCTTCATAATAATAGATTCGTATTATAGCTGGAAGATATTTTACAAAAAATTATGTTGGAAAATAATATATCAAACAATAAGATAGTAAATATAAAAATACATGAAATCATACAAATGTTAAAATAATTTTGTATAAAAATCTACTCTGGTGCCATCGTAGTAATACCTTATATTGTTACACACATTTTGTATATATGAAATACATTTTTAAAAAGATAAAATAAAAAAATATAGACACTAATAAAATGAAATTATTAATAATATGAAAACGGTGTATAACACACAACTTATATGCACTATTCAGCATAATAAACAATATTTTATTTCATATGCGTTATAAAACATAAAAATTATAAGAATATAGGAATAAAAGAATACAAGAATATAAGAGCACTTTTTTATTATTTTGAGTCGGAAAAGTGGACTCACTTCAATAATAACTTTTAGTGTATGTATGAAAATTTTCTCAATATTCACTGTAAATTAACAATATCGCATACAATATTTTGAATCTTTCCGTAACCTTCTAAAAATTCGTTTCATAGATAAAAATTCTTGATTTTCTCTTACATCACACATTCACTAATATAATCTGTATCACCTTACTTAATTTTGAACACATCTCTCTGAGAAATCTGCGTCATCAACTCACAGATGTTCAGGGATGCTGATAAGAAACAATGAGAGGTGTACATATCAAACTAAACAAATTTGTCCTCTTAATGTTTCGAGACATATACAAAATTATAATAATTGTATTCTCCCCTTATCCACTGTATAATATCCAAAAATAAGCTTCAAGTTATTAAATTAATTTCAATTTTAGATAAGGAAAATTCGAGAAATAGTGAATCCTGATATATGGCCAGTATATCAAAACACACAATTTCAAAATAAAAAAATTAAATGACATGCAATAAGATTACTGCTGAATAAAATAATTAACAAAACAATTGAGAATTCAATGGAGAAAAAAGAATACAACTTGACTTTACTTTTGTTTCTTATAACAATCAATATCTCTAGTATTAGTTCTCTCATTAGTCATTTTTCTAAAAACTTAATTTATATCTTTCACTTTAAAACACCAATTTCTATCATAACTCTTAACTCATTCGACATCTTAAGATAAAATTATGAGAAGTATATTAAAACTTCTCAAAATTTTGTATGGCTAAACCTATATATACTTTGTTTTCTCAATTAAAATATAAAGAAAATATCTCATTTATAACACAACTATATATAAAAATTAAATACCATATCATATCATATATTCTTTTTCGCAAAGTTCTGTTCAACAAAACTCAGTTACTTCAATGTTACTACAATTGGAAATATATAATCTAACTGACCTCCACTTTGCAGCGTCAGAAACACTTGGTGAACGGTCATCCAGATGCTGTTGTCACTTTATTTCACTAGTAAAATTCTATTTATTCATTTACTTATTTTTCCATGTTGATACTTCACTATTTCACAGTATTACCGTGCAGACTTTCCGGCGAAAAAGATTTTTTTTTCTGGTACTGTTGGTCCTTCCATCATTGTATCACTGGAACTAAATCGCAATGCCATTCGAAGAAGAACATATTTTATTATTATTATTATTCTGGCGGAAGGGATTGGACGCCTTTCATCACTGAGTTGGGGAATTCACGCTTCTCTTTTTGTTTTGTTTCTTTTTTCGTCATTCGAAAGTTGGTTCTTTCATGGCAAACTTGCTGATCTCTTCAGCAACGGTAGCAATAACGTTCGGCGGTAAACATTGCATTCTTCTCGGGGGTTAAGAGCGATGTTCTTCCGGGGATCACTAGCGCGTTTTTTTTTTCCGTACCATTTTTTATTCTGGAAATCCGACGTCTTCAGCATATTGGCATATAGTGCATTCGGTGTTCCATCAAATTCTCCATATCAGTTATTATGGTCGCTGGCTTTAGTTTTTCTATTAAATTATTTTATAAGAAAGATTAGTTTTTTACATTAAGATCGCAGACAAAGATCCTGCCGGCTTTAATTCTGTCATGATTTTAAAGACAGAATCAGATTAAAGTTTAAAAAAGAAGGTCTTTATTCTATCATTTCTACATCTATTCTGACTGCGAGCAGGCAGGAAAAAGCACGCTATGGTGGTGGTTTCACGAATAACACGTTAAAAACATCTGGTAAGTATCGTTGCTTTGAAGATGGTGTTTGCAAGTTAATGCTGACATATGTTGACTATTAAATCTAACGACCTAGAATTAAACATGTTTATTGGCTAGGCCATATGTTCGGAAGAAATAAATGGGCGATTAGTTTGATACTTTAATATGAGAACGGAGAAAGATGGAGTCAAGTGCTAGATAGAGAATTTAATTTTTAATCTAATTTAATTATCCTTACATATATATACTAGCCGTTACCCACCCGCTTCATTGGGTATTTCACGATGTTGTATATATGCATACTGTTTACATATATATTAATTATTGATATCTAGCGTTAAGAATTCAATTGTATTGAAAAATATATTTATAGCTGTTCCACTCTCGCCCCTTGATATAAAAAGAACATAAATTATAATACCTAATTTCTATTTATATCTAAAATAGAAGGAGAAAGATATTTTTCGCTCACTTAACCTAATAATCAAGTGATTTCCACCAAAGCAACTTTCAGTGGATATCTACTCCATAAAATAAACATGTGTGCTAAACTTCAAGTCTAAACCTAACAGAGCAAAAACGGAATTTTTATCATCAATACCTCGTTGAGAGCACTCTTAGCGGATTCCAATTGAACAAAAGAAGCATGCAAACCAAATTATATTATTGTAGACTTAGCAGTTCGAAAACGGGAATTTTGTCTATCAATACGCCCCAATAACTCTCCCCGTTTCCCCCTTGAGT
The DNA here is from genome assembly GCA_019973935.1 of Trichonephila clavipes. Classification (NCBI taxonomy): domain Eukaryota; kingdom Metazoa; phylum Arthropoda; class Arachnida; order Araneae; family Nephilidae; genus Trichonephila; species Trichonephila clavipes. Next base: position 286,197 of record BMAU01020228.1, on the reverse strand, counting down.
TGATTTCCATAAAATCAATTCTTAGTGGAACTCTACTCAATTAAAGAAAAGTGCTCAACATATTTCAAGTAAATGAGTTAAATTCAAAAACAGGAATTATTCTATAACACGCCTTAATCCTCGCAATCCTACTCCTTTGGGGTTCCGTTTTCGCAAAAATCTTTGTAAAAGGAACTTTATTCCATGAACGGAACATACCTTCTAATTTTCAAGCAGTTGTTTCTATTAGTTGAAAAGCGGAAATATTTATCTATTACGCCCCTTAATCCCCCTCAGTGACCCTTGGTGATCAATTTCCCCCAAAACTATTTTGTAGCGGATCTCTACACCATGAAAGGAATTCGCTTACCAAATTTTAAGACTGTACGTCTAATAGTTTAAAAATGGAAATAATTATCTACAACGCCCCCTTAACCCCCGCAACGCCTTTAGGAAACGATTTTCACAAAACCCATCTTACGGCGGATCTCTACTTAATGAATGGAATCAGCTTACGAAATTTCGAGATTTTACGTCTAATAGTTTAAAAAAGGAGTTAATTGCCTATAACGCCACTTAATTCTATACAACGCCACTTGGGAGTCAATTTTGACAAAACCCATTTTGCAGCGGATCTGTACTCTATGAAAGGAATCCGATTACTAAATATCAAGACTGTACGTCTAATCGTTTAAAAATGGAAATATTTATCTATAACGCCCCTTAAGCCCCCGCAACGCCACTTAGGAAGCGATTTTCACAAAGCCCATTTTATGACAGATCTCTACCCAGTGAATGGAATCTGCTGACTCACTTTCAAGATTTTACGTCTAATAGTTTAAAAAATGATTTAATTGCCTATAACGCCACTTAATCCTCTACAACGCCACTTAAGAGTCGATTTTCGCAAAACCCAATCTGTAGGGGATCTGTACTCTATGAAAGGAATCCTCTTACCAAATTTCAAGACTTTACGTCTAATAGGTTAAAAATGGAAATAATTATGTTTAACGCCCCTTAAGCCCCTCAACGCCCTTTGGAGGTCGATTTTCGCAAAAATCATTATGTAGGGAATCTATACTTTATGAAAGAAACATGTGTGCAAAATTTCACGACTATACATATAATAGTTCAGTAACGGAAATAATTATCTATAACGCCGCTTAAACCCCCGTAACTTCCCTTGGGGTTCGAACTATGCAAAATCCGTTCTTAGCTGACGTCTACTCTATGAAGGGAACCTACCTACCAAATTTCAAGTCTGTAGGTTTAATAGTTCCGGAGGTATTTTATTAGTCAGTGAGTCAGTGAGTGAGTGTGTCGCTTTTCTCCTTTATATATATACAAGTATATATATATATACAAGTATATATATATATATATATATATATATACAAGTATATATATATATACACAAGTATATATATATATATATAGGAATCACCAAAATCATCATCTCTACTTCTTTCATGCTCTTGTCCTCTCCGGTTAGCAAAATGATTTTAATTAGTGACCAGTCGCTACTACATATTCCATGCAAATGATCTTAATTTGCCTGATCCAGCCTGTTTGCATAGACAAGTAGACTCAGCTGGACGAATAGATAAAAATCTCCCTTTCTCAGTCTGCAACATGTCATTCGACTTATCGTCTTTATTAAGGTATCCGATTACGTTCGGAAACGTGATTTTAAAAAAAGCGCATAAAGGAATAGTTTTCATTTTATTTAGTGTCACTTAGATTAGAATACATGCATAAAAGTGTTTTAAGAACATTCAGACAAAAATAAATATTTAAATACAATATTTTAGCGAAAATTTAGCTTAGAAGAACTTTTTTTCAAAATGTTCTCCTTTTGTGAAAAATATTTTTATTATAATAATATTTTGCCTGCATATAGCTAAAACCTCTGTACAGAGGCTCAACTATGAATTTTGAAAAAACCCTCATTACTTTCTGACTTACAACCCATTGAAACAATTATCGGCGTTTTTTTCTTAAAATTTATCCCCTCTGTTGTCGTAAAACATGGATAAACCCACTTCTAAGGTATATATTTCAAAAATTCTAGTTGAGCCTCTGTACAGAGGTCTGAGCTATATACAGGAAAATATTAATATAATAGAAGCATTTTTCGCAAAAGGAGAATATTTTGAAAATTGGTCATTCTATTTTCATTTTTTGTCAAAATATTGTACTTAAATATTTTTTTTTATTGTAATACTATACTTAAAACAATTTTATATACATTTTATAATCTAAGAGGAAACTAAATATCATAAATATTATCCATTTATACGCTTTTGCAAAATCACGGTTCCAAACGTAGTCGGATACTTTAAAAGACTCAGAAAATATCAGAAAAACTTGCTTCACCGCAAGTAATCTAGTTTCACAATTTCGAAACATTAATAATCCATATTTATGAATGATAAGAGTAGAATTTACTATATCTATTGTTTTTGTCACTGACAAATCCGTTGAAAAGCTATCGATTTATACTTTGTAAAATTTTGTATTTCAAATGCCAGAATGGAAAAGAAGATGTATTTTCTGAGGTTGATTTTTATTAAATTTGTTTTCCTAAGGCCCCTATCAGCATGCCGTAAGTTAAAAGAGTACCAAAACAGGTGATAATCAGAGATCTGTCAATGATGTAGATCTTCCATAAAGTCAAACTAGACTCCTGCACTGAGTTCTTTCTTAAAATACATTTTATTCTTTCCGATTCTTTTGGAATTCGATAGGGCACACTGTTCATGAAATTTTTAGCTTTGCTTGCAATTTCATTTGTTAGGGACGCCGATATTTTAATCATTATGAGCAGAAATGTAAAAAACATTGTGGAGCAAGTAAGCGAAAGTATATATGTGTTGTTTATAGTTGCTCTCAATGTAAATCTATAAATTCTCCAAAACATTACAATCATACTCAAGAAAACAGTTAAAAAGGCAGGAAAGGAAAACTCGTCATCCATGATACTCACACATTTTGAGATTTCACCATAAACTTGAATTAAATTGTCAATTTTTTCCGGTAAACAATCAGCCTGTAATTCGTTTAATAATTGCTCAATGAGAATTCGAATAATTTTGCAAGAAAGGCTGTAGTAGACAACAAAGAGAGAAAGCACTGTGAATGTTATGAAGTAAAAAATATATTCTATGGTAAGTAAGAAAGTGACAAAATGGGCCAGTTGCTCATGATGAGTATTAAAAAGTATTGTTAATTTATCATTTACCACCTGATACGTGCTCGTGCTAATCATATAGCACCGCAGGATGGTCCATGCAGCTGCCAAAATTTGCATAATGACGAAAATAACAATAAAAGGATATTTCTTTCCTCTAAAATTGCACTCTGGTAACATTTCATAGATGTGGTTGATTCTTTCTATAACATGCAGCACAGCTCGGCGTTTTTTACAAATTGACACGTAAAATGTTGTCATTGATATTCCCAAAAAAATGTGAATTAAGTGAGTCAACTTGTCAATTGAAAACAATAGCCAACCTATTGTTAAGAAAATTTCTATGCTTTGTATGGCAAATACAATTATCTTGGAATAACTTGATATACGATAAAGCAATCCATGTTTCATTTCACTTTCTTCATTTACCTTTTCTGCATTCATCACATCAATGCCGATTAGTTGAAATAATTTAAATACTACGAAGAACTCCTTGGTTAAAGAATGTTCAGATGTATTCTTCACCTCGACCATTCGAATATTGCAAACTTTACTCTTTTTATTCTTAAAGGCGACAACATTTTTTGATTTTATCGCTCTGAATAGTTTTTGATGATTTTTCCGGAAGCTGGTGAACATATTTCAGTAATTCTTAAAATGTTATACGTCTTGTCTCTGAATGAGTAAAAAAAATAACTAATAAATAGACGAATGTAGTATAAAATGCAATGAAGCTTACGGCATTTTTTTAAAAATGTCAATAAATTTCATTGCAAGGAAGCTCAACTAAATGAAAACTCCAATTGACGATGAAAAGTTTGTTTTCAGCTTTTTCGCTTTCCTAAATTTTCAATCTGGAATAAAATGTAAAATACCAATTTGTTGACAGACAGCAAAAGAACGAAGAGTATTCTAGAGAGCTTTTATTTTTAAAAAGGCAATATTTAGCTGTAAAATAGAAAACGCTTGGTTTGATTGAAAGTAAATTGTTTCCTTCATTGATTTTCTCTTTAGAGTTAATCAATATTATTTCATATAACCATCCGAAAATTTTTTTCTTAAGAAACTACTATAAAAAATCAATAACATAATATTAAAAAAAGAGCACAAAAGATATACTCTTATTGACTCATTAATTTATGTTAGATAAACATTTTAACATCACCATAGATAATAATAGCACTCCATCGGTAAGACCACTAATTGCGAGGATTGCATCTACATGGATCATCGACCAAATGGACCATCGATAATAATTAGTACGCATACGCAATAATGATAGTGTATCATATAATCAATATTGCAATTTATATATTGTTTTTTTAATCTATAATATTTAAAACAGTATATTTTATCCACTTTTCCAAAAGAATTAATTTTTTATAGCTTATTTTGTTTTTTTCCTCCTACTTCCGCCCAATTTATCCAAATTTTCCGCAGTAGTAAAATACATTCATGATTTGTCGCCCAACCGCTATAGTGGTTAGCGAAGCTGACTGCGGTCCCATAGGGACTGGGTTCGAATCCCGCAGAAGACATGGATATTTGAAAATGTATAGTGTATTTGCGGCATGGAGGTACTCTAAATATCCATCGAGCCGCAAGTCCTCTTGTGTGGTTGGTGGAAGGAGAAGATAGGTGGGAGGCCCCTGGCCAGTCCCAGAGTTTTCTCCCTCTCCCTGGAACCGAGAAAAATCGTACTGTCACTTGCATGGTGCTCAAAACTAAGGGTAACGACAGGCGTAAAAATTCTTGCCCTTAGCCGCGTTGAATTTCGCGGGCGTCTATCTAACTTCGTTAGGAAGGTGGAATTAGTCACAACTCAACACATTCATAATTTAAACTTGGTATTTACATATTATATTGTCGATCAATTTCGACAAACTAAATGACGTCATCAACTGCAGTAATCATATCTATTGTTTTCAAGCAAGCGCGGGTTTCCATTATTGGCTACATATAGCGGCATTTGGTTTACAAAATTCATCCTTGTTGAATTTTCTGCTCTTGTAAGATTGTAATATATTATTGTATAGCTGGATTTTTTAATCCAATTTTATAATGTGATTATGTAATTTAAAAATAAATTTGAATTATTCATTTTTTAAATTATTTAATTTTTTTTTACGAAGCTGAAAAACTGTTAGCCTTAATAATATTTTATATTTAGTCAAATACTGAAAGGCACATATTTTATTCGCTTATTAAAAAAATTACAATCCTTCTTTCTCTTCTCATTAATTATACGTAAATTAATGAAAATCATCAAAAAAAGTTTACCAAATTTTAACAATTATTTTTGAAATTTATATTTATTCTTCAAGAAACTAATAACAATACAGAAGACTAGCTAAAATATTTTTTAACACTAGAAGGACAAACTTATAGTATATATCTATATTGCCCCAAAACAGTCGAAATGAAAGAATGATTAATGTATAAAGAAATTTGTTTTAAAAAAATTAACTTTTTTAATATTTTTGTATTGTTTACAGTCATAACAAGTTATTAGTAAATATTAACTATGAAAAAATTTTACTTCACTTGAAAAAAAATCATATTCTAAAAATTCCTAAGAAATATTGTACGTTATATAAGTAATAGTTTTTCTAAATGAAATTAAAAAGCAGTCAAAATGACTTCCTTGGGCAATCTAGTGTTAAATGCAAATTTATGTGATACCACTGTAGCAGTTCAATGATTATTTAAGCATAGTAAAAACATCTACTAACAGAAAATTTCAAGTATACATTTTAATTAGCATCTTATTTTGCTTAAAATTAGAGCTGCAACAATTCATGTTGCTTTCTGACAATGTTAAATTTTTACCTCAGATTTCTTCTTAAATATGGCAAGATCCTATTTTAGCTCACCTCGGTTTTTTGTTGTTTTTTTTAATAACTTTGTCATTATTCTGGTTGATAATTTAGCCAAGCGAGCGAACTTTCTTCATTAGCTTTAAAACGAGAGATTGTTATTAGTGATCTTTAGTTATCTGCGACTGATATTTACAGTTATAATTAATAATAATTGGTATAATTCTTACCAATGGGCTCAATTCATGAAGTCCGCATTTCGAACCGTAATGGAAAGCGAAAAGGCTAAAAGAACAGCATTACGTAAGTCGTTTACAATTTGTACTAATAATATTGAAAAAGCAATCTAAGATCGAAAATCTTTAACCGATGATTTCATTGCACTGCAAGAATTGTTTCAGGATATTTTTAGAAGATTGGCAGAAAGTCAAGAAATTGTTTCGGCAGCTATCATAAGCAAAGAAGATTTTGCTTCGACGTTTGAACAGGATTTCGAAGAAGCAGAAACCTACAGAGATAGGTATTGTATATATACGTCCATTTTAGGAAAAGGGATACAAGCGTCGGCGTCGTCATCTTGCTAAGAAATCCATCTATGTCCAATGCAGAAGACCCTTATAGTCAAAAGTTAAAGCAGTTGTTAAAAATTTTCGGATTAGAAGTGGAAGGTGAACAAAGAGTTTTGTTGGTAAAATCTGGTTTTAAATCAGATGATATTTCCAGAAATAAAACGGAGCAATGTTATCGAAAAGAGGATATAAATGCTCTACCTACAAGTGTAGCTTTAGTGAGCACAGGTAAGGAAGAGGGGCCAGTTAAAAAATGTATATTTTGTACTAAATTTAATCATAAGAGTTCTGAATGTTACATTGCTAAAGAAATGTGTTTAGTTCAGCTCTTCTCAAACTTTCAATACTCTCTTGCGATCCAATATTCAATTATAATTTTCATTGCACCCCCCTTCATATAATATTAATGTATTGAATTCAATAATACTATAATTTTACGCTAGCACTACATTGCAGCCTAAAACACTTAAGAGCCACCGTCGTATTTAAACTTCTCCCTCAACCAAAGCATACAATTATTCCGAAGGCTTTGAAATGCAGAAAAAGGATTATAAAAGTGTTTGCGAAGAATTTACTTATTTTAGAGGATTTGCTTCTTTTTTATTCATTTTCTCCCCCCAATACATCACATATGCGTGCCTACGTCGAAAACAGTGGTATCGTGTAACTTTACTCGGCAGTTAAAGTATTAATAATAAATCGTACACATTATCAAGATAGCTGCTTATTTTTGTATGTAATTTTATATATGCCCATGCCGTCACTGGTAATTATATAGCTTGTTCTTAATTTAATATTATTAAATTAATTATGAAATACATTGTGCTGCACTGATGCATTTATAAGTGTATTATATCAATGTAAATGTGTATTTAATATTTTATTTTAGAATGTGTTCTGTTTGTTATTTTCAGTAAATTAATAATTTTTTAAAATAATCTCTTGTTTTCGACTTTTCGATATGCTCGCGCCCCCACCCTCCTCGTAGAGATATTACGGCCCTGTGTGTGGGGGGGAGCACCTCACAGTTTGAGAAACGCTGCTTTCTTTAGTTGATAGAAAGAGTGTTATAATTAAATCTAAGGCGTGTTTTAAATGTTTGAAAAATAAACATTCAGCCCGAAATAAAATTTTACGTTGTGGCTTCTGTAATGATAAATGTCATCACATTCTGTAATGCTCTAAAAAAGAAGAAGAATTAAATAACGTAGACTTTGAAAATGCTGTAAGTAACACTCTTTCTAACCAAAATCATGAAAATTCATGTGTACTTGCATACGATTCCACTAAAGGTCAGTGGTGGCAACAGCTGGTCATGCAATGTTTATTGGATAGTGGGTCAGAAAATTCATACATGACCCAAAGGGACATTTCTCAATTAAGCGTGAGGTCCATTGACAAACAAACCTTAGTTCTCGGTTTGTTTGGGGGGAGGGAATCAAGCCCCAAACAACATTCGAAATATAATATAAAAATAAAAGGCCTAAGAGACAACTTTTCCTGTCGGCTTGAGGTATTATCGGAGGAAAAGATTTGTGGCACTTTGCGAAAAAATATGGATAATTTTTTAATTTCTGAACTAGAGAAGAAGAATATTTTTATGTTCCTGATGTAGGTTCTCGCTTATCAGATATTGATCTGTTATTGGGAGCAGATGCGCTAGGATTGATTAATACGGGGAAGCTCATTAAATTAGAATGTGGTTTAACGGCTGTAGAGACACATTTGGGTTTTACTTTAATGGCTAAGGATACTTAAATTAATCAAAAAAAAATCCTTATCTACTGTAAATGAGCAACAGAAGTCGAGGTCTGCCATGAGTATGTTTTTCAATCAAATATTGTCCTTGGGTGTCAAGGAATTGTGGAGTTTGGAAACCATTGGAATAAGAGATCCCGTAGAGAATTTAAAGGAAAGGGAACTTAATTTCGAATTCATAAAATGGTTTAAAAGTCCCACCTGGCTAAAGAAAGATTCAGGGAATTGGCCAATAACAAAAATAGATTGTGAGGTTATAGAAGTAAATGCTGAAAGGAGAAAGGTTACATTGTGTAGTGTTAATGTAAGAGAAAACTTTCCGAGGTACGCACAGAATTTTTCAAATTATCGCTGTATAATCAGGTTAGTAGCATGATAAAAAGATTCATTGTTAACTGTCGTAAGAGTCCTGAGGATAGAAATGGGGGAGAAATCTCCAATGCAGAATTTGAGAATACTGAAAAGATACTTGTAAGAACTGTTCAGAGAGAATGTTTACCTGAGCCAAGGAATGTACCTATAATCAATGTAGTTAAAGATAATGAAGAATTGTTGCGTGTTAAGATTGAAATTATCGAACGTAAGGATGATCCTTGCTTTTTAACACCCATCCTCTTTCCAACTAATGGAGCGTCAACAACTCCACTAGTTGAGTACTTGCAAAAATCCAATTGTCATGCATGTACTCAAATATTACTTTCAATAATAATGGGAAAATATTGGATTTTAAAATTGAGAAGAACTGTCAGACAGATTATTATAAAATGTGCCGTGTGCAGACGATACAGCGCAATACCAGCTTCCAGTGTTCCTGCTGCCCTGCCTGAAGACCGAGTTTGGGATGCAACGGTATTCGAGACAACATGTATTGATCTCACTGGCCCCGTCTCCCTTCTAAATGGCGATAAAGAGTGGATTGTCTTATTTACATGTGCAGTTTTCGGAGCCGTACACCTTGAAATTGTAACGTCTTTGTCTACTGAAAGTTTTTCGCTCTCATTGCGTCGGTTCATAGCTTGTAGGTGCAGACCGAGGACAATATATACAGACAATGGAACCAATTTTAGAAGTTCTGTTACGGAATTACGAGATCTAGACTGGAGTAAAATACAACGTGAGACTAAACTTCAAAGCATAAAATGGAAGTTAATCCCCCCTCACCGCGGTTTGTGGGGAGGATGGTAAGAAATGTTTGTTAGAGTCATCAAAGATCTACTGAGACGTACTTTGGGAAGAGCAATTCTCTCTCATGAAGAGTTACTCACCATCTTCTGTGACTGTGAAGGAATCATAAACTTTCGCCCGTTAACATATATATCAGAGGACTCAGAGGATTTGGTAGCCATTTCTCTAGCTATGTTTCTTAAGGCCAATACTAATGCGGAAGTAACAAACTTAGATTTCAATGATTTTGCTAAATTCCAACAGAGGGTGAGATTCCGTACCAAATTATTCATGGACCTGAAAAGTAGATTTCGTATAGAATATTTAGAACTGTTGACTCAAAAATCTTACAAGCCAATATCTCACAAAATGAAAGCTGGAGAAATTGTCCTTGTTGAAAATCCTAACAAGAAGATGTTGTATTGGCCTTTAGCTAAGATGTTAGAATTATTACCAGGTAGAAGTGGTAACGTAAGAACCTTGAGGCTGAAATGTGGTAATACAGAGATAATTCGACCTATTCAAAGGATATTTCTTTTGGAAATACAGCCTGAAGAACTTCCAATGGCCACTGTTGGTATGGAAAGGGTTCCAGAGTTACAGACCAAGTCTGAAGTGCCAGTTGACCATAGTGATCAAGAAGTCAACCTAGAGTTCCCCCGAAGTAATTCCTGTTATGGTCGTTTGTAAGTAAGTCGTTTGGACGTAAGATCAAAAAGCCTCAAAAACTGAATTTATTGAACGTGGTGGTCTTTTTTGAGTCATAATTGACTCAAAGGGGGGAGTGTGGTACGTCAAGATTAAATGTAGAACCACAATCGTTTGGCAAAGTAGTACATGAACTACTCAACAATATGAAATGCAAATAATGCTTAATTGCTGTTTTGTGGATAAATGTTTTTATTGGAATAAAATGACGGCTTAGTTTGTTCCTTGGTGCCGTAAATTAATTTAAAAGTAGCCTTAAATACGCAAAAATTATACTTAATATTCAGCACAAAAGCTTTGTAGCCATTTTTATTATCCTTAGATACATTTTATTTCAGTACATGATATTGTATTTAATATTCAACTCAGTGAGAAGAATTTATTGAAGAGAATTTTCAACATGATGCAAGTAGTAATTTAAATATTATTATAGATAAAATTTAAGGAATACTGTACATAAGAAAATAATGTTTTTTGAAAATATGGAGGAATATCATGGTGAAACAACAGATAAATACAGGGATTTTTCAAATAAAAACTCATTACAATATATGCATTTAAATATGTTTTACATTTGGAGTCCCTTGTGAAATCGTTATGAATAAATGCTAGACGTCTTCGTGATTTTTGAGAATAGCTTTTAATCTGATTGAAACACCTGAACGCTGCATTTTAATACTTTGTCATGCAAGAACTTCGGTAAAATCTTAGGAGAGCCGACAATGGCGGCAAGGGAATATTGCAGGACAAGGTGGATGCATAATGCAAATGTATGTAAACAATACAGAAATTAATTAAATATAATTAAGATAAAAATTAAAAAATAGCACTTACTTTCTTACTGCTGATCTTTTCCGAGTGGAGGGTACAGCGTAACAGCAGATTTTAAAAAAGCCTTGAAGGCCTCATCGCTAAGCGAATGACAGTGGGAGCACCGCCATTTATATTCTGCGAGGAAATGGTCGAACATACCCATTCGCCATCTCCATTCAAATCCATCCAAAACAGCACTCTTTCGTTCGTATAATCCCATTCTCTCATTACATTTAGGACATTCATAATTCGAAGCAATCGATATTTCCTTCCTTCATACACCATTCAATCAGTTCTTTCTTACCTTTCGCATTCAACAAAGTAAAAAATTCTAAGGTATATTCACTCACACACTCAGCTATACTTCCAGCCTGGTGCCCAAGAACAAAATGAGGAAATTTGAAATACACACTGATAAAATACGAAACCTCCAGAAATAGTTAGGTTTACCATATCTAGTGCATCAAAGTAGGATTACCATAATAGCGCAATTATCGCCAACCAAAATAATTCGCGCCAAGGGTGTGGGCTCTCCTAGGACCAAAACGGAAACCACTATTGTGATTCCCGTATTAATATGCGGAAAAACTCTTGATGCCGCACTTAAACGCAGCAAGTTAATTCATCTGCACATTAATGGCTTTCGAGGTTTAACAGTAACATATTTACTGGGTATCTGCATATTTTATTTGCATATTATTCCATTTGTGATGAAGCCAGTCTCTTACCCCTATTTACTACGGACCCCTTGCCGACCGACGTTGGAAAAATTCCAGACATTTCCCTAATTGTTGGGAAAGAATTTCGAACTGGGTGGTCAAAGATTTGGACCCGTTTTTTCCCAAACTGTCCTCGGCGTCAAAAAGAGACGCATTAACACTGTGCTTTCGTTTTCCCACGATTCGGTGACGACAGCGTCTGAAATCTTACAATGTGCACCTAGACATCGGTGTCCATGGGGCTAGAGATCAAAGGAGCCGAGACCGACCGGGGCGGCAAAAGAACAAGAGATCACAGGAGGATGGTTAGGTGAGGGATCGTATGACAGAGAAGATATAAGGGGAGTGAGTGGGCCCGAGAGAAAAAATTGGATTTTAACGGGAGCCGTTGTCAAGCTCTTCCAGCGAAGAGACTGGATTTTTGAGGGAGCCCCTTTGAGGTCCCTTCAGCGATAGAGTGAAACGATAGGGAGACCGTGAAGGAAGGCGGAATCCGGGAATCGTATTGTAGTTTTACGTCAAATACGTTATTATTGAATTCAATATATAGTTATTGTATGGAGGGGGCGCGATGAAAATTGTGATTGAATATTGGGTCGCAAGTATCGAAAGTTTGAGAAGCACTGTCGTAAGCTATTTATTAAATGAATAGGATTTGATATTTATTTTAATACCAGCTGAAGTATCATTTCTTTACACGGGATAATTTTTTTAAAATAAAAAAAATATTATTCTTGATATAATAGCTAAATTAACAAACCCGGTATGAAACAATGAATAGAAAAATCTGAAATTATCTTCTAATAGGTGCACTAATTATTTTATCTGTAATACCCCTTAAGCCAGCATAACGCCCCTTGGGGGTCGATTTTCACAAACCTATTTTCGAAGCTTATCTCTACTCTATGAAAGAAACGTTTCGACAAAATTTTGAGGCTGTAGGATGTCTAATTGTTCAAAAACAGAAACATTTATCTGTAACACCTGTTAAGCCCTTTCACTGCCTCTTGGGGATTGATTTAAGTAAAAGCGGGAACCATTCTAATAGATGGGAAATAGAATACCATTGATCGTATCTGGACTCCTTTCTAAGTTTTGGTGGCACGCACATTGTACACTTTCTTTTATTATATGAATTGTAGCGTCGTGGACGGGTAGCGTGATGATGAGCTTACAGCAAATTGTAGACATAAAATAACATTTTATGTTCTCAACAGAATAACTAATGCGACATGGAAATGTCTCTTTGCGCCAAGCTGGTATGGTCAGTCTTTTTCAGACGTTGTATTTCATTCTCCCTCACATCTCTGCATCGTCCGAAGGACACTTCCCCATAGTTATCGGTAGCTCCACTAGAGAGCTTCTACAACGCCACGGCGTTCATCCCCTTTTCGTTCCTCTTGCTCCAGAAAAATCCGCTTTCCTCTCGATTTCGATTCCGATCTCCAATTCCTTCTCACCAAAAAATGATCTTTGTAAACTCCAAGGGGGAGTCCTCAGCACACCCCTGGTCATTTCTCAATGACAGGCCCCCAAAGGTCTGCACACGCCCTTCAGACTCATTAGCGTCCTATTGGCTTGGACTTACAATCGCTCACTTTTGTCCTTCTTGAATGCACCGGCACGAAATAGCTCGTCCACCCATCTGGACACTTTGTTCACCATGTCGCCATTCTTTCTTTGTAGCAATTCCTCCACCGTCCTCCGAGGCGTCAGTCTCCTCAGTCAGACAAGCCCCGTCAATTTATCCCATGACAGGATACTGTTGTGTTATTTATGACTTACAGACATACTGTCGTTGAAGACCCGAGGTCATACAATGGACAATAACCCCAAAGCCACGTGCTCCGACCCACAAACGAGCCACCTGCTCTAATCTATCAAACTAGGCATGTATAGAAGGGTGGAACCGTATCAATGCACCGTCTGTACAGCATTCATTATTTAAATATTAATGTAACATAATATAAATTTATTGTTAAATTTCAAATCAATTGCTCCTGAAAGAAAATTGCAAAAACTAGTGTGTTTCATATGAATAGTCCGAATATTTAATAAAGTTTTCCTAATATTTAAAAAGAGAAAGAAAAGCTCCTTTGCTGGCTGTGAAAAATCTGTGAAACGGTAAATTAGACATTTAAAGTCGTTAAGGAAAGAGTCTTTTGAAATCCCTAGAATTAATAAAAGATAAGGATTTTGTGTGTCATGGATTTTCTTGTCGCCACAGCTGAACGTGAGAAATGAAGAATTGTATCGGTTACGCTTGCAATAATAAATGGAATGTGAAAACTCAACATACATAATGGTGTCGCAAGTATTCCCTCCTCAGAAAAACTTCGTAAACCTGTACAAATATTGCTACGGCCTGTGCCTACGTGCAATGAGACTTGGGATTTATTTTTCGTTTCCATGCAAAGAGCGTTTAAATAGAAACATGCTCAAAAATAATTCAGATTGGAAATTTTATAAAAGTTGATCTGTGAGGAAGCCGCTAATGTTTAGATTTTTACATTGGTGTGGACGATCTAAAAGATAACGAAAAAATAAAAGTGTTGATTGTGAAAAAACATGAAATATTTTTTTTGTTTACTTAGACAATTTAAAGATATACTAATATAAATTTTTCCTAATTATGTATGTGTGTGATTCTATTTTATTTTTCAATTTTTTTTCATTTATCATTTACTGATTCTGCAAAATATATATCTGAGAGTGAAATGTGAACATATTCATGTGAATTGTTTTGTGCAAATAAAATTATTACGCAATTTTTACTTTCCTTTCGTACATTTTAGCGTGAATTTTTTCAATTGCATCCTTTTGTCGTGGTACCTAATTATGATATTCATTTGTTTTCTTAGCATAACACACAAAAATATAAATATCCATTTTGTTTTAAAGTTTATTACGTTTGATATTTGATGATGACTCATGCGCAATTAATCCAAAGATTTTGAAACAAAGAGAGGACGGATTTCTTCCTGACCAAATTAGTGCGGGTATATTATTTTTTGTCAGATTGTGCTTCCATATGTTACAAATATACCCAAAAAATTGTGGAGCTACATCGCATGGAGTTCAGATTGCGCCTGACGCTCACTTATAAGTTGTTTGTCCGATCTATTGAGGGCCTGATCTACTAAAAAAATAGAGCGTTAAAATAACGCTTAAAAAATGGCGTGTTAAAAGTAGAAACAAAAATTCTTTATTTCAAACAAATGATGAATTCTTGTTTTTCTGTTATTTTAAAAACTTGCAAACATCTTTATAAGCAAAGTTGTCATCGATAATTACATCTCTCCGGTGATTGCAAAACTATATACAAATTATAAACACAAATGGAAAGTTATAAAGTATTTATCAATATTATCATACAATACCATTGTCTATACTAATTTACACTCATATCCATAAATTAAGGATAATGAAATTCTGGCAAAGAAAGAGACAAAAGCAAAACAAATGTGAATTATTTGTAAAGTCTATTTATTAAACAAAAGGTAAAGAGTAAAAAAGATGCTATATGTTTGACATAATTAATAAAAAAAAGGTGATTTTTACTCCCTGGAGCAAATTTCAAAAAAGAACCTATTTACAAAAAAACAGTATAACATGGTTAGTATGATGGTTAATACGGAGTATGTCTCCCGGACGATGCAATACAGACCTTACAACGCCTAGGCATGCTGAGTATCAAATTATCAATCTGATCTTGGGGAATATCACACCACTCATCAAGCAATGCCCTCCGAAGTTCCGGTAGAAAGGTGGGATAGGGTTGACGGGCTGCAGTTCGTCGGCCAAGCATATCCCACGCATGTTCTATTGGATTCAGGTCCGGTGAGTATGCTGGCTAATCCATACTGGTGATATCTTCCGATTGAAGGCATTCGTCTACAATGTTTGCACGGTGAGGACGGGCGTTGTCATCCGTAAACAGAAATTCAGAACCCATGGCGCCCCGAAACAAGTGTACATGTTGTTCCAGAATTACATCTCGATAGATGTGGCCTGTCATCGTTACACTCTGAACATGTAGGTCAGTTCTGGAACCAAGAATAAATCTTCCCCCAAGCGCGAGCCATCCTGCACCACCGTAACGGTGTCGTTCAGTAGTGTTCTCTTGGTGGTAACGGGTACCTGGCGCTCTTCATAATAAAGTCCGGCGAGAATCAGACTGCAAACTAAACCTGGACTCGTCGGAAAACATCACACAAGACCACTGTTGTGGTGTCCAGAGTGCATGCTCTCTACTCCAGGTTAATTGAAGGCGACAGTGAGTTGCGGTAAGTGGAGCACATCTGACAGGCCTACGAGCATATAGACCAATGCGCCCTAAGCGTCTGTACACGGTCTGCTTTGAAACTGTCGTACCGGTAGCTGAAGAGAACTGACGAGACAGATCTGAGGCTGTGCTCCGTCTGTTTCTTTTGGCAGTAACTGCCAAATACCGGTCCTCATTCGGCGTTGTAACTCGGGGGCGATCTGTTTTGTAACATCTGCTCACGTTACCATCATCTTGGAATCGTTGCCAAAGCCTGGAGATGACACTCTGGACGATTCAAGTTCTAGGATACTTCCAGCTGTGTACGTCCACATTCCAGTCGTCCAGTAATTCTACCACGTAAAAAATCACCCAAATGCTTCCTTTGTGCCATAACTATGCGGTTATTGCACAGAAAGGCTTTAAAGCGCTTGTGAACAATTTTACTTCTTTGCCACCATTCCTTAGATATTTCTCTTACACTCTCGTCATTGTGACGTACTATCCGCGCCATCTGGTGGTTTCCTGTAATTTGCATATTCTTCTTCAAGATGTGTGTGATAATTCTACAGGTGAAGTTTTTATTTTAGAGTTCAATTTCTGTGTGATTTTGAATTATCCTTAATTTATGGACATGAGTGTATTTTATAACCTGCTATATTATTTTTCACACCACTCATTGGATTTCTACTTAGCTTCGCGTCCAAAACATTCTTTAAAACTATATTAATTAACCTTTTATCTACCGCATTATGATTTGCTGCAATTTTTATCATGCAAGATTTTTTTTAATTACTGCATTAAAAATTAAGGGATATTCATAAATAAAATACTCAACTTTAGGAAATTTAATCCGTTAGAGCTAATTAATTAAATTGGTACTCTAAAGTACCGTCCTTCCACAAAGGTCTAAAATATTATCATCAAACGAAAAGATCAAATGACTTTTTTAAGGTAGTCTTAACTCTAAAAAATGCTAAATGACCAATAATATTTAACAGTAAAAAAATATTTATTTTTTAAGATTATTAAATTTTTTAAGTTTATTTACTTTTTTTACACATAAAAATAGCTTTTACACATTACATGTTGTACATTTTGAATGAGGTTTCGATTGGATGTTTTTTTAAAGCGTCCTAGTGTAAGAAATGCTCTAATTTCTTAACATGAACCACTGCACCTTTAATTTTGTTCAGCCTCTTGATCGTCATATTAAGCTTCTAACTAAAGTTACAGCAAATTATTTGCTGGGACTTCTTCATTTGAAAAATCATCTGTTAATACATCACTCATTTCAGATGGTAGGTTCTGTAAGACAAGGTTCTTTCTTCCAGACAACCATAAATCTATTGCACTAATAATCTAATAGTCAGGACTCTAGAACAGTGGTTCTCAAAATTTCACTACTGGTGACCCAATTTTCAAACATAATTTTCATCGCCCACCCCCAAAAAAATAATAATGTATTGAATGCAATAATAATGCACTTAGGCGCTAAAGCTACAATACGATCATAATTATATACCATACAAATTAACAAGATAAGTATTAAATTTTGTATATGTTACTTTTAAGTAATATATATTTTGATTTTTTTACTTTTTAGTTCGATTCACTATAAAAGCGTGATTTTTAGTTTGTTTTTAAACTAAAATTTATTTTATAATTAGTTTTACTATACACGATAAATACAAAATTCCAGTCAATAATTTAATTAAGAGAAGATATACTTACCTACTTTCAAGGACTTTCCAATTTTTCTTTGATAATTTGAGAAAAATCCAATAAAACTAAAGAAAATGTTCCAAAAGTGCATGACCTTAATAAAGAACATAAATCACAGCCATTTTTCGCTAACAATACAGGAACGTTAATTTCCAGCAAAAGTGTCATATTTTGTTCACATTATTGTAGTTTTGCTGATCTACATCTTGAACTTTTTCTTCTTTGTGTCTTTTTGACAAGGCGAAGTGCTACATTTATGGCATGGTAGTTTTCTTCATAGAGTTCTTTAGGCAGCATTTGTAAATTTGAATCTCTTTTCTCATATTTACTTTCGATATCTTGATTAATATGCATTATTTTAGCAGGTTCTTCATTTGTTTTCTGTTTCAACTTCCTTCAATAGAGATCACAGATGCCCATTTTTTTATATTCTGCTCATTTACATTTATAAAGCATAATAAGTGATACAACACAGCAATCAAAACTACAAAGCTGTTCATAGGGGAAAGTTAGCATGTTCATAGAAAATATTTTTTAACAAAAGTTGTCGCGCAGGGAACTGGATCAAAACTTGATCCTTGATTATAAAAAAAACGTTTGCCACTCTAAAAAAAGAGGCATATTTGTGACAAATTCATTTTAGTTTCCATTAAGACTGTCCAATAGGAGGATACTGTCAAGGTCACTGTTAAAGAATAAACAGTTTTCCCAGAATTAACGATTTCTTCAGCCTGGGTTGACTGCACCTCATGCGACCGCTCCCATGTTAAAAGTGTATCCAATATATCGTAGGGTTGGGTGAATGACTTGAGTATCCAGCTCTTTCGAGCTACAATCTCATATCAGTAGGTATTTGAGTGACTGTAATTGATTGACTTTTGCCCTTTGTTAAAATTAAATGCTTTAAAGAGATATAACCATTTTAAAAATATTTATGTCAATTCTAAAAAAAATTTTTTAAACGTTTTTCATTATGCATTATATGTTTCAGAATACTCAGAAAAATACATCTTCGCCAAACAATCCTTCAAAGTGCTTAATATGCCTATCCATATATCATAAAACTCATTCACATGGGGAAAAAAGCAACAGAAAAACATTATTTACAACTTTCCTAAAAGAAAAAGAGACAGAGTAAAACATACCAGTAAGTTTGAAGGTCAAATATATGATAATCTAAAGAAGTATTTTTTAGCGGTTAAAAGACACGTAATAAAAAAATCTCTCATCGTGGGATTACAGCAAAGCAAACAAAATGTCTTTTTTTATTTGGTTATAGGATCAAAGGTAGCTACTGAGCGTTTCAAGTGGAATCTTTTATTTTTGATGTGCGATCACCAGATTATACATTATATATAAATTATATCAGTGTAAATGTGTATTTTTTATAATGTCAGAAAGAATTTTGTTTTATTTCACTCCAAAAAGTTATTTTTTAAACCTTTTATTTTCAATATGCTCGCGCCCTCCTCGCAGGGTTATCGCGCCCCTCCCAGGGGTGCGCCCCAAGGTTTGAGCAGCACTGCTCTAGAACACTAAAAAGAACAACAATAAGCAACAAGGACGAAAAAACTAAGTTCTTGCTCTAACACTCAGGGTGCTGTCGGTACTTATCAGTACCACAAAGTTATCCAACTGTAAAATTAATTATATACACTGTTCACATAAAATAAATAGTCAAATCGTTTTCTAAGTTTTTGCTTAACATATAAAAAATAAGACACTTATCTTTTGACATTAAGTACTTTTTCGGAACAAAAATGACAATCTTCACAGTCCAATCAAAATGTCAGCTGAAAAAGCAACTTCTACTATAAAACGTTCTAACTCGTGGGATGCCCAACTCACCGTCCCAAATGATCCCATATATGCTCGATTGGAGACAATACTGGGGATTGGGCAGGTCAAGGAAGGGTAGTAATAGTGCGGAGACAAACTTGTGACACCTTTGCCGTGTGATGCCGAGCATTGTCTTGTTGCAAAATGGCTCCTGGGAAGCGTTGCATGAGTGGCAACACATGTGGTTTCAGAATGTCATGGACATACAGCTGGGCTATCATGGTGATACATATCAATGCTAGGGGTGACGGTGTATTATAAGCAACGACTCCCCATACCATCACACCAGCTGTGAGAGCGATGTGCCGCTGTAAAGCAATGGCAGGATTGAGGCGTTCACTACAGGGTCTCCACACACGAACACGATTGTCATCATGGCTGAGATTGAATCTGGATTCGTGGTCATTCCGCTGCAGTCCAGTTTTTTCGTGCGCGGCACCACTTCAAACAGAGGCATCGATGGGTGGGCGTCAAGGGCAGCACACGTAACGGGCGCCGCGATCCCAAATGTTCTTCAGCCAGGTGTCTTCGTATGGTTCGAGAAGACATATGAGTCCCTAGTGAAGGTGGTACATGTGCCTGGATGGCGGCCGATGAAGTAGTTGGCTGTATGCATGCATTTCTTACGATGTAGTGGTCTTCTCGACAACTGGTCTGTCTAGGGCGTCCTGAGTCTGATATTCGTGTAAATGACATCTCCTCACAACACAATCAGAGTGGCCTAATTGACGAACTACTCGACTAGCTGACTAGCCAGCTTCCATCATGCCGATGATTCTCCCCCTCTCAAACTGCGACAGCAGCTCATATTGTCTTCGAAAACGGCGTAATGATGGCATGTCTACCTCACCTCTTCCTTTGTTAACGTTTCAGCACACTCAAACAAGCTTTGGTTACCTGTTTTATACTCCACATAGAACGACGTTAAACGCTCTCTACTGGCTATACCTAATGCGCAATCCTCCTGCATTTCTACGACTCTGGTGATGTGACCCGGTACCCTAGTGATTCTTCTCTATTTTCAACCCTCCTTCTTGTCATTCAATTTATCCTTTCTTTCTTTTCCCGTCTAGATCACAGATTGAATGATTGCGGATTGAATACATTTTGTCATGTAATGTAATTTTCGAAAAGTAGACACCGGGAGCTGTCTCTTCACTTTCGTCTTTCTTTTGAATTATACCCCTTGATTCACTAATAAGGTGAGTTTTAGTATTATTAAATGTAAATTCTCTTTCTTTTCTCTTGTCAATGAAGAGCTTGCACTATGTTGTTACACTCGATAGTTAGCTTTCGTGTCAACTGCAAGCATTTGGGTATCTCAAATCACTTATTAGCTACTTCTGTTCCTGAACTATTCGTCAAAATATTCGCGTTGTTTTTTCCTTCTTCAGTGATTCAACATCCCAAAGTGCGCCTTTGCCTTCTCAAGAAGCCTTTTCTAGGGCATCCTTCTTCCAGTTAGTGTTTTGCAATTTTTAGTTCTCAAAACGAGATCTTTTTCTAGGCCATTAATTTTGTACGAAGACCGAATATTCCAAAATCCTATTCTCAAGTTCCTTCAACCTTTTCCGAGCCATTTCCTAGAAGTCGGTCTGGTTTTATTTTCTTCTTGAGATTTCTTATCAAGAGTTATTTTAGGGTAGGGTTGTTAGCCCTACTTCCAACCCCCTAACTAGGAGGACCGGTCCCCTAATATAATAATCTCCAGGGGCAGGGTACCCGGCTATAACCCTAGATACTGTGTACCCACGATACGCATGAGCTACGTTGGAACTATTCTTTCACACCCGGTCAACACACGGGTGAATTGTTTCTTCTTCCTAAAATTTCAACTCGTAGAGCTGGTCGATTAGGTTGGCTACTCTGACCCTAGAATTGAGTTCTAAGTTTTCTTACAATGTTCATTAAGATATTCTATCATGGAGCATATTAGAGATCAGAAGTAAAAACTGGTGATCAAGTCTGATAAATCATGTGGTATATGTTCTTAACGACATTTTAATCTATGAATTTCTGCTGTAATCTGAGGATCTCTACAACTGTTTCAAAATAAAAAAGTTCCCAGGAATTTCGGTTAGTTAAACAGATCAGTTTTTGAAAACACAAAGATCTGATTACTAGTCTTTTCCATTTCTAATGTCATAGAATTAATAGAACATGAATATCCTTTTCTGAAGAATTTTTTAATCTGGTTAGAACTCTTAACAGGATTCCTTATACAGTCTTAACATTTCTTGATATTTTAGGTGATTCTGGCAAATAAATTTATTACAATTTAAGACGTAGAATAGAATCCATCCGTCAATAAATGATAGAAAAAATTTGCATTAAAATAAAATAGAAAACATAATCTTTAAAATAAAACGCATTTTATATATAACAAGACTCCAATACATATTTCCGGTTTACATTAATCAAATACATGACAGCATTCTTTTTTGTGTTTTGCATTCCCTGCTTCTACCAACAGTTTATTTTGACAAATATTAGTTCAGACAAGAAGCATGATGATTATATGATGACTAAGGCTTCTAGACATTTTTAACAAAAAACTCAACATACCAATTAAACAATAAGATAGTTCAAATCAGTCTTATATAAAGGCGACCATGTGCTTCAATTAGTTTCGTTATTACCTTCGTCAATTCTTATTAGGAGATACATATTCAAAAGGTAATTTTGAATTTAAGAGTGTATAGTGAGATTACTAGAGACATGGCTATTCTTTCCGAAAAAGATCGATTTTTAAATTAATTAGAATTGTAACCTGATGAATCGATTCACAAAAAAATAGAAGTCTAAAAGATCAATTTCTAAAAAATCGATTTTTTTTCAAGTCTGCATTTACAATGTAAATATAAATCCATTTTATGAAAAACAAGAAAAATACCATAACAAACGATCTCTTATAAGTAAAATCAGTAGATTTTTTTAATTCAGGGAATTCTCGACAAATACAATTTACGACAAGACATTTATTTTCTAAATGTAGTTGTTACTTTAAAAAGTTTAGAAAATAGATTATATAGCTTATATAGTCCCCGATGCTTAATATCTAAACTTTTTAAAAACAACAGTCTCTCAAGTCTACTGGGATCCAAGAGGTTCCGCTCATCACTTGCGATATTGCCGGCAATCGAAAAAAGGCGCTCACAAGGAACAAATGATCCCATGATAGTCTGATGATAGAGTTTTTTTGTTCTTGCCAGTAAAGTATAGGATCATACTTCAGGTGCACAACTCCCTGCGATAAGTAGTGCTTAAAGTCTTCATTTTTTTCGTTTTACCAACTATATAGTTTTTACCAAAATGGAAAAAAATCGAATGTCGATTTTCTAGGAGGAAATATCGATTCACTGAATCGATTCAGGGCTACATATCGATTTAAAAAATCATTTTTTTGCCCGGGAAATTGAATTTTCAATTAATCGATTATATATATATATATATAGCCATCCTTAGTGATTACCCACGTCCAATGTCACTCACAATTTTTCAGCTTTGGCTGAGACTTAAAAATTAACGCTACAGATGTCACGAATCGGTACGGAACCTTTCCACTAACATTCCTAGGCGTCTTTTGGGGAATTATAAATTCGCGTATATTTCCAATCAACTCCAAAAGGTGAACGGCATATGAAAAGTAGATAGGGTATTTAAGTTGAGCATTGTAAGCTAGCAAGTATGAAGGCTATTGAGCCAGCAGCAGTAGCCTCCAATTTAGAGGATTCCGTGAGATTACGTTAGTGAAGCCTTATTGCTGTTATTCTACGGAAGAACTAGAAAGCTGATATACCAAGCGGTAACTATAATTTATGTACGCTTAAAATAAGCGTTAGTTTAGTAAAAATAGTTAAAGTTAATGGAAGCTAATAATTCGAGTTACATATATTTGTCGGACCTCCTATTTCGGTAGACCTTATTTGATCTTGAGCATAGTTATTAATTAATTTCATAATTCGTAATTTAATTTATTATAAAAGGTAAATCCCTTTTGTTTGACGTAACATAGAAATATTATATGTTATTAGAGCTTTTTTGAGATTTGATATAATAAATACAAGTTATTAATATACAAAATGGCTCTTAGTGATTCTTTGCCTCAAATTAATCTTGGTGTCCAGGGTGAGACACAGGAGGGTCTTCACAGTGGCGCCGAACAAATAAATCCCGAGTTTAGAGTCGGATCTAATTTTCGAATCATCCCTGAGCAGTATTTTTCGGGATGGAAAACGTGGCTGAGTTCTTGGAGAATATTGATAATAACTTAACATATTACGAGATACCCCCACAACTGGCTTGTGCATATTTAAAGGGTCATCTCACAGGACAGGCACTAGATTGGTTTGAGGTTCTAGGTTATAGGGTTGTAGAAGACAGATTACGTGCACTTAAAGCAAGCTTTGACAGAACAGTTCCCCGTGGTTAGGAATAGGTCGGAACTCGAAACGCGTTTTTACGCATCATCTCAAAAGCACAATCAGAAACTTTCCGATTTTGTGTATGGCTTGTTAAAGATACACAAAATATTAAAACTAGAAATGACGGAGGAAAAATTGCTAGATCATGTTATTAGTAGGTTAGAACCTCAGATTTTAGATTATGTGGAGGTACGACATCCGCAAACCACATCTAACCTTCTACAAATAATTGATAAGTATGAGGAAAAGTTTCTAAATAAAGATCAGGAGTTTGAGTTGGGAATTCCGAGATGCAAACCAAAGCGAGAACAATCGTTTTCCTAACAGGAATCGGCAGGAAAATTGGAGGGAGATGAGAGGTAACAACAGACACTCTGACAATAGCAAACTGCAGAGGGAATTCAATAGATTTGTGGGTCAAGGTGTTGCAGATAATCGGATATTCGATGGTCGACGCCGGGGTGATTCATCTGATCATAGATTTCATAATCAAGGCGGTCGACAGGGTGGTTCGAGGAACGGTGCTTTTAGGGGTCGGAATGATCAAAACAGATATTTAAACTTTTAAGCAATCGATGCGAGTCTGGAGGTGATCGATCGTGATGTACAAAAAATTATCCCACTACGGAACACCGAACTGTTAGGATATCCTCACTACGAATAACTCCAGTAGATATACCTTATGTTTCCATTCTTTTAAATGAAACATTCATTACAGCCCTTTGGGACACGGGAGCGGAGAAATCTTTATATCCGAGGAGGTCTATCGTAGATATTTTTCGTATCGACTGCGTCAAAAGACTAATGATAGAGCGGTGACGGCCCAAGGAGCCCCGTGTTGTCAGTTAGGTCGGGTCGACTTACAGATTCGGATCCGAGAATTCCAGAAAACCTGCGAATTTGACATTCTTAACAATCTGCAATACCTGTGCATTTTAGGCATTGATTTTATGAAGGAGTCCAAATTGACTTTAGATTTCGATCAGAAATCTCTGATCATTCTAGATGACCAAATTAAGCAGTTACCAAAAGTGGAAAAGCCGGTCGAGATTTATCTATCCTATACAAAGCTCGGTGAAGGGCAAAAGCAAAAATTAAATGTTTTATTGAATAGTTTTAAAGGGCTATTTTCACACCAGACGGGGTTATACCATGAAATCGATACTGGGGACCAGGGGCCGGTAGTGTCAAGATCCAACCGATATGACAGGGTCAAACAAGAAATAATCGACTATCACATTGACAATATGTTTCAGGAGGGTACAAGTCGTTCTATTCAATCCCCATAAGCGTCAAAGGTAGTTTTAACGCGCAAAAAATATGGCCTTCCTCCAGATTCTCCAGAGGCGTATCGATTCGCGATTGACTATCGCAAACTCAATGCCACCACTAAATACCCGGGATATCCATTACCCGTGATTGATGACCTGATCACAAACATCCTGCAAACCGGTATTATGTCGACATTAGATTTAAAATCGGGCTACTTTCAATTGGCGATTAGTCCGAAAAATATCGAGAAAACCGCGTTTATAACACGCAATGGCACTTTTGCACTCCTCAGAATGCCATTTGGCCTTTCAGGGGCGGCGCCAAATTTTCAAAAGGCCATCAACATTATATGGAAACCGGTTATTGGGTGTTTTGTGATGGTATATATGGATGATGTTATTATTACATCTCAATCGTTTAATGAACACATAGATCATTTGAATCAGGTATTTACATTGTTGCGAGACGCAGGGCTAACACTCAATAAGGACAAATGTCACTTCGCACGTGACAAACTGAAGTATTTAGGTATCATAATTAGTAAGGAAGGGATTAAAACCGACAATAGTAAGGCCAAGGCAATCGCAGAAATGAAACCCCTAAAAATAATAGGAAAGTGTCGAAATTTTTAGGGATGGCGGGGTGGTATCAGACATTTATACCCCAATATGCAGGTATATGTGAACCATTATATCGGTTAAAGAAAAAGGGGGCTAAATTTAATTGGTCGATGGAAGCACAGGATGCTTTTACTAAAGTAAAACGAGCATTAACAGAGGCGCCAGTTTTACAGTTGCCGAATTTTCAGGAACAGTTTAACTTATTTACGGATGCTAGTGGGGTCGCAATTGGTGCTGTGCTGAATCAAAATCACAGATCTATTGTATTCGCGTCTAGAACCCTGAACAAGGCCGAAAGAAACTATACAGTTACAGAACGCGAATGTTTGGTGGTGATATGGGCATTGAATAAGTTTAAAACTTATTTTGGATCACTACCGGTGAAGGTAATCACAGATCACGCGGCATTAACAAAAGCTAACTAATGGAAAAAACTTATCTAGTCGAATGATTAGATAGGCACTCAAGTTATCTGAGTTCAACATAAGATGGGAACATCGCCCGGGGGTCCAAAACGTTGTCGTGGATGTATTGTCTAAGAATCCAGTAGGCAATATGGATGGATCGCAAATTTCGTTCGCAGCTCTTCTAGCCTTATCCTTAAACTCCACAGAACAACTCATTCGAGAGCAAAGGGAAGATCCTGAGTTAGGACACATCTATCGTTATTTAGAAAAATCCAGACGATGGTTCCGTTAATGCAACTGTATGCGAGGATTAGTCCCAGGATTTTAAATTAATTAATGGTCTACTCTTTTACGCGAAATATTCTACAACTCTTGGAGAACTAAGAGTGTACATTCCTCAATCTCTTCGCGAAGCAATAATGCAAGAATTTCATGATCTACCTTTAGCACGCCAACTTATTTAAAGTTGCGGGACTCATGTTATTTTCCGTATATGAGGAAATATATATTTGAATACGTATCAACCAGTGTCAAAAATTAATTATAAAAACGCGCTACCAGCTGGTCGATTAATTCCGATAATATCGAATTACCCCAAAGAAATCGTAACGTTAGACTCATTAGGCCCCCACCCCGCATCCCGACCCGAAAGACATAGATTTCTATTGGTAATAACTGACTACTTCACTAAGTGGAGTGAGCTTATTCTTTTACGAAAAGCTTCGGCCCAGGCCAAAGCTAACACCCTTTTTGAAAATTATATTTCACGTTATGGAGCTCCGATTTCTTTGATTAGTGATAATGGCCCCCAATTTATATGCGATGTATTTGAACACATTAAGTCACAGGTTGGACATAAAACATATTAAAACGGTAACATATCGGCCGCAGGCAAATTTAACGGAAAGAGTTAATCGCACTTTAGAGCAGATGATAGCTTGTTTTGTAGAAGAAAATCACGAAAACTGGGACCGATTTCTGCATGAGTTCGCTTTCGCGCTGCTCACATCAGTTAATGAAACGACAATTAAAACTCCGGCTGAGTTATTCTTAGGTAGAAATATTATAACACCTTTTAGTAAGTTAATAAATGTCACAGAGGGTGCTGAATAGGTGGGAAGAAATATTGAGAAATTATTCGTTGAGGCAAGGCAGGTTATGCAGAAACAACATAAGACTTGGGAAAAATATTATAATCGGAAAAGGAGAGAGGTTAACATCAAAGTAAATGATTTGGTGTTGGTACAAACTCATTTTATGAGTGCTGCGGGTAGGAGAGTGGTCTAAAAGTTTGTGCCTAAGTTTGAAGGGCTATATAGAGTGTTGGAAGTTCGGATAACAATTTGATCATTTGGAAGAAGGAAAAAAAGGGTCGCAGTTAATATTGACCAGGTGAGAGTGTACCATCCAAGACAGTCCGACACACTTAGTTTTGATAGTCATGTTGAGAGACTATATGAAGGATAGAGGTCTAGTAATAGGTCGAGTAGGTCGCACCCGGGACAATCCGAAAGATGTAGGAAAACATCGAGTGAGGAGAGTAAGGGTCGTAAATCAAATAAGGGAAATGGTGTGGATTGGAGGATCCGAGATTGAAGCGTAAAACTAGGGTCAAATGGGTCAGTGGAGAGGACGGATAAAAAGCAGTCCAAAATATGCAGGAAAAGATCTCTGCAAGGGTCCGAACATGGGGATCAGAAAAGACCAACCCCTGAACCAACACAGGGGATAAAGAGAGCAGTCCCATCCTCAATATAATCTAGAAATTATAAATATAGGAGACCTAATAACCCTTCCCAGGGATCACAGTCCATTGCAGGTCCCTCACATCAAATAGATACAAGGCAGTACAAGCAACCTACAGAAAGGAGCAGACAAGGAGAGAGTGTCCAATAGGACAGGGCCCGGGAGACCATGACAATTCCGAGCGGAGGAAACAGTGCAGCTGAGAGGAGACCAGTCCGGTCTAGACAGGCGACAGCAGGGAGACCTTGTCCTTACTACCTACGGAGCCAAGTAAAGCAGCCCGAAGGAATACCAGAGGAGCAAAGGAACAATGGAATCCACAGTAAACCACAGAACAACCTCAGGAGAAGGAGCCTCAGCATGGAAGCCTTAGACGGAGATCCGGTGGATAGGAGCGAATAGACGACAAAGAAAAATGAGGTTGTATCGTTTCTTTTTTTCTCTCCTTTCGAACAAGTGGTCGGAAGAATTATTGCAATGAAGCAAGTCACGGGTGGATTTTTAAAATTTAAGAAGCCAAGCAAAAGTGGACACTACAATGAGTGTGTTTTTCTTGATGAGAAAAATCAGCTTTTGTCTTAACTTTTATATAAATATGGATGTGACAAATCTGTACGGAACTTTATCACTAACCTTCTGAGACGTCTTTTTTAGGGAAATTTAATTCCCTACCTATTTCCAATCAACTCCAAAAAGAGAGCAGGGATTCCTTATTATGCAGATTAGATAAAGTATTTAAATCAAACGGAATAGTAAAGTGAGAGGCAGTAGGAGAGATTGAAGCAGGAAGTTATAATAGTGAAGTTAGAGATTTATTATTGAAGATTTCTAGGTGGATAAATTAGGCTCAGGAAGAGCTGAGATTCAGTGTGGTAAATATTGTTTATAATGAAAGTCTCATTAAAGTTTCATATTAGGAGTGAGATTAAAGTTAAATGTTCAATAGGAACATTATTGAATATAATTCTGGGATCTCTTATTGCGGTAATCTCTGCGTGATCGATATTCTAATTGTTAATTAATTGGATCATTAAATATCTAAGTTAATATAAAGGAAAGTCCCTTTTAAACCTCATAAAGCTATTTTGATTTATTTGTTATTAAAAGTCTTTGATTCTATTTGGGAAAGATAACCAAATAAAGAAAGTTATTTACAAAAATGGAGACTGGTTCTTCTTTGACTCAAAATTATTCTCGTTCTCAAAGTGAGATCCAAGGGGATCTTCACATGGAGAAAACATTTGTAAAAATGCATTTGTTTACTTCTATGTATGACTTCGCTAAGATGCGACAATTCGTTTGGTTATTTGTTTTAATGGTTTATTGAAAAATGTTTAAAATTGTATGTATATGTATGTGTACATTTTTTCTCACATCTGGTGGCTTGGGACGTGGCGTAGTTAGGTAGGGTTAACATTTAACACTAACTAGCGCAGCATGCATGGAATGGGAATTTTAAGGAGCCAGATGCTTTAATTGATGTATAAGAAAATGTTATGTAAAAAAGTGAATGAATTTGTTCATACAGTAGATGTTTGTTTCTTCCTACTACTTAAAGAAGTTTTCATTGCAGGATAGCTGACCCTGAGCATTGTATAGAAAGCGAAGAGTCAACTGTAAATGAAGCAAGAATAAGAGTGTTTAATTTTTATAAGTAGTAAAGTAAAGCACACATGCAGGTTTTTTTCCACTTCGGTGGTTTTCCCTCGCCTTTTTGCCAAATGCGTGTGCTGTAGGGAAATCTAAACTTGTAAATGTTACGTCATACAAAATGAAGTTTGTGGTCGTAATGCTTTTCTTTCCCTTAGGAAGGAAAATTTGTAAAGTATCCGTTGGTTAGATATATATCAAAGTCATCGAGACTATAAATCAAGTTTAGGAATTGGTTACGTAATTTATTTTAAGGCCATTTGTGACCTTCGAATAAATTCCGTTTTCTTTTGGAGGGGTTGTGACGAATCTGTACGGAACCTTTCCACTAATATTCTTAGGTGTCTTTTTGGGAATTATAAATTCGCGTATATTTCCAATGAACTCCAAAAGGTGAACGGGATATGCAAAGTAGATAGAGTATTTAAGTTGAGCGTTGTAAGCTAGCAAGTATGAAGGCTATTGAGCCAGCAACAGTAGCCTCCAATTTAGAGGATTCCATGAGATTACGTTAGTGAAGCCTTATTGCTGTTATTCTACGGAAGAACTAGAAAGCTGATATACCAAGCGGTAACTATAAATTATGTACGCTTAAAATAAGCGTTAGTTTAGTAAAAATAGTTAAAGTTAATGGAAGCTAATAATTCGAGTTACGTATATTTGTCGGACCTCCTATTTCGGTAGACCTTATTTGATCTTGAGCATAATTATTAATTAATTTCATAATTCGTAATTTAATTTAATATAAAAGGTAAATCCCTTTTGTTTGACGTAACATAGAAATATTATATGTTATTAGAGTTTTTTTTTTTAGATTTGATATAGTAAATACAAGTTATTATTATATAAAATGGCTCTTAGTGATTTTTTGCCTCAAATTAATCTTGGTGTCCATGGTGAGACCCAGGGGGGTCTTCCCACAGAGAGAGAGAACATGCATAAACAATATATTCACTTATCAATAATATAACGATGGACCGTAAATTAAACCCTTAATGTTATCGACCAGGCTAAACTAGCCAAACTGCGCACTATCGAGATAATTCGAGTGAAGTTCTGTTTTATGCTGCTGTAATTTTCACACTAGAATATAAGCGATCGTCATCTGCACTTCTGAGACACGACTGCGATCCATTGTCATGATATCATAAATTTAAATGAAGTTTAATGTAAATTTAAATAAATATTATAAAAATGCATTCTTTCATATGATAGACGTTTTTGTTTTGTATTAAAAAATGAGGTGAAAAAAATTTTCGATTTCAGAAACAAATTAGTAGAAAGACTTATACAAAATTATGATAGATATGCAGATATATAAAAAAATTCAACGAAACCAAAAGATTCTTGAAGTCTACGACTAAAATGAAACGTCGTATTTTCTTAGTTTTGATCCACCAACATAACAAAAAAGTGCTCTCCCAAGATGATGTTCAGTGTGTTGTGCTAAAAGTAAAAAGAGATAGCAAAAGAAAAAGGAAACGAAAAGCGATTCGTTGCATGTGTAATAACTGCAATATTAGGCTAGGTGCTGCACCTTGATTCCAAATGTATCACACAAAATATTTTGAATATTTTTTTAAAGAAAGGGATTGCTCTACTTTTATTCTTATTTCTGGTGAAAATAATAAATAAATACTTTTACAGATAAAAAGAAACAGCAATTCGAAAAGAAACATAGTAAAAATTGATGTACGTGGAAGATTTCAATATTCAGCTCTTATCTGCTACATAGATTGTGACGGGTTTTCGCGTCTTTTCATTAACATGTCCTTTGGGTTCTTCGGGGCCAGAATTAATGGCAACTCTTTTCCAACCAAACCCAAGAAGTGAAGCGTGAAGGAAAGATTCAAATTAGGAAGCTTTTAAATATCAGAAGTTAGAGTAAACAGGTGGCAATTTGAGGAATGTTATGATTCAAGCGTGAAGAGGTTTTGAAACGATTAAGTGACAACTAGCAGAAATAATTCGTGACAGAGAGCCATTCGGTCAAGGTGCATACCATTGCACTCCATTAAAACCGCAACTTCCTTTAGGATTGTTTTGATAGATCGACATTTTAAGGTAGGAGTGACTATTTAATATTAGGACCTGTGATAATATTGGAATTGAGTTTAGACGAGTTAGTTATTGATAGTGGTCCGGGTTACGTTATTTCGGTATTATATATATTGTGTGTTTAGCCACCCGTAGATTCTCTCACATATATTATTACTAGCTGGTATACCCGTTCTTCGCACGGGTGAACTGAAAAATTAAACAACACAGATTGAAGGAAAAAGAAGTTTTTAATGAGTTAATTTTATGTGAATTGAAAATTAAACAAAAAAGCTTTTTACATATCTCAGCTAAACAAAAAAAAGAAAGAAAAAAAAACACCTTTGTTAAATTTTAACTATGTAGATCTAATAGCCGATAAAAAGGATTTTTAAATTTATAATTCCTCGTAACACTCTTGAGGGTCGATTTTTCAAAATACCTTTCTAAGCTGATCTCTGCTCAGCAAAAAAAAAAAAAAAAAAAAAAAAACACATTCTTAAAAGTTTTGCGTAATGAACGCTTAAAGTAGTGTAAATAATTTATATCTGAAAGTGTAATGCATTAATATTACTTTCTGTTGTATTTATTTTATTTTAAAATTCTAATACTCGCAAGCAACGCCGTTTCTTTAATTATAATGGCGATTCAATGAAAAACATAGCGAAATGTTAACGATAGAGTCAAGTTGGCAAATGGCTAGCTACTTTTCCCAGCTCCAGCTTTATTAGAGCTTTGTAAGACCCGCCGTGTAGGGGCGCGATGCACGTTAATACTTTATCCAACCGCATTACGATTAACTGCAGTTTTTTTCATTCATTTTTTTTGGATCACTACATGTATAAATTAAGGGATATACATAAACAAAATACTCCACTTTGGAAAATTTAATCCGTTACAGCTAATAAATTAATTAAAGATATTCCACTGTGTAAAATTAATTATGTACACCGTTCACTTAAAATAAGTAGTCAAATCATTTTCCAAGGTCTTCATTAACAGACAAAACCATAAGACACTTAAATTTTGACATTAACTATTTTTTTGCGATAAAAATAATAATCTTTACAATTCGCTGAAAACGCAATATCTGCTACAAAACTTTTCGCCTTCCCCACTAAAATACTCATCATAGAACCCGTGCTGCCATATATCTTGGAAGATTGGATTTCAAAGAATATTAAAGCTAAGTATTGGTAGAATATTCCTGCTAAGTTGGTGTGGTGTGGTAGTTAGGAGAAGGGGGTGCCAGCTCAAGTGTCGTTCCCGTCACTTGACCATTGTTCAAAATTACATGGTTCGTCTCCAAAAGCCCTCGTGTAGCTGAACAGTGCGA
Organism: Trichonephila clavipes; assembly: GCA_019973935.1. Classification (NCBI taxonomy): domain Eukaryota; kingdom Metazoa; phylum Arthropoda; class Arachnida; order Araneae; family Nephilidae; genus Trichonephila; species Trichonephila clavipes. The sequence continues at coordinate 253,161 of BMAU01020228.1, read as the reverse complement.
CGTTAATATTCACTCACTGCAAAAATACAGTGCAGTAGTTATAATTAGTTTTATACTGAAAAATGCAATATCTGCATATTCAATTAAAATTACAGCGTTATAATTAACTACTAACCACAAAAAAATTATGAAAGTTTGTCCAAATGATGTAGTGTGAAAGAGGAAGTTTATTTACTTTAAGTACCAGAAGCGATAAAAGTAGTTATTTTGAAAATAGATCAACTTCTTACTACCAAATGTGCATAATAAAATCATAAAAAAAACATTAAAATAAAGAGAGATTTATAACAACCTCTCCCTTCGAAACTTAGTTTTATTCTGAAATAAAAAATAGGCATTATTCTGATCACAGGAATTAATTAGAAGCAATTCCCTTGCGTAGCCATAACAAAAAGAGTTTTTCACAAACAAAAGATAGACATATGCTGACGTGGGCTTTTTTGCATCTTTTTTTTTTTGCAGATGGCAGAATTCTTTCCTTCTTACTTGACAAATAGCGTTACATTTTGGACACTTTTCACAAATTTTTATAAATTATAGCCTATGGTATAAATTATAGCCTATGTGTTATTCTGATGTATAAGCTATATTACTGTAAAGTTTCATTAAAATCCATTAAGTTGTTTTTGCGTGAAAGACCCACAAAAGATTTTCACAAACTTTCACATTTATAATATATATTAGATTATCTAATCAGTGTTAGTTGTTTAAGTTTTAAGATCTCAATAAAGTCAAATTAAGATCATGGCAGCTTCTAGTTCTTCCGTTATTCCTACACCTCTAGCTCACGCTGATGATCAAGGAGAAGGGCACCCGAGGGGGGCCCTTACAAGATCAAGATCCAAAACTAACATAACAATTTGGATTGATTATTACTTTTTAAGTTGCTTTCTTAAATAAAATTCATAAAAATTTATATTTTTTTTTTTGCTGTTTAAGTGGGTAAGAATTTATTTCCAAAGTTATATATATATATATACTCAGCTACACGAGGGCTTTTGGAGACGGACCATGTAATTTTGAACAATATATATATATATATATATATATATATATATATATATATATATATATATATATATATATATATACGAGTATATTGGAACAAGAAAAACACAACTATACAGGGTGCCCCCGAATGCCATGTACAAACTTGGAGGGGAGGTGTAGAATATCCTAAATAGCCATATCTACACGGGAAGGCATGGGCGGGAACGTAACCCTAACAAGATAAAGAGACACAAAGGCAGTAAAGCCATAACCATGAATGTATAGCGTAAAATTCATTATTAAAAGCAATAATAAATTAAAAAGTATAACATTAATTCATCACAGGAGGCGTTTGAAATTTCTGTCATTGGCATGTGTGCACGCACGACACCGACGCGACATGGATTGACTGACATGGCCTAACGGGTGTTTCATGATTTGTAGCAGCAACGATGGATATTCGTGACACCAATCCTTTTCAGAATTGGTCGTCAACGAAATGGATATCCGCCATCTCGGCGTTCGTATAACGATTCATGTTCATGGCAAGCTTTCCACGTCTGAAATGAAGAAACCACTTGTGCTGACCTTGCGAGCTCAGCATGTGTCGTACAGCGCCACCTATTGCTTTCTGCCCATGCTTGTTTAGGTAATTATTGCTCCTCACGATGTTCTCTATCTCCCCTCCAATTTTGTACACGGCATTTAGGGACACCCTGTATGTGCACACTACATTATCATATGAAGTCATGTATTCGCGCGCGCGTTTCACTCACATACTAACCCAGTGCTTCACAAACTTTCAATACTTTTGCGACCTAATATTCAATCACAATTTTTATTGCCCGCCCCACCGTACAATAAAGATGTATTGAATTCGATAATACGTAACTTTGACGCTAAAGCTACAATACAACTTTAACCTCTTCGCCATAGGCGTATATAAACGTCTCGTTCAGTCAGTGCGTAAACTGCCTTGAACGTATATATACGTCTTTTCGAAATATGTTCCCAATTATCCATAAAATTATTTCGAAGACTTTGGAATACAATAAAATGACCTTCACATTGTTTGAGAATGATTTACTTATTTCACACACGCACACACACAGAGGATTTTTTTCCCTTTCTCCCTCCCCCCAAATACACCACATATATGCGTGCATACGTGCAAAATGGTTGCATTGAGGAGTGAATCGCGTAACTTTTAATCTGCAGTTAAGGGATTGATTCACATCAAAAGCCGTACAAATGACCCAGTTAAGTGTTAGTTTTTGCATATAATTTTACATATGACCAACCGGTGCGGTCACTGGTATTTATTAAACTTGTTCTTAACTTAATATTGTAAAGATAATCATAATGTACATTTTGCAGTACTGATACATTTATAAGTATATTATATCAGTGTAAATGTATTTTTTCATTATGATAAAATGTATCTTGTTTGTTTTACTTTCAAAAAATCAATAATTTTTGTCATAATCTTTTATTTTTGACTTTTCAATATGCTGGCGCCCCCCTTCTAGGGTTACCACGTCCCCCTTGGATAGCACGCCCCACAGTTTGAGAAGGTACCGCAAATTTCTCACGATTAAAAGCGACTTCCAAGGAATTGCAGAAACCAAGAGGTCCGTATGTGAGTGAAATTCAAACACAAACGTTTGCTTGACTTCATCATAATCGAAAGAGAAAACTAACAACAATTACTTTTACTCTGGTTCATCGGCAAAAAAGAGTCTCATCATGCTATCAAGTGTTATTATAAAAGAAATACAGCTACAACCAGCAAACGTAATAATGTATTATTATGAAATCAATCATTGATATCAAATTTAAGGCATGATGATCTTGGTAGCTACGTCATAAAGATATGTATAGAAAGCACACGTAGATACCTTTTTGTGTTAATAAGTTTATGTTTTAGTGATTCACATTTAGATGCAATGTTTATATTCTATACTGAAGTTAATTTTTAAAATTATTTAATTTTAAATTTTAATTAATTTTAAAACAAAAATTGTTAAAAATCATGAGGTTAAAAAATAATTAAAATAAACAAAAAAAAACTAATTTCTTTTTTTCTAATACTATAATGTAGTCATGAATCATGAGGTTAAAAAAACTTATTAGCTTTTATTTTTTGATACTGTAATATAGTCATGAATTAGAAAATGTGACAAAAGAGTGATTCCCAAGAAATACGTGCAACATATGTTAATTCTGCTTCTAAAAAGAAATCTACTTTTAGCGTTTTATTACTAAATTATTCCAACACCTGTAGGAAGTTTTCCTATCTTCACATCCCTTCAATGCGCGAGTTAAACATTTACTTTGTTTTTATAACAGATAATTAAATCAATGATAATTACAGAAAGAGATTTATCACAGAGAGCGAGTGAGGAAAACTTATAAAAGCTGCAATTTCAAAAAGCTGAACTAGATCGACAAAAACGGTATTAGAATAAGTCAACATCTTTTTAGGTGAGTACATTTGTATAGAAGTGTCTGACAAAAACATTTTTGAAAAATATTGCAGGAATTTTATCTTGTACCTCATTTTTTGTTTAATTATAGCTGAAAAGTCCTAAAAAACAAAAAATTTCTTCCGATGCATATTTTTTTTAAAAAATTGACAATTTTAGGTTTAAAATAGGCATTATTTGCAGATAGCATTCAACACTGTAAAATAAATTCAAATGCAAAAACTAAAAAAAAATCTCCAAACATTTTACTCAGAAAAGAGTTACTTGTGCAACTAACTATTATCTTTGAACAATTTCCACTTATACCACACAAACTTAGGGGTCAAAAAGTGCACAAAAGGCAAATTTTTAAAAAACTGAATTTTTCACAGAGGAAAAACAATTATAAAAAGTTAAATATACCGTTTTTTTCCTATCTGTAGTTTGCAACATACATGTTATAATATAAGCAATGAAGCAAAATTTCAGTCTATTGCCTCATTAAATTTTTTGAGATACCTTGTTTACAGTGGTATAAAATATGGAAAAATCTGTTTCGGAGAAAAACGCATTTAAAGATTCGAAATCAAAAATTTAAAAAAAAATCATACTTCTAAAAAAATCGAAAACCTCTCTTATTAAAAGAATAAACCTTTTCAATAAACCCATACCAATGTTGTATATTTTTATCAAATTCTTGTCTTTTTATTTTTGTATCAATTTTAATAAGTTAAAAAGTTTTTCTTAACGTCTAAATACATAATTTGTTGAAATATAGACTATAGACCTAAACTGAATTCTAAAAAAATCATATAGGAGTAAAAAAATTTAAAAATCCTATAGAAAAACAGATACATATATCTATTTAATACCTTGGAGAGAGCGTAAGAGATTTAAAATACGTAACATATTTGTGAGTAATTTTATCAGCAAAATATTCACAAAAAAGCTCTTTAAGAAAACTACTTATTGCAAGAATTATGATAAATTATAATAAAAATAATATCAAGAAGTAAATTGAAATCCATCATATGAATACACTTTGCTATTTTTTTATTTTCCTCATTTGTACATTTTGTTTTTATCATTTGTAGATTTTGTTTTCCGTGCTGCTTTTTTTCCCGAGACTATTTTGTGAATTTTAAGGAGTTGTCTTTAAAAAGTTAAAATGCGTTGTTGATCAAATTTTGCAAATTCAAGTATACGAATTTCTGGAAAGGAAATGTTTACATTTTTAATTACAAATAAAACAGTGTATTCCAAATTAAAACGGTATTAGTGCTAATAATGAGCCTAAGTGAAGTATTTCAAGTCCAAAATAATTGTATCTTTATATGAAAGGCTACGTAAAATATAATTGAAAAATGATTTCTAAATAAATTTCCAAATTGTTATGGCTAGATTTCACCATTTTGGCAATATACTCAGAATTATTTTGGGATTAGTCTTCAACATTCTTATTACTGGCAGTACCAATGATGAAGTATTTTCATTAAATAGGCGCCTCTTAAAGCTGTAAGATCTTGCTATAGACAAAACTAACAAAAGATTTTATCTTTCAAAGGACGATTTTTTGTCAAGTATATCAAAATAAAAAGTTAAATAGGAAACTAAAAATTGAGACTCAAGAACATAAGCAAATAGAAAAATGATAACAAACGTGCGAAGTTATTGCCAAATTTTATTAAAATCTAAAAAATTGCCTCTACATCACCATCCTTCCTAAATTAATATTTTTGAATTAAATTTAATAAATTCCTAAGAAAGATAAATTAAAATGCAAAGACTTCTGGTTTCTCGCGCGCAATATCTAGCTTTCGACTCATTTTTATTATTCTCACTTGAGACAGAAACTGTTACAACTTCGTAAGCAATACAAACAAAAAAGTAAGGTATTTAAAAAAAAACAGAAAATTTAAATATTTAAAATTTGAGATAAAGAACATTTCATCATTTTTAGTGATGTTTTTGCACTAATCCAAGGGAGGGTAAATAACAACTCGTGGGCCAAATGTGGACCTCAAAGAGTTTTCTTGCCACCCGCTCAGACAGTCATAAAATTCACTTAGAATCGAGATTTCTTTCCCGCGAATGATCAAAATATCGTCTGGTTCTTTTCACCATTAGGAAGAAATCAGAATTCCGTAATTACTTTTTTTTTTCGGGGGGCGTTACCTGCAAATGTTTCTATTAAGGTATCCGACTATGTTCGGAATCGTGATTTTAAAAAAGCGCATAATTAGATAATTTTCATGATATCTAGTGTCACTTAGTAAAAGGTCACTTAGTATAGAAATATCATGTATAGAAAATACGTATAAGATTGTTTTAAGAACATTTTGACCAAAAAAAATTTTTAATACAACATTTGGGCAAAAAATTAACTTAGAATAACCTTTTTTTAAAAATGTTCTCCTTTTGTGAAAAATTCTTCTATTATAATATTTTGCCTGCATTTAGCTCAGACAGACCCCTGTACAGAGGCTCAACTATGATTTTCGAAAAATTGACATTATTTTCAGAATTACAACCAACTGAAACAATAATAGGCGTTTTTTTCTTAAAATTGCTCCCCTCTGTTGTCGTAAAATATTGATATACCCACTTCTAAGTTATAGATTTCAAAACTTCTAGCTGAGCCTCTGTAGAGAGTTCTGAGCTATATGCAGGCAAAATATGTATTATTATAATAGAAGCATTTTTCACAAAAGGAGAACATTTTGAAAAAAAGGTTACTCTAAGTTAATTTTTTGCCAAAATATTGTACTCAAAATTTTTTTTTTGTCAGAATGTCCTTAAAACAACTTTATATATGCATTATAATCTAAGTGACACTAAATATCATGAAAACTATCCATTTGTGCACTTTTGCAAAATCACGGTTCCGAACGTAGCCTTACCTTAAGATTAGATACCATCTGCAGATTTTAGAGGACAAGCTCACAAGACCTTATGGTTTTAAAAGAATTGAACCTAAATTAAATTTGCTCTGTTATCCCCTTGTTGCTGATAATGATATACCATTTAATGATTTACAACATGAGCTTATTAACTTGCAGTCAGTTCAAAGTAAATGATTTAGGCTATGGCATTAATTTACTTTAACAATTTTTTATCAACTAAAAAATTTCCATGTGTATGAAAAAATTTGCTGAGATATTTGTTCTTTATATTTTAATCGACATATATTTAAGAGCAAAGTTTTCTTGCACGAAGATCATGAAGAATAAATATAGTTTTAAGTTGGCTGACATAAACTTGCAGGATGTGATGAGAATTTTAGTAAGCAAACTCACTCCTGATTTCAAAAAAGCTTGTAGAAAAGTGGAGTAGAATATGTTTGATCCACTAACAAGGAGAGGGCACGACTAAGGAAATTCATTTGTAATCAAGACTTAGTGTAATAGAAGCACTCCTTTAGGGTGTTCAACCCTCAATGTAATTCTGTCGAATGACCAGTCAAATCGGAGAAAAAAAGCCTTCGAAATTTCTGCTTCGATTTTATACAATTAAATTTCAATTTCCTCCAACGATTTCGTAGCTTGGTTGATATACCGTCTGCATAATATGCACGAGGTCTGGAGTCGATTCGTCGGTCAATTTTTTTTTCATTTCATCTAATTATTTATTTTTACAATTAAATAAACTTATTTATGAAAGGTTTATTAAATAGTAAATGTTATTTTATGTAATTATTTTGTATTTTATAAAGTAAAAAGAATTAAATAAATTTATTATTTCAATTATTTATTATTATAATTATTTAAAATTATCATTAATAAAAATATTTAAAATAATTATTAATTAAAAATATTAATAATTAAAATTATTTAAATTAATTATTGATTAAAATTATTTAAAATAATTATGATTTAAAATTATTTAAAATAATTATGATTTATTTAAACAATTTTAAAATAATAATTGATACAAATGATTAATAATTAAAATTATTTAAAATAACTAATAACGAAAATTAATTAATAAGAATTAGTATTACTTCCTACAACGTTTGTTATATTATTGGTAATCATACGAAACCGTTTACTGTTGCAGAAATTGTGAAGAAGTGCTTCATAAATGCTTCTAATTTAGTGTTAGTGACAAAAACATCAGAATATATAAAAAATAATAATTAAAAAAATCAAAACAGGAGTTATATTTAGATCCGTTTTCCATATTTTAAATTTTCAATGTTATCTTGATCTTAAAGCATCTCTCTCTCCCTCCTCCATTTATCCGCATTTTGCGGCCCACGTGAAATAACTAACATACTTATGTATACGGCCTGCGGGAAATAGTTGATATATGTATGCGGCCCAGCAGAAAAAAGAGTGAATACCCCTGGTGTAGAGGGTTCAGATGTCCATCGCACTAACATGTGGTCGGACGTCATTTTGATGAAAGAGAACCACCTTCGTTCTGAACTCTTTTATACGTTTTTCTCGAATGGTATCGCTAATTTTGATTAGCATTTTGCAGTATATTGTACTGTTAATAGTCTGGCCGCTTTTTAAGTACTCGTTAGAGATAATTCCACGACAATCCCACCAGATACAGAGAAGCACCTTCTTGTTAGTTAGCGTTCGTCTTGTAACCGAACCTGTTGATTCCCCGGGTGCTGACTAGCCCCTTAATAGCTTGTATTGTTGTAGTACACCCATTTTTCATCTCAGGTCAGAAATCTGTCTAAGATGTTCTTTCCTTTTATCTCTGTGCAGAGCCAAACAGGCAGCTTTTCTCATTTTCTTCAGCAGTCAATTCGTGAGGCACCCAGCGTTTAAACTTAAACGTATGCGTTTGACAGCATTAACTATTGTTTTTTGACAGCCGTCAAGCTCTAAAGCAATATTTTGTGTTGAAACATTTCTGTATTGACCAATGATTTGCTGTAACTGGTCACAATGAACCTCAATAGAGAAGCCCGAACGTGGTTCATTTCAATGCCGAAATTCCCAACTTTAAACCTTCGAAACTAAACTTTTTCTGCATCATAAGAAACAATATTGGAAACCTAAATTTTCACACTTTTTTGTTGCATTCAGTTGAACTGAGTTTATTTCAGAGCTCATAGTACATAATCGTTCTGATCTGTTGAAGAGATAGCTCCATTTTAAATATTTTTTTGGTGCGCAAGATAATAAATTTTTAACAAATTACACAGTCGTGTAGTTCCAACTTCCAGATTTAGAATGCAAAAACCCATTTGGAGAAAGGTTAACAACCATGGGAATGACAGCTGTTGTAGTGAACGTATCTCCTCTTGACGGAAAACTTTTTACTTAACCTAATATTATATTATTTTTTGCAAAGACTGCGGTCATTTTAAAAAGGGCTCCGATATCCTCCACTTCCTCAATATGACCCGAGAGCCAAAACAAGTTGTCTTCTCCTACACTAGTCTGATGCCTTTTATTACACACTAACACACGCACATAATGTGCACAGGTTTTTGCAAGGAAAAAACTATTCAACTCTCTTTTTTCCCCATGAATTTCTTCAAACTTTCTTTTGTTTATTGATTTTTGAAAAAACAACGCACTGCTTCAGTTTTTAAGAAAATATTAATTTAAAGCAATAAAAAAAGAAAATGTTTCGGATACTAACTAAATATGTTGCAAAAAACTATAAGTATATTCATTATCTTTTATTAATAACTATTTTCTTAGCATCTAAAACAGAGGTTCCCAAACATTTTTGTTTCATAGACACTTTGTTATGTTTTTCGGTTTGGGGTAGACCCTGTTTACATAATATTGGATTTTTGCAATTCAACTTACTTTAAGCAAAATGAAGTATGGTGTTTAAAACTCAAGAAAAACATATTAATAAAATTAAAATTTAATTAATACTTAAAATAACTAAGTAACAAACAAATGTTTTTAAAGGTTGGAATAAGTCTGGTGCTTCAATAACAATTTGTCAACATTTGGAATCAATCGTGTCAGGTTTAACACTAAATCTCCTTAGTTAATAGTGTCTACACCTTATTCCCCCCCTCTTTTTTTTGGTTTGGAGATTGGCAACCGCGCTGAAACTCCTCACAAGGAAAAGTAGTTAAAAATTTTCTCACGATGTTCCATAATTCGTGATAAATAACAGGTATGTTTTTTTAAAGCCAAAATTGTAGACATGGCCCTTGTTTTAATAAAATTTATGCTGCCACCTTGTAATTGCAAATTAATCGTATTAAAATTAGTAAATAAATCTATTAACAAGATAAAATTTAGTTTCCTCTTGGCTAATTTTTTTTAAAAATTAAAATCATTATTTGGTTTTATGAGAGCCACAATCATAGACCCCCATTTTACACCTCATGAACCTCCAATTTTTTTTCTCTGACCTAGACCCCTTGCACGTTGTCATAGACCCCTGGGGGTCCGTATAGACTACTTTGAGAATCACTGATCTAAAATAATAAAATGGATTTTAAATTTTCATTTATCAATCAATCGTTACATACTTTTTTTACCTTAAGAGTTTCTGTCTCAAAAAACTGATATAATTTTATGTACTGTAAAAATGTACTATTTTTCTATTAAATAATTAATTTAGTAATAAAATAATAAAAAAAACATCGCCTTAGTTTTTTTAATAAAATATATTAATTTAAATCCATTATCATAAAATAATGAATAAAAAAAGTTCTTACTGTTAGCTATAGAAACGATTTCTTACTTCTGGACGCTGGAAAGTTTGATTAAAAACATATAATAAACTATAATAAAAGAACTATGAGAAAAATAGCCAAAAAATTTGCTTGCATGCAATGCATAAAAAAACATTCAAAAAAAAATAATACTCTCTGATAAAAATGTTTCAGCATTTTCTGATTTTTTAAGGTTTTTCATTGTTTTTCAATAAATCATTTTTTAAGAATAAGGAAGACTACCACTTGCGAAAAACTAAGCTCACATTCAGTATGTAACATACTTTCTTCGAATAGCAAATTCATTATTTAATGATAGCGGTTTCCTTTTTAAGATTTGAAATAATAAAACTGATTTCAAATGTAATTTACCTATTAATCACTGCATACAGTTAGCTTAAAAATTAACACTGAAAACAAAAATCTATTTAACTAAAACCTCTTTGAAATAATTCAACAGGGGATTATTCTTTGCTCGGTATTGATCATTGTTAAAAAATATATTGCAAGCAACGGGGGGGGGGAAGAATTTCATCTAAACGAGGAGTATACTTTCTGGTTATTTTACCGTACACGTGACATAAGTACTCAAACTCGTGAATTGCGTGATAGGCTTACCACAATTATTACTGGTATTTGACGAATTTTTTTCGGTCCATTTTTACGGCCTCCTAAAATGGAAACGTACCATTTTTAGAAATATTTTTATAAATAAAATTAAATATATATAAAAAAGGGCAGAGAAAAAAATAAAAGTTTTCAAAATTCCATAACTTTTTAAAAACATTTTACTGTATTCCTTTTCAACCTAATTTGGCAGCATAAGAAAAGGTAGAAAATGTACCAATCCACATGAAAAATATCTGTATCTTGCTTTGAAATTTAAATTAAAGAAAATCCATAGAAATTTGTAAGAAATATCATACATTGTTAAAATTAGGATTTTATAGATATAGTTCTAGCTAATCACTTAGTTTTTTAATCAAAGTCGAAAGAATAATGTCATGAAATTCCAGTTTGGCTGAAAACCGATTTTTGACGTAAATCTAAGCCTTTTATTTTTTGCGTAAACGTTATTTTCAAGTATTAGAAGTTTTTAATTTTTAGCACTTAATCGTTTAGTTATAAAGTTTCCAAAGTTCAAACATCGATAACAAAACAGCTTTGATTTTTAAACAAAAGTTGCAAGAAAAGTACTGCATAAAAAGTAGATGCCTTGCATTTGAATATTAGAGGAAAACACAAAACCTTATTTAAAAAACTTAAGCAAATTTTTTAATCTTCATTTAAAACATAAGTAATAAAATTTTACAAGCGGGAGAACAATCTCACGTGATTATTTTTATAAATGATGAGTTATTATGTGTTTCAGTCCAAATACGTGTGAGTGTGTGTGTGTTTAAATCGTTCAAAAAGTTTTGGGAATGATAGATTGACTAAATAAATAATTCTAAAAGAGCAAAATATGAACTTTTTTTGTACAGAAGCAGAATTGAGCGCAGCAATTTGAAAGCAATACAGAGTGATTTGAAAATTCTTTTCATAAAAATGTGTCAAAATTGACTCATTTTAGAAAAAAAAATGCAAATAACGTGTGTTTTTTTGCAAAACAGTATACCGTGTTCTGACGAAATAGGTAGTTTTCTCGATTCTGGAATTGCTCTTTGTCTGATTTCAATACGGAAAATACGATGCATTTTTAAAAAGGACGAAAATATCTGAAATCTTTCCCCTGTCAATCATTCGCTGTCTCTGCTCAGTAAACGGCTTACTGCAATTTCAAAATTTAAATAGTCAAACCGATCATTTCCTATCTTTTGGTAGTTTCGTCACGATTATGAGTTCAGCTGTTGCTGAGAAGAAAACTTCACATAGATAGATAAATAGACTTTCGTTTACTCATGAATTTTGTTACTGTGTGGATAGTTTGGAAGTAAGAAAAGAGGCAAACAAGAAATTGCACAAAGTAGAATTCATGAGTATATAATAATTACTTTCTACAGAAAAAGTTTAAAAAAAGATTTTTTAAATTTTTATTTTAAAATTTCCTTATAAGAATATCTTTATAGTTTTGAATATCTTAAAGGTGCAATAAATCAAATTCAGAAGAGTCTATGACAACTGTTAAGAATGTTTTTGCTGATAAAAAAATATTTTTCTTTATGTCAAAATATTCTTTATAGTTCTCAATCTGGATTGAATCTCTTCGACTTAAACCATAAACTTTCCCCTGACACTATCACTTAACAGTGGTTCGAAATTCAGTAATTCGTTACGAATAATTTTATGGGACAAATTTAAATACAACCGAAACTTCGAGCTTCCTACTTTTCCTCTTCTCAGGCAGTCATTAAGAAGATGTAAACTAGAATACACATGAGAATCTGTTGCTTAGTTTAAAACTCAAATTTTTCTTTTCATGTTATAACAAAACATTACTACGCTTTTTTTACCTCTCTTAGCTTTTTTAATCGAAATGGATACTTCTTCAAGCTGTCCGTCTTATGACTATCCGTGGCAAGCAACATTCTCAAAGATCTCATTGCGCTTCAGACGTAAGATTTTTTTTTATTTAATTACATAATAAAAAAAAACCAAGACTACAAACAAAACTGTAAATATATATATAAATTTAAAAAGGTGGTAACATTAATGCAAAAACATGCCAAAACTAAATAATAGATTTGATGTTTTGAATACCATGCGTAACAATGTCTAATGATTAAGGTATCCGACTACGTTCGGAACCGTGATTTGCAAAAGCGCATTAATGGATAATTTTCATGATATTTAGTGTCACTTAGATTAGAATATATGCATAAAATTGTTTTAAAAGACATTTTGACAAAAAAAAATTATTTAAATATAATATTTTGGCAAAAAAGTAACTTAGAATAATCTTTTTTTTCCAAATGTTGACAAAATAGGAACATAAGCTGACCAATTTTCAAAACACTCTCCTTTTATGAAAAATGCTTCTATTATAATAATATTTTGCCTGCATATATCTCAGACCTCTCTACAGAAGCTCAACTAGAATTTTTGAAATATATAACTCAGAAGTGGGTTTATTCATATTTTACAACAGAGAGAAGAAATTTTAAGAAAAAAAACGCCAATAATTATTTCAATTGGCGGTAACTCTGAAAATAATGTGATTTTTTCAAAAATTCTAATTGAGCTTCTGTAGAGAGGTCTGAGCTATATACAGGAAAAATATTATAATAGAGCCATTTTTCACAAAAGCAGAACATTTGGAAAAAAGATTATTCTAAGTTAATTTTTTGCCAAAATATTATATTTAAATAAAAAATTTTTTGTCAAAATGTCCTTAGAACAATTTTATGCATGTATTGTACTCTGAGTGAGACTAAATATCATGAAAATTAATTATCCATTTATGCGCTTTTTTAAAATCACGGTTCCGAACGTAGTCGGATACCTTAAGACGAATTAAATTAACAAAATTTTTAAGTTGTGAAAATATGTAAATGAAGATTAAAAATATTAAACTATTTAGAAGGACGTTGGAGAAAGTAGCTATATAGTCGTTTGTTAGTTTAAATTTTAAAATAGAGTTATAATGGTTTAAGTAGCCTAGAATTTGGCAGTATCTGATTTACGAACCGAAAAATAATTCCTAATCGGAATCATTTTAATCATAGAACTTAGTAAATAAGGGAATATATTTCAGTCCGGGTCACCACTTCCAATCCTAGCAATTAATTATTTCTAATGTTGTACAAGTTTTAATTGCCTGCCTACGGTTCAGCAAACATTACTTTCTAGAAAAAAAGAGAAAAAAACCCTTTACTGAGGCTGTTAGATGCATTTTCTCTTAATATTTCTATTCTTGAGTCGTGGAAAGCGTATTTAGCATAGACAAGATATATTTTTTGCTTTTTCAGATAATGTAATGAGAATCATGTAGTAATAGGGATTCGAAACTATTTATTTAGCTGTCTGCATTTATACAGATAAGAAAAAAATTTGGAGAATCATTATTCTATGTTTAAACAGCAAAAGGTAATTACATCTTCATTTTCAACTTATTTTATGGTTCCTTAAAATTCAATGCACGAATATTTTAATCACTGTGTAAGTTAAAAATATTTTACCATATTAAATTAAATTGCGAAATTATTTGCCTTTAAAGAATATCAAATAAATATACCATTTAGAAGTACTGTCGAACCTTCTTATAACGAACCTCTATATTGCGAATTTTTCTATATAGCGAACTTTTTCCTGGAACCTTAAACATTTCATGATTTTCTTCGTAAAATAACGAATAGCGGAGTACAATTTTTTATATAACGAACTTTTTCTTTTGTGTTTTAATTTTTGTTCTTCCTTTTTTTTTTATGTATTTCTGAAAAAGAAGCATGTTATTCTCTCTTTAACACATTTTATGGTAGTCAGAAATCTTAAACTGGTTTTATTAGATCCTAACTCGTCGAGAAAAATAGAGTTCTGAACATTTTATCCAAGAAGTGCAACCTTTAACATCCATTGCCCAGTTTACTAGAAACATCTTCGATACCCTCCTTCTCCCTCAGTGGAGTTGTCTTGTGCCCCCGTATATATATTCTAATTATAAAATTATATATGTTTAATATTACTTGTATGCTTTAAATTATAAAAGGTCCTCAAAATTCATTAATTTTATTATAAAATTATTTTCTTAATATTAAAAATACAGTTAAAAATAATTTCTTAATATTAAAAATACTCCGTCAATCTTTTCTTTTGTTTTCCTTGCAGTTTTTCTTTCTTTCTTTTTTGATGGGTAAGATATATAAAATAAACATATATATATATATATATATAATTTAAAAAAGGTGTGAATAATTCCTTTTTTTAATATATAGTGTTTATGAATTTAAAATATGTTTTATGTGTTTTATAAAATATATTAAAAGATGAACCTCTATAAAGAACTTTCCATATAACGATTTTTTTTTCCGGAATTTAGCGACTTTGTTATATAGAGGTCCGACTGTATTCTTCATTTGAATTTGGTTACACATACTTAAAAATAGAAATCGAGGGAGTCATGAGCAAATAAAAAGATTAGTAACCCTTGATTAACACGAAAAAATTATACAGAAGTGGATAAAGCATTTGGGGAATCACAATCTCATGTTAATTTTCTCTTTTTATAAAGTATAATAGTAAAGTATAATAGTATAGTAGTAAAAACTACTTAGTTTCTGTGAGAATCATACTCGTTTCATTATCCGAACAATTTAATTCACAATTAATTTTTTTTGTGTACACACAGGGAACTTTTTTGTTCTAAATTCTAAAAGATTCACTTACGAAAATTTATTTCTCTGTTGATATAGATGAACTACATGCACTTAAAAATTTATCTGGGACATTTCAACGATATGCTCCTAAGAGACTAACAGTTGAAGCCAAATCGATGATGTAAATATGCTTTTCTATACTTTATACAGTTTTAAAACTAATTTCATCAAACGAAAAACAATTCCTTCAGAAAATATTTCTCACGTTACTTGAATTTTGTTGAGAGAGATATAAACCAGTACTAAATTGCCAACTAAAATAACAATAACTTTCATGCAAATGTTTCATTGAAAATTTAAAAATCTCTCATTTCCTTATTGAGCTGGGATTTTAATAACATGTTTTTAAATGGAATCTAAGACACTCATTTTCAAAGGGAGAAAATGTGCATAAATTCCAATTATGCTCAACGTAGAAATATTGTACATATTAACTTAAACATTTTGAAGGAAATTTTGCAATAGGGAAGAAAAAAACTAAATGTGTATCGAAATTTAAAAACTTAAACCTAAATTGATGTTATTTGTTTTTCAAGAATAATACTCAACGCGGTGAGAAAAAATTATTCAGCTACATATTGTCTCATTTCAATTTTGTAAAAAAATTTCTCACTTAAGGTATCCGACTACGTTCGGAATCGTGATTTTAAAAAAGCACATCAATGGATAATTTTCATGATATTTAGTGTCACTTAGATTAGAATAGATTTATAAAATTGTTTTAAGGACATTTTGACAAAAAAATTATTTAAATACAATATTTTGGCAAACACAATTAACTTAGAATAACCTTTTTTCAAAATGTTCTCCTTTTATAAAAAATGCTTCTAAAATAATAACATTTTGCTTATGTAAAGTAAAGATTTTTCCAGAGAGTCTGAACTAAATTTTTTAAAGATTCACATTATTTTCAGAGTTACAACCCTTTGAAATAATTATCGGCGTTTTTTTCTTAAAATTACTTCCCTCTGCTTACTAAAATATGGATGAATCCACTTCTAAGTTATATATTTCAAAAATTCTAGTTGAGCCTCTGTAGAGAGATCTGAGCTATATACATGCAAAATATTATTATAATAGAAGCATTTTTAATAAAGGAGAAGATTTTGAAAATTGGTCATTTTATGTTCATTTTTTGTCAAAATATTGTACTTAAATAATTTTTTATTGTAATAATGTTCTTAAACCAACTTTATATACATTTTCTAATCTAAGTGACACTAAATATCATAAATATTATCCATTTATAAGCTTTTGCAAAATCACGGTTCCGAACGTATAGTCGGATACCTTAAAGAAATTTTTCGAAAACGCTGCAAAGAAAGAACATTTGGAAGAATAGAGAAACAATTGGCTACATGGCATATATCAATGTGATAGTTCTGTTTTCCTGCCACACTTTTCTCAACATAGCGTCATCAACATTATGGACAGCAAATGTTATTCGAAAACGTGGTCTTTTACATAGGATCAAGTTTTCGTACCGTTTTTGGCGTTTTATGCAACATAACTGCATAAAAGGATGACACGTGCCGCCAATAACTTTGATAGTACCATGTTAAGTAGTGAGTGGCAAGATCCAGACTATCGTATTAATGTATGACATGTATCCAAGGTTTTGCACATAGAATACAAGTTAAGTATGTAAATAAAAGTGAATTGTGTTTCTATATTCTTTCAAATGTTCTTTTTTGCTGCATTTGTCTTAGAATTTTTACTATAGCGCTTCAAAACCCTGGAATGAATTATTAATAACCCTGTATATTTAAGAAACATTATGTAAGTTCAAATCTTTAGGTTAATGCATTTAAAATGGCAGCAAAATGTTTCAAAATTTCCTGTCATAAATTTGCGAATGTCATATTATAGATTTAATCAACAACTGGATTTTTCTCTTTCTAATAGGGTAAACTTGGTAGACATGGGCACTAAGATAATATGGACATATTTAAGCAAATACCCATAATACACGTAACGGTTTTGAGTCTATGCATTCGTACCGCGGCATCGGCAATGCTCAAGGGCCATGGCGATTGTGTAATTTGTTTTTGTTGCGCGAATCAAACAAAAATGCAAACAGACCATTTCTAATGTATACGTACAACTATCTGATACTTCAAATTGTGGTTGTTGTTAATTTTAATTATCTTTCTTAAGATTTAACTCTCTCTCTCGCAAAAGTAATTAATTTTACATAAAACCTATAAATGGATGCAATCTTATGTGAGTGTAGTATTCGTTGACGGGAGCGGGTGGTTTCGTTCTTTCTCAATTCAACAACAGTAACTCAAACTATTGAATAATGTCATTAGAGCAAATATGGGTAGTAAAATTAAGGGTAATATGGGCAATACCAAATTTATGACGTACTGCTTTCCAACCCTACTCCTGAACCATCCTCTAGTCCTACACGTCCTTTGAATTCATCTCCTTCAACAACTCTCTTCCTTAAAATAACTTAGGCCAAATTACAGCACCACATGGCTCATCTATTGTCGCTAATAAATTCTCACAGTCAGTAGCATCGCTTTTGGAGGAGCTGAATCCAATTCAAACATGGAAACAGCCTGCGGAAATCGAAAAAGACGTAAGAATTTTACAAGAGAGCTGACAAATGCAGAAGATCTGACTTCTGCGAAGAAGACAGTTGCCAAACGAGGTCGTACAGAAGGTGTAGGGGCAAAACACAGAGCAACAGCAAGTACCAGTAAATATACTGCATATTGTTTGTGGTGCTAAATATTAAGATGAAAATAAAGTACAGGGAGGGGTATAATGTTTTAGCACTTGTTCATCCTGGTTCCATGAGGAATGTGTCGAGTTACAGAGTGACTTCTTCAACTGTAATGAATGTAGCCTATGCTACAAGTGTCAGTCCTCATTAAATGTATATGTTTCTCTTAAAATCGCAATAATTTGGTTTAATTTATTAGTTTATCTTATTTTCACCTAATTATTTTTAATTTATAGATAAAAACTTGGACATTTTTTGTGATGCAATTTATTCAATAACATATAGGTTTAATTTTACTTCTTATCATTATCAAAACATGTTATTTGTGCAAAAATACATATCTTTTTGGAAAAGGTAAATGTTGACGTGACATTTCTCTTATATTTTTTTATAATGCAATCTGACCATATTACCTAAACTATTAGTCAAATATGGGTAATTGCAGATTTTTTTGGAGCTTCTTCACATACGAGTACATAGCAAAAAGAGAAAGTTTTGTTCATATACCATTAAAAAGACAATACTCTTAAATTTGAAATATCTTAATTTCGGGAAAATTGAGTTTTTTAAGGTAGTATATTTTCAATTAAATGTTTTTGAGCCCATATTTGCCCAGTTTATCCTATCTATAATACGATTATCCACCGATTTGAGAAAATAGTTCATTTGTATAAAATATTAATATGTGTTTTTATACATGAAATCCAGTCCAGGAGTTTTAATGACTATATATTTTTAATTCATTTCTCAAGTCATATAATTGCTCGTTTTAAAATAATCCAATTTTAATCAGATTTTCATTTAATTTTTTATTCAAATAAAGGTTAAAAAAATTTACTCATGAAATATTTATCAGTAAAATTCAAAAATGTATTTATAAAAAAGTACATCAATATAACTTCTTTTTTCCCCCACAATTGTAAAAAAAGATTTTGAAATATTGTGTGCATACTTTCTCACCACCTCTTCGTTTATTTCAGATTTATTATTTGTGTTTTCTTGATACTCGCAGCAATAGGAACCACAATTACTGCTTATGATAATTATTACAAACCTCCCCAAAAGCGTCGTCGTTCGAGAGATCGAGAGACTGATATTAAGAATCAAATCTATTCTTATAAAGAAAAAGTTTCTGAAGGTAAAAAGGGGTTTTCCAAAGGTGAGAAAAATTCTATAGATTTAAAGGACGGAGTTATATCATGTCGAGCTAATTTTATGGCTATAGTGAATAAGTGGAAAGTTTTGAAATTTATGAAACATATCTGTATTTTTTAATCATCTCGTTAAAATAAATAATCAGCAGCATTTTTTACTTCTCATTTCTAAAGCCTTTTTAAGAAATACTCATTTTATTTATCAGTTTCATGTAAAATTTCATGACTATGCCGCAGCAAAGTGGTTTTTCTATATTTCATTTAGAAAACATCACCTCATTATGAGAATTTCGAAAAAATATATCTCACTTTTTTTTCTCTTAAGTTATAGCCAGAATTTACGAAATTTATCAATTTATAAAAGGATTTCCTTGATAAAATTCTTGAAACCTGTTCAAACAAAAAGATAAAACAGAAAAGAAAAAAAAAACTTCAAACATATAGGATCAAAAGAAGATATCGATCAGTGCCAAAAGCACAACAGAACTGTAAACACACAATTTGCGTTCCAACAACTAAAGTTACACAGCTGAAAGAACTCTTTTTCATCATTTTTTAAAAGAATTGTAATTTTGCTATAAAGAACAAACAAATGAATGAATATAGCAGTGGATAAATTGAACCATACAGAAAATGTATAACTGTAAATGTATAAACAAGTACATGAGGGACAGTTTATCACACAGAAAGGTAGAAAGGACTCCAATATTGATTTCTTAAAATGCTGAAATGAATTCTAAGCTAACCTCTTTGAGGTACACCTTGTCATCATCTGCGGGTTTCGGCGTATTAAATTTCGTATAAGACTAGGTCTTTTCGTTTTGTCCACATACACGCACACATATAAACTATTATTTTATTAGCATAGATTTTTATTTCCACTTATGTATTTTGCTGTTAATTTTTAATTTTTTATTTTAAAGCGTTACTTAAAAAGTTCAAGGCATTCTGCAACTGTTTTTGCATTTACACTAATGGAAGAAGAATATTGTCAACAGTTTCAGTCAACAATGACGGAGATTTTTTGTGGTTACATGGAATTCGACTTATTGCAGCCTTAGGAATTATTGTAATGCACGTCGCCATATTCTATGGAAACTCTTTTAGTAAGTAATTAAACTATAGATTTCGCATGAAACAAAAACATTTTTGCACTTAAGTTGTTTTCCAGAAATGACTAACTGTATAAAAAAAACGGAAGGATAGGAAATTCACAGTTAACTAAATTCTGCTTTGTTAACCAGGGAATTTAATCTCACGTTATGTTTTAAAATTAGTAACAAAGTTCGTCAACAGATGGCACTTTGGACTACTTGATTAATTGATTGATTGAATATTAACTTCGCACTGTTCAGCTACACGAGGGCTTTTGGCGGCGGACCCGTAATTTTGAACCATGATGATGACGTGGACGACAACTAACCTGGCACCCCTCCTAACTACCACACCACCACCACCAACGGTAGGACGTTTCAGCTCTCGGCAGATTTAACGTGCATCGCTGCCCTACACGGCGGGTCTTTAGTGGCACTGGACTCGAACTCGTGACAAGGCAAGTCACGATCTGATACCTATACTACTCGGCTACCGCGACCACGCACTTTGAACTGCAAAAAACTATAAAACAATGTTTTATGTCCGTATTGTCAGGCATGCCAGCTTTTGGTGTGGGCTTCGAAAATGGTTTAATAATTGGAACAGCAAATATTTCTTGTTTTAGAGTTTCATCACCTATGTCGCTTATTTCTTTGTGTGTTCACGATATATAAGTCCTTGTTTTCCGTTTTTAAATATTCATTATAACGACACATACGACACACAAATATAAATTGAAAATTACTATTTTGTGGGTAGGCACACCCACCGATTTCGGAGGTTCCGTTATCGGACAAAGTTACTTACAGACTGACTGAATGTCCCATGGGTTAGGGAAGGTTCACACATATTTCCCTTGAGGGATTACTGAGAATCAAACCACCACAACCTCGAACAGTGGCGTAACATACACCCTCTCAATCTCCGCATCGCAAGAGGAAGGACAGGATTCTAGGGGACCCAAAGTTAATGCTTTTGCAATATTTTGTAACATCCGGTTTATAGCCCCAAACTTTTCGGGGGGGGGCATAATATTCTCCGTGAAGCCACTGATAGTTTGGTTGCAACGAGACGCAGTTTTAAAAGTAAATTCACTATCAAAAACGGATTGAAAAACAGTGCAATTTAAGCACTCTTCTACTCAACGTACTGGAAATGACAATGATAACCGTGATGGGAATGTCGAGCACCCAAATACGGCAATTTTGCATTCTTTCAACAGTTCGGCCAACAGTGACCTCAAATTTCAGTTCATTGTATTGTTGGTCAGATTGGACAACGACGAATGACTACGGACCACAATCTGTGTTACAGCCTGTAAATGTTTTCTAACAAGATTTAGACTTTCTAGCCTCTGAGTGCTGATGTCATTAAGGTATGTAAGACGTTTGCGAGAACGTAATACTGCTGAAACTAGAAGACTACGAAATCGAGGTTGGAGTGATTTGATACACATCTGTGATGAAATAATTACACGGATATCTGGAAATTTGTGGAAATATCTGGAAATATCCTCAGACAACGCTATATTGTTACATCAAGTAATCGCTATTTTGAGAATATTGTTTTATAGTTTTTCCCAGTCGGAAAGTGCCATATGTTAAAGAGAAATTTTTTAACTTGGTGATAATAAACTTCCCCAGTTACCATAACGCAGTGGTTCTTAAAATATAGTCCGTGAACCCCCGGTTGTCTGCTAAGGTCTCTTATTTAGTTTAAAACTTCCTTCATTTATAGACTTTGAAAGAGTTGGTAGAAAAATTGAAAGGTGCCATCCTAGATTAGATATATCAGCAAATTGCTTCAATGAATTAACTGTACTAGAACCTGAATTTCGATCAAGAACAGTAATTAAATTTTTTTTTTGCTGTTGTTGTTTGCAACTGCATAATTGTTACTACTACTTAATTCTTTTAATTAGATGTTTATTTTTTTTTCTTAAAGGGGAAAACCTGTGTTAAAAAAGATTGTTTAAGTAGCAGAGGTTATATGAGGATTATTGAGGAACCTCAGCCATGTGTTGAGAGCCAGGGAGGAGTGTTCAAAATTTTGGAGTTTCGCGATCCTAGACTGATACTTAAAGGGGGACGGGGGGTCGTGGTGACCGAAAGCTTAAGAATTGCTGCTATAGTGGAATGCAACAATCTGAACATTTTTTGTTACTTGCTTTTTTAAAATCGTCGGCTAATTGGGGGACACCTGGGGTGTAAGGGTTATCAACAACAACATGAACTATGCAGAATATTCGCTTTTTAAGAAAGACAGTTTTAAATTATGGTACAGTCTAATTAGCTTCTCAATAAAGGCATGTCACATATCTTCTTAAAATGTGTCCATTATCATCGAATATTTCCTACCCTGAAAGATACAGAGTGTTTTTTTTCCAGGTATAGAAGTTTAAGTTGGCATTACTTTCCAAGATGGCGACCGATTTAACAGCTGTCAAGTGATTTATTCTCAGTTTGGTTTTACAATTCATCATGAAAAGAATCACGCCTGAACAACTCTTTCAAATTGTGCAATTTTATTTCGAAAATAATGGTAGAGTTTCATAAGCGAATTTTGTTTAGCGATGAAGCGCACTTCTGGTTGAATGGCTACGTCAACAAACAAAACTGCCGCATTTCGAGTGAAGCTAATCCACAAGTGTATGTCGAAACACCGTTACACCCAGAAAAACTGACTGTTTGGTGCTCTTTATGGGCTGTTGGAATCCTTCTTCAAAAACAATGAAGGCCACAACGTTACAGTCAATGGTGATCGGTAGAGAGCCATGATTACTAACTTTTTCATTCCTGAATTGAACAATCATGACGTCCAGGAGCTGTGGTTCCAACAAGACGGCGCAACATGTCACACAGCTGGTGCCACAATCGATTTATTGAAAGACACGTTTGGTGACCACCTAATTTCACGTTTTGGACCTGTGAATTGGCCTCCAAGATTTTGTGATTTAACACCGCTAGACTATTTTCTGTGGGGCTATGTAAAGTCATTGGTCTATGCGGATAAGCCACAAACGCTTGACCATTTGGAAGACAACATTCGCCGTGTTATAGCCGATATACGGCCACAAATGCTGGAAAAAGTCATCGAAAATTGGACGTCCAGATTGGACTACATCCGAGCCAGCCGTGGCAGTCATATGCCAGAAATCATATTTAAAATGTAATGCCACAAGATTATCTTTCGAATAAAAAAAATTCATGTCAATCGAATAATACATCGTTGTTTTATTGCAATTTAAAGTTATATACCTCTCAAAAAACACCCTTTATATAAGTAATCTTCCCTAAAAAGAGCTGCACGAAATATAATAGAAATATCTGTTGCAATTTTCAACTGCCATCAAGTGACAATAGCCTTAATTAGACAGAATTTTGTCTTCTTCCGTAACTTATTTCATTAATTTATTATAAAGTATATCATCTATCTAAAGTCTATTAAAAGTCTATCAGTCTATCAAAGTCCCTTTAAAACTATTTTGATCTTCAACAGCCTCAAAGCTCTCTCCTGTAACTTGAAGATAGTTATCAATGTCCAAACAAGACATTGATTTCTTTTTTTAAAAAAAAAACGTTTGTGTAGTGACGTTGCCAACAGTGCGACGCAAAATATACTATGTGGCACACTTTAGAATTTCGAATCACGGACATACGATGAAGATGACTCCATACTACACTAGTGAAAATGCCATGATAATTCAATGAGGGAATTAGATGCAATGTTGTAATTATTCAACAGTAATAATTCTCATTTCATAACATAGTATTTAATATATGATTTTTAAATCTGAACTGTAGAGAATAAAAAAATGCATCACGAATGTCGGTGACCATTCACTTCTCGGACTTTTCTCCAAGGATTATATTTTTATTATCTCTTAAAATTTCAAATGACACATTTTATTCCATTTATATAAATTGGAATTAACTCATGTAGTTATACTGGTTATATCAAATCTCTGAAAAATGTTTGTTTGGGAGTGTATGTTTATATCATTACATATTTGTTACGTGTACATCTGCACATAGATTTTTATTTTTATGTAATGCCCCTTTGCATTTCTTTTTAGGAAATCTCGAAGGATTAAAACCATGGATGAACACTTGGCTTATGGCACTCATCTTAAATGGATCATGTATGATTTGTGTGTTTTTTGTGCTTA
Organism: Trichonephila clavipes; assembly: GCA_019973935.1. Lineage (NCBI taxonomy): Eukaryota > Metazoa > Arthropoda > Arachnida > Araneae > Nephilidae > Trichonephila > Trichonephila clavipes. Next base: position 228,594 of record BMAU01020228.1, on the reverse strand, counting down.
GGTATTCAACCTACAAATTTCTTATACAAATTTTGATTCCTGCTATGATATGAATAAATATTTTATCAAGCATTTAAAAATCATAAACTTTAACGCATTTTTAAAGAGTTTTTAAAAATATTTTGTAGAGGAACTTTTTTTAGTACTATGTTCCATAAAAGATTGAGTAAGAATTGAAATCCCTTTATCGAGGAAGATTTCATACATAAACCTTTCTTTTTTTCTTCATTTTCAATGTAATAAGTGACGATTATGAATTGAAACTATGAAATTAGTCATTGAATTTTAAGTAAGAAATATCGTTTAAAAGTTAAATAATCATTTTATTTTTTTTCTCTCTCGTTTTCTCACATTACATTTCAACAAAATAATGTCATATAAAACAATTGTATTCAGATATTCTACTTCTAACTAAATGTTTGATATTATTAATTTACAAAAGAATTCGAATTCAGATGATTAATGAATCAACTAACCATGCGGATGCTAAGAAAATGAAAGTGAATGGTTTTAAATATTGTAATATTTTAATTTATAAATGTAAAATGGACTAAAAAACTACAAGTTCGATGAAAAAATAAAAATTATCAAATAGTTTTCGACAAATTAATATAAAAAATGAATGTCGTTAAAATATATTAAAATTTAAAGGCATTCTAAAAGATATGTCTCCATATATATATTAACCAGCTATACAAAAGGGACATTTGCTATACACATCTATTGCAACATCTGTTTTCAAAGTTTGTTTAGGTTTATTATAATGAACTAATTCCAATTTCTGATTTATTTTTAGTGGTTTTTTAAATGGATATTATACATCTCGTTATTATTTCAAGTGTGGAGGGACGATATCTTGGTTTCAATTCTACTGGAAGAGATTTGAAAGGTATATGTGTATAATGCATTCATTTTGTTAATTGAGGTACTTAAGTCAGGCAAAAGAAAATCCTTCTGTGAAAACTTAGGCATTTACTTATGCAATTTTAACATCAGGAAAGAGAATTGAGCGTCCTATCTTCTCAAGAGCCTAGGAACAAAAGAGCAAAATTTTCCCTTTCTGTATTTAAAATAAGAATAATCAGAGGTAAATATAACAGGGTTATTGTAATCATGAATTTAAGAGAAGGGAAAATATTATTCTTAGAAATTATGCAAATTAAGCCATCCCTTAGAGAGACTCGTGTAACCTATTAAGATAGTCTTCCTCTAGAAATTGGGAATAAATCTGTCAGAATATAGGGTTAAGTCCTTTTAACGCAGAAAGGAAATTAGACTGGTATTTCAAATATGATATTCGTAATTGTAATTAAAAGAAAGATATATAAGTTAAAAATTTTAAGTTAATATTAAATTAAGTTGTTATAAATGCAATGTATTCACAACCTATATTTAATTCGATCTATAAAAATAATAAACTGTTCAAAAGTATATTTTATAACCTTTTTTTCGCGCTTCAAAACAATACCAAGAAGGAAATATCCAGCTTAAAAAAAAATTTGCCACATACACTTCTCACCAAAATTCTTGATAAATAAAATGATTGACACACAAATGTGCACTTGCTAACCTAAATGACATAGAACGCCCCTTAGTAGAAGAGTAGAAGTCAAAAACTAGAATCCAAAGCTTTACAAATTTAACTTTAAATCAATTGAATTTAATTATAAAATTTTGCTTTTGTTAAAAAAAAGATACACTGAATAAATTACGCATTTTTCATCGCAACTAAAAATAAACTGGTATCATTATAAAGGGTGTTTTTTTAGAGGTATAGAACTTTAAATTGCAATAAAACAACGATGTATTATTCGATTGACATGAATTTTTTTTATTCGAAAGATAATCTTGTGGCATTACATTTTAAATATGATTTCTGGCATAGGACTGCCACGGCTGGCTCGGATGTAGTCCAATCTGGTCGTCCAATTTTCGATGACTTTTTCCAACATTTGTGGCCGTATATCGGCAATAACACGGCGAATGTTGTCTTCCAAATGGTCAAGCGTTTGGAGCTTATCCGCATAAACCAATGACTCTACATAGCCCCACAGAAAATAGTCTAGCGGTGTTAAATCACAAGATCTTGGAGGCCAATTCACATGTCCAAAACGTGAAATTAGGCGGTCACCAAACGTGTTTTTCAATAAATCGATTGTGGCACGAGCTGTGTGACATGTTGCGCCGTCTTGTTGGAACCACAGCTCCTGGACATCATGATTGTTTAATTCAGGAATGAAAAGGTTAGTAATCATGGCTCTATACCGATCACCATTGACTGTAACGTTGTGGCCTTCATAGTTTTTGAAGATGGATTCCATCAGCCCATAAAGCGCACCAAACAGTCAGTTTTTCTGGATGTAACTGTGTTTCGACATACACTTGCGGATTAGCTTCATTCCAAATGCGGCAGTTTTGTTTGTTGACGTAGCCATTCAACCATAAGTGCGCTTCATCGCTAAACAAAATTCGCTTATGAAAATCGACCATTATTTTCGAAATAAAATTTCACAATTTGAAAGCGTTGTTCAGGCGTGAGTCTATTCATGATGAATTGCCAAACCAAACTGAGAATAAATCACTTAACAGCTGTTAAATCGGTCGCCATCTTGGAAAGTAATGCCAACTTAAACTTCTATACCTGGAAAAAAACACTTTTTACATATATATATTATATATATATCAAAATGTCAGGTTGGTCTTCAGAACAAGACAAGATGTCTCAAGATACTTTTTAATTTAATCAATCACGATTGTATTTGCACATTATTATTCGCTGATATAGGATCTTCATTTAAAATTTCCGAGCCATCTTTCTCGTCTCTCAGCAGTTCTAATGGACACGAGGGATCGTCGTCTTTCTTCTATTAAAGGCGTTCTTCAACCTCGAGAATCTACAGTCAGCGTCCGCTCCGACAACAAATAGCGCGTCATCAAACATGCGCAGAAGCGTTCAGAACATAATATAGTCTACCTTGTGACTTGTTAACAGCGGCCGGCACCATATATATATGTAATAATTCCCCCTGGCATCCTTTTAATTAACTCTTTTAATAATACTCAAATAATCTTTTCATTATTTGGTTCGAAACTAACACCCTGATTTTAATCGTAATCGACTAATATTATTACATCATAAATCCTTTTCTTCTAAACTTCCCGCCCATTGTAATCAATCAGAGCTCTTATAACAAAAATGTCACGTTGTCTTCACTGTCGGGTATAAAACCCAATATCTCCTCTCTTTTGTCTGATTGCTTTCATCATGTAACCAGCTGGCTGCGGCGCGTTCTGTGTTTGTGCCATGATGTTTGCTTCTTCTTATTTGTAATGCTGTCCCTACTTGATCTTTATGTGTTTCAAGATGTGAATAAACTGGATTAATGCTCCAGCATGTAAACATCAACCAACATAGAAAATGTATCTAATATCCAGTCATTCGTTCGCCATAGGCCACGCCCTACCTTTGATTGGCTACAGTAATAACATCCACTCGCCACGTCTTACAATTATTTTTACCACTCTCCAGAAATATTATAGAAGTATTTCATATATATATATATATATAATTATACCAATTTTTATACCAAATTATATATAAAATTTTTAATGATCTTTTTTAAGAAATTGAAAGGAATTGAATACGAAAGGTAAAAAATATCACTGAGAGATTTTGAGAACATAAGTAGATGCTGCTACAGTACTATAAGCATTGCTCATTGAGTGACTTAGCACAGCTTCTAAACTTATATAAAAGGAAAGTTTAATCAGTTTTATGTCAAACCTTTACAATCGTCCCCTTTCTTTTCTGTAATACAATACCATAATTTTATATCTGATCAGTCATCGTGAAAGAGACATACACGATAACTAAGAAGTCAAATCTATTATACACTGCTGGACAATTGCTAAGGACGGATCACAAATTGCTATGTAGCATAACATTAAGCGAGACATGAGGCCTAGTAGGATAAAATATAGTTGCCACACTGTTCAGACATTAGAATAAAGAATATTTATTGTTCTGGAAAGTACAAAAGCTGTGAAACATCTGGAAGAAAAAAAATGTTCATTTGATCTGCGTACGGAGAAATGGAACAATGCATCTAAAAGTCAGCAGGCACCTTAAGGGGTCATAGGACCCTTAACAGATATCCATGCACTCGAAGAAAACATCCTTCTTCAAACCATTGTAACTTAGCAATAAAACAAAACAATATTTTGAAATTTTTACCACATGATAATCATATATATTTACATTATTTCTCAAATTTTCTGAAAATTTGAGAAACAATTAAAAAAGTTATTAAGAAATAAAATTTGGTCAATTTTCAAAAAATATGAAAATTAGCATTTTACACCGCGCAGAAATCTGAAGAACAGAATTGATCAAAATTCACAAAATTAATTTTATTTGATATATAAAAATGTTCCTTTTTGAACTTATACACACTTTTAAAGCATTTAGAGAACAAAAAAAAAAAATTTTAAAATACAATTATGAAGAAAATTTTAAAATTTTATGAAAAATTCAATTAAAACACAAAAAAAAAAAATTATATATAAATTTGTTTAAAATTTTTGTGTAAGTTATAAAAGCCTTATTTTGTACATGTGTATGAAGTTTCATATTGACATGATAAATAGTTTTTGAAAAATTCTGCGCGGAAGGCAAAATTTTCATTTTGAGAAAAAATGAAGTTAAAGATAAAAAATAACAAAAAGAAAATTAAACATACCAGTATGCTTTAAAAAGTCCCAGCAGCATAAATATTGCCCTGTGCAAGCTTGCATTGCTCAATTTGTTTGAGTATTTTAAGTTTTTTAGCTTTACGAGCTTCAAAGGAGGTTTTAGAAACTTGTCTCTTAGCCGTTGACTTGCGCACTTTGTCAATATTTACACAATTCAAAACATTTGTTTTATTTATTTTTAAATTCAAAGCACGCATCAGATCAATTCTGTTCTTACTTCCATCATTGTATTCACATGCAGCTATAAATGCAGCTATTTTTGTGACATTAATTCCTGATCCAATTAATTTCGGGCTATACTTCCAAATCAGTGAATTCAATGACTCATTAGCATTTTGAGTTTTCCCCCCTAAACACCTTCTTAACAATTTCAAGTGTGATAAATCTTTAAAAACAGGTTTAATCACTTCAGAAACTGCTTTTGGTAAGGTGTTCTTGTGAGAAAATTCATTCACTGTATTGTTGTGAACCGAAACATTGTACTTACACCAGCTATTTTTGCCTTTTGGGCAAAACCAATGTTTCGGCTCATCATCTGTGCTGGATGTATGAGCCCACACAGCCCAGACAGCTTGCCTCATCTCATTCACATTATGGGAGTTAGCACGAATAGCATTGCCATAAAAAGTCGTCAATTTGCTTATAATAGCATCGGTTAGGCGACCTTTCCCACCAATTGTTTTCCCATCGGAAAGCTTCTTTTCCGCCATAAAGCTTTCAACTTCCGCAAGAGGCTACCCATTCGCTTTTGGACATGGCCCACACACTCTGTTTTTTCAATGGGAACACTATCCCCATATGGTTTTTTTTTCAGCAATAGACAAAAATGTCTTTGAGTCACCATCACCTATGTATCGCTGATACTTTAATCCATGTTTTTGTTCTGATCGGAAAAAATTTTCTGCATTCCGCAAACTTCCATTCCTCCAGCAGATCCGCTATGATTTTTTCTGCAGAAAATTTGATGTTTAGCCAAAAAAGCACTATATTTTGGTCCAAACTTTGGCCCTTTATAGGAGTCACATCCTTTGCAATAAGAGGACATGACTTCCATGTCGAGAACTTTCCCGCAGTCAGCTCCAATCAATGCACAGACTCCAATAAGAGAAGTATGCCACGAGTCTTCCAGGTCCCATCACCGCTAACTACAACAGAATTACGGTGCCATCAATAATTTTTTCCTCAGCAGCAGCTTTCTTCATCGATGCATTTGCAAGCGCTTCACTTATATCAGCTATCTTTGCATTTATTCTATCGTAAGCTTTCTGAGACGCTGGATTTGGCAAACACATAAGAGAACAAAATGTCTCGAGCGAAGACAATCCTTGGCCTATATAGCGCATGGCCAAAACAGACCGTCTGTTGATTTCAGGTATATTTTTTTATACCAATCAATTCACAGGAATTAAGTTTTTTTCAATGCTACATTTTCTGCATGTGAACTGAAATGTGGAAAATAATCCTACAGTGAATTTTTCACTCATTTTTATTTTGCCATAACACACAGAGCAACAAAGTAACTTTTCAATTTGGGAAAATAATAAACTAATGTCTATTAGTCTATAACCTTGAAACTCGGCAGAAACTACATTTTCGTAAGCTTCTGAAATCTTGTGTGCACTTGGCAATTTTTTCACAGATGAACTTTTGTTTGGCGAAACATTTTCAAAAGAAATAATACCTTTTTCAGACAGAGATTTCTTCCGATACATGTTACCTTGAAATCTTTTCTTCTTTGGTCTCTTTCCGGATGAAGTTTTTTTCAATGGAACATCCATGTTCAAAAGCTTTCAATAACAAATGAAAAAGTTTGCTAATCCAAAATCGAAATGTAAACAAACAATCTCGCTTAGATTAAACGAAGTCAAAAGTTGAGTTGTAGTTATGCTACTCCCGAAATCAATCTGATATTAGGTGGGGCTCTTTTAATACAACTAATCGGCGAAATATTAAAATGTTTGGAATGTGTTCTGACAGATGTCAAAAGTGGGCGTGGCAGATGCAAGTTTTTGCGTGTTACTAGTTATTTCTCAATAACTTCGGAAGTTTTAACAGTATCAACAAAATTTTGGAGCAAAATGCTCAGAAACGTTGAGGCTTTAACATATATTTTTTCAAAAATCGAAAAAATTAAATTTAAGAGTCCTATGAGGCCTTAAAGAAAGGTATCAGTCCGGGATATGTCCACCGTGGAGTGTGATGCAACATTCCACACGTCATACCATACTTTGCACAACATTATCTAGCAGCTGTTGAGGCAATTTATCCCATTCCTCTGTGAGTGCACGGATGAGGGTGTTCTTGTTTGTCGGAGGATAGTTTCGACCAGCAACTGTTCCCACACATTTTGGGGTTTAGATCTGGAGAACGCGCTGGCCATACGAGACGTTGAATACCCTCGCTGTCTAGACAATCCTGAACAGCGAGTGTTCGATGACATGTTGCGTTGTCGTCCATAAAAACAAATTTATCACCGACAGCACCACGGAAAAGACGAACATGAGGAAGTAGAACTTCATCAATGTATCGTTGGCCCGTCATAGTCCCATTCGCAACCACATGTAGGCGCGTGCGGCCATTGATCATGATGCCGGCCCACACCATGATACTGCATGTCGGATATCGGTCCTTTTCCTGGATATTTTCTGGACGATAAGCAGTACCACTCTCGCGCCAGAACAGTTGGCGTCTACAATCCAATGACAGACTACTCTCATCTGAGAATAGTACGCATGCCCAGTCCTGTTCAGTCCAATTGTGATGCTCACGACACCATTGCAAACGGGCAGTACGGTGCTGTCTGGTCAATGGGACACACACAACTGGTCTGCGTGCGTATAGTCCTCCTCCCCTCAAACGTCTGGCAACAGTTTTTCGGGAGATCTGCTTTCCTGAGGCAGCAAGAAACTGATTTGCCACCTGCTGAGCTGTGGTGCGCCTGTTCCTTTTTGCTGATAGGACGATATATCTGTCTTCTGCAGGCGTTGTACTTTTAACACGACCTTCCCCGTGCCGTCTACTACACACATTCCAGTAGTTTTAAATGACTTCCACAGCCGTGAAACAACGCTGTGAGCGATGTCGAACACCCTGGTAACATCTGTTATTTTTCGCTTTTCTTCGATTTTTCCAATAATTCGGCCACGCATAAAATCATCTATGTGATGTCGGGAAGACATGCCAAAAATTTTAAGTTCGTCTATTAAATCTTTCCTGTAAAACTTTGACTTGAAACAACAACTGTCCACACGCGTCAAAACCTTTAAAGCTCTTATGAACGCTATCACGTGATGAACAGACGTGGAAAAAAATTTTGCATACTCATACTTCTTACTAATATCCCGCACTTATTCTAATTTTCCACATTTTGCTTCCTTTCATTTTGTGGTTGCTATGGATGATAGTGTTATCCGTCCTTAGCACTTGTCCAGCAGTGTATTATTTTCACCAGGTTATAAAAAGGATTAACATTTCAAACAACATTTTATTAAACATTTTTTTAACATTTTTAAACAGATGGTGTTTACGTAATTTACTTATATTGCTCTTTCTTGGTCATTTAAGATGTATTTAAAATTACCATTACTAATATCTTATATATAAGACTTTTTTTTACTTGTAAATTACAGCATTTAATAAATTTTCCTTTGCAGAATCCTTCCTTTATATACGTTGTTACTGGGATTTTACACTGTTTTATTCTCTTATACGGGTTCTGGTCCTTTATGGCCGACTTATAACACTAATCCAGTATGCAAAGAATCTTGGTGGTGGAATTTATTTTTCATTAACAATTATCAAACTTCTTGGAAACAGGTAACAACCATTTATAATGTTTTAGTATTCGGAGTTTTAATGCAAAACATGAAGAAGCCTACTTTGCATTTTGTAAAACATCAGTAGTAGTATAAAGGTTGGCCAAATGAAAATGGACAAATGTGATTGTGTCGGAATGAGTGCAGCTACAGCAGAGCCATCAAACAGGAAGAACGGTAGAAAGTGTATACCGCATGCGATATTCAGCGGTAAAACATGTTAGTGGTAGAGGAATCGAATCGAAAACAAAATCGTATCATATAAGGATGCGCCCCGATAGGAACAACGTACAGTAGTACGGTTCCTGATTTTAGGAGGTGAATTTAATGCAGACATCTATCGACTAATATTGACAGTCTATGGTGAGAACTATTTAGGTTGAACGTCTTGGAACAGTTGGTGTAAAGGTTATCGAGAAGGGCAGTAAACGATATCTGATCTTCCTGACAACGTTCTCGCCCACATGTCTTCCGTGAAGCCAAGGAAACTCTAAAAGAAATCATTTTGAAAATGTTAGAACACCCACTGTACAGTCAGTATCTGTCACCCTGTGACTTCAAGGCATTTAGATCACTTAAGACAGTATTACGTTTGTGTTTGAACGATGAAGTGAAGGAAGCTGGGCAGGACGTCCTCAAGAAAATTCCACGTTCTTTCTAGACATAGATCTGCTGCCGAAAAGATGGGACCTGTGTTACAATCTCTAGAGACATTTCTTTTAATTTCTAATGAAATGATTCTTTTTATTGAACTTGTCCATTTTTCATTCGAGCAACCCTTATAAAACTGACACACATGTTTGCAAAATTTGAAAGAATTGTTTAAGTGTTTTTAAATTATATTGATTTTTAGGATGGCTCACTTTTTTAAGTATGCATAATACCAAAACTATTATACTTTTTCTTACTATGCGAGTGCATCATATTCTGAATCTAGAGAGAGGTATTATGATTTATAGAGAGAAGGTACGAGAAAAAAAATTCTAATTTGACCTCAAACTGCCAATTGTAACAGCTAAATTTCTAGAACTAAACTATAGAAAACTATATTAAAAATTTGATCCTAATGTATAAAAAATCCCTTCCGGGTCGGAATGTGTATATAAGGAGTTGATATAAAAGTATATAACGGCGTAGAAAAGTATAGAATGGTACGTTGCATCAAATATAGCGCAATAATTAGATACTCACGATATTGTTGCTGGGATGTTTCTGCATGTGATCCAGTCCTTCCAATTTAGGTATGTTCTCACATATTCTGAACAAAAGCACATTTAAATCTGGAGGTAGCTTTTGCGCCAAGTGTTTACTACAAATCCTGTTAAAAAATATTAATTGCTTCCTTTTTTAAAGAATATACTACGAAATCTTGAAATTAGCAATTCTGAAATATTATTTTTCAGTAGATATCAAGAGGTATATGATGTAGGTTAAAAATTAGTTTAGAGAAATAAGTATTATTTTCTAAATTGTTTTTCTCTTTTTCCTTTGAATTTCGATTCATTTGTTGATATACATAAAATATATGTACATTTTGTATGTAAATACTTTTCATCATAACATATCTTCCTCTTAAACCTGGGTATTATTATATTTATATATATATGACTTGACGCGGTGTTCTAAAGATTTTATTATATTTGAATTTATCGTGGATTATTCTATTTAAGTGTGTGGTTTTTATCCTATTTTTTAGAGTATTCCCATTTGTTAATCGATGGACACATTTCCAAAAACCACTTAAAAAAGCACATTTCACAACGATTTTTGTCTCATAATTCCTTTTCATAAATAAAAAAATTGCTATAAATTATCTACCACAATATTTTAACTGTTTTAAAAATTTATGTATTATTTCTAAATAACATACAGTTTTAAAAATTTGAAATATAAGTAACATTAAAAAAAAACTTTCATATTTAACTTCCTATATTTTAAGCAGTTGATTATATAAAATATTTTTTTAGTGTGAATAAGGAAAAAATACTTTTTTTTACAGGAAATATTAAAAAAATGAAAAAAGCGAGCAGAAAAGTTTACAAGTCATGTGCAGAATATACAATAAAAGCATAAAAAATTACTTACAAATCCGTAAAACACTCACATGTTTGTACTTACAAGACACAATCTATTAGTTATTCTGAGAGCAAAAAGTGTTTCATACTGTATTTATTTACGCCTACTAAGGCCTTTTACTTATAATATTTTCAGTGCTACACTCCAGCTTGGTATGTTGCAGCCGATATGCAATTGTACATCCTCAGTCCTTTATTCCTCGCTTCATTATTTAAGTAAGCATTTTTCACATACTTACATCAATAGTATAGAATAAAAAGCCTTTTAGACACTAAATTTTTAGAAGATACGTTTATGCGTTTAAAGGAATTGAGAAGTAGACCACACAAAAATAGAATCATGAACAAGAAAATGAGCGTACCAAGAAATAATTGCGTGATCGTAACAAAACTTGGCATGAAAGTACATGTCGGGGAGATGTGCAAATGATTAGGAATGCAGCGTGATTGTGCATTACGTATAGTCGGTAGAGAGCGTTTAACATCGTTCTCCGTGGAGTATAAAATAGGTAACCGAAGCTTTTTTTGAGTGTGCTGAATCGTTTACAAAGAAAGAGCTGAGGTAAACATGATATTACGCCGTTTTCGAAGACAAGCGGCTGTCGCAGTTTGAGAGGGGGAGAATCATTGGCATGATGGATGCTGGGTGGTCAGCAAGGCGAGTAGCTCGCCAATTAGGCAGCTCTGATTGTGTTGTGATGAGGTGTTGGGACCAGTGGATCCGAGAGTTGCGATTTACACGAAGACCAGGCTGAGGACGCCCTCGACAGACCAGTCGTCGAGAAGACCACCACATCGTGAGAAATGCACTCTAACTGCTTCATTGGATGCCATCCAGATACAGGTAGCACCTTCATTAGGAGCCCCTGTGTCTTCTCGAACCATACGAAGGCGCCTGGCAGAAGGACCTTTGGGATCGTGGTGCCCATTACGAGTGCCGCCCTTGATGCCCACTCATCGATGCCTTCGTTTGGAGTGGTGACCAGCACGAGGAAGCTGGACTGCAGCGGAATGGAACCAGGACGTCTTTAGCGACGAATCCAGATTCAATCTCAGCAATGATGACAATCGTGTTCGTGTGTGGAGACTCCGTGGTGAACACCTCAATTCTGCCTTTTCTTTACAGCGACACACCGCTCCCACAGCTGGTGTGATGGTATGGGGTGACATTGCTTACAATACACGATCACCACTAGTACTGATACGTGGCACCATGACAGCCTAGAGGTATGTTCAAGATATCTTGTTACCACATGTGTTGCCACTCATGTAAAGGCTCCAAGAAGCCATTCTTCAACAAGGCAATACTCGGCCTCACGCGGCAAGAGTGTCTCAAGACTGACTCCGCACTGTTACTACCCTTCCTTGTCCTGCCCGATCCTCAGATTTGTCTCTAATCGAGCATATCTAGGATCATTTGGGACAGCGAGTTGGCCATCCCACTAGTTTAGATGAACTAGAGGCAAGGTTACAGCAAATATGAAATGAAATGTCTCAAGGCATCATATCAATGTCCGATCGTATTGCATTGTGCATTCGCGCTAGAGGGGGTTAAACAGGGTATTAAATCCTCCGTTCTTTTGCCTTTTTCTCTTAAATAAATGAACCCTTGTCTTTGATTTTCTAATCACTTACTTATATCAAAGTAGTTATTACGTATGTAAAATTTCATTTCATTTTGACGACTCTTTCTTGGAGCGCTAACTTTTTTGTCCATGAGTGTAGTTGAGAGCGTAAATTCAAGTTACAATCTCCATGCTAGCAGAAATAACCGACATGGGAGGTAACATAATAACACATAATGCGTCGCAATTAATATGCGGTGTGTCCGAAAAAGATAATGTACCTTTTTTTTAAATTTTCTCTAGTTTCTCTGAGGTACTATTGGAATGTCTTATTACACCAAAAGTTACGTAATATATCAAAGTTGTTTTTTTTTGTACCATAGTTGAACCTTACAAAGATTCAATGTGGGCGTCCTTCGTGATACGGAAGATACTCCATTTCCGTCCATACTCGCACCAACTTTCTCTTGTAACGGCAGAAAATTCATTTCTGATCCGCCCTCGCAGCTCCACCAGATCTTGAGGTAATGGTGGTACAAAGACTTTGTCTTTTATAAGTCCCACAAGAAGTAGAAGGGCATCATGTCCGAAGACCTCGGAGGCCATTTCAACAATGTTTTATCATCACGACCAGTTTGACCTATCCATCGTTGTCGAAGAAGTTCATTCAGATACATTCTCACATCATTATAGCAGTGCTTCTCAAAGTTGCAATACTCGCGACCCAATTTTCAATCATAATTTTCATCGTGCCCCCCCCCCCCGATACAATAATGTACTGAATTCAATAATACTATACTTTGACGCTAAAACTACAATAGGACTTTAACATCTTAAGCACCCACCGCGTATATAAACATCTCGCTAAGCCAAAGCCTTTATTTCTCCAGACGTATTTATACGTCTTCCCGAAGTACGATCTATGATGTGCACTGCTATCCGTAAAATTATTCCAAGACTTAAGAATCCAATAAAATTTCCCTGACAATGTTTGCAAAGGATTTACTTATTCCAGATTATTTTTGCTCCTTCATTCCTCCCCCCTCCTCCACTACATCACATACGCGTGCCTGCATGGAAAACGTTTGGTAATTGGAAACGAATCGCGAAACTTATGATCGGTCGTGCAAAAATTATCAAGATTAGTGTTAATTTTTGTTATAAATTATATATATGACAAACCCATGGGGTCACTGGTAATTAATAAACTTGTTTTTAACTTTGAATTGTTACATTAATTATAAAATATATTGTGTAGCACTGATATATTTATAAGTATAATACATCAGTGTAAATGTGTATTTTGTTTTTTTTTATGTCAGAATGTATTTTGTTTGTTTACTTTCAGTAAATTAATAATATTTTTAAATAATCTTTTGCTCTTGACTTTTCAATATGCTCGCGCCCCCCTTGTAGAGCTGCATGCCCTTCAAGGGGGGCGCGTCCCACAGTTTGAGAAACACTGCATTATAGAAATGAGGAGATACCAAACCACAGAAGACACAAAATGCTTTCTGTGGTCTTGTGGGCGTCAACTTGAGAATTTTGTGCACACAGGAAAGGCGGATATTTCAAAACTTGGAGTATCTAGTTGCTTCCAGGCCAATTTTCACTACTCTCTACACTCTGGGTACCTAGAAAAAAATAAAGAAAAAGGATACATTCTTTTTGAGACATAGTAGGACAAAGTCTTTGTCCCATAATTACCTCTAGATCTGGTGGAGCTGTGAGGGCAGATCAGAAATGAATTTGCTGCCGTTATAAGAAACATGTTGGTGCAAATATGGAAGGAAATAGAGCATCGCCTAGATATCTGCCGTGCCACGAAGGACGCGCATATTAAAATTTTGTAAGGTACAACTTTAGTACAAAAAGAATTTTTGATATATTACCAAACTTCTGGTATAAATAAGACATTCCAATAGTACCTCAGAGAAACAAGAGAAAAAATTTTTAAAAAATGCTCATACTTTTTCGGACACACTATAATTATGAGATGAGTAGGTAATATTATAACATATATACATTACTAGAAATGATGTGCGTGCATACAACGGCTCTCTTCAGAAAGATTTTTTTAATTATACATTGCTTATGCATCTTCCGTGACATCACGTAATACTTCATCATTTTTATTAACGGGAAACACAATTTTACTGCAGCTTTATTTGTAATTTCTATTTGTAAGCCAAATGCTTTCATAATACTTTTCGGCACAATTAAAATACGTGGAATGTGTGTAAATGAAAAGTGATATTCAATATCTGTGGATGCTTATGATGTAAAAAACTCATTATCGTAGTTATTTGAAAGTGGAAGAGAGAGAGAAAACATTCGCTATTTATATGAGTAATGTAATACATCTTCCAAAGGGATTTAAATGAATTTCTTAAAACATTAGAACTACACATCCTTTAAAATAAAGAATTAAAATCAGCTCAAATTCAGACATGTTTTTTGCTAAAGTTTTCATTGGATAAAAAGTGCGAAGTTTAATGAATAATACCAATTGTTTTCAGGCGACCAAGATTTGGATATGGCTTGATAACTCTGGGAATTTGTGCATCATGCGTTTACCGTTGCGTGGTGACAATAAAATATGGTTTGTTTTATAATCCATCCGGCTTAAGACACTATCTGGAAGACGATGTAGATTTATTAATGCATCGGTGAGAAAATTTCATTTTTCTACTTATTTATTTTATTTTTAATAGCCCCAGTGCAACTTATATTTTAATTAGATATGCATATACGTAATGGGGTGGATGGCGGTCATATAGAAACATAGTTGGTCTGCGGGATCAACTACTAGGCGATGTTCTGGGGATGCCGTCACAACTCTGATTTGGTCGAATAAGAATTCGGTGACCTCAGATCAGATGAAAAAAATTATAATCAATCAAAACCTACCAGGGCTGAAAGGGTGTTCTACAGAGTATAGAGATTATTATAAAAAAGAAATTTGATTAATTTCAAAATTTTTAATCTTGCCACAAAAGAATTGCATTTTTTTAAAAAATGGAAAAAGATTTGTGGTGGATTTAATTAGATGATTTTTGACTCAAAATAATTGTTTTTCAACAGTATTAAATAGTGTTTCTCAACATAGGGCCTACGCCCCACAAGGGGGCAATTTGATTCTTCAGTGGGGCAAATCGAAATAGGACTCATTTAGATGGCAAAAGATATATTTGTTAGTAATGTAGCCAATTATAAACAAAATTTTGAAAAATTTTATTGATTCCAAAAATTTGAAGGAATTGATACAGCTATAATATACTATGAATCTTCTGAAAATTTTGTCAGCTGATTTAAAAGAAAGGTTTTCTGATTTACAAAAAAATAATTTCCCAACATGGATGACGGAGGCAATGTTATTTAATCTTTCTGATACTTCAGATTTCCATTATAAAAAGGAACTCGCAAAAGTACAAAACGATGCGTCAATTAAATCGTTATTTAATATAAAAGGAATTATGGCATGGCTTTGTGAGAAATTAGAAATCAAATATTTCAAATTCAACTATATATGCAAGAGAACTATTACCATTTCCATCTTTATATTTAACTCATAGCAGTGGCGTAACGGAGAACACACACACACATTAGCCCCCCTCCCCCTACAAAGTCAGGTTTGGTGCCCCAAGTGCAGATCTTACAATGGATTACATACTTGGCGTCAGTCAGGCTTTGGGACCCCTAAGCTTCTCCTCCAGCAATGCGGGGGTGTACATTACGCCTCTGACAATGTGGATTTAGTGTCATAAATGATTTGTTGCTAAAAAGAAGAAGTAGGCTAGATATAACAAAACGAGGAGACTTAAAACTAAATTTAACTAAATTAGAACCTGACATAAACTCTCTTTGCACCAAGCATCAAGCGTAAGGATCTCATAATTTTTTAAAAATTTTTATTTCAGTTTTCCGTGGTAAGTTTTGACTTAAGCTGAATTCACACCAAGGCTGTCAGCGTCGAGCGCTAAGCGTCTATCCAATCAGAGACTTCATTTCGGGCGAAATGAAGTCTCTGATTGGCTAGACGCTAAACACTCGACGTTTGTACGCCTTGGTGTGAATGAGCCTTTACCGTTATAATTAACACTTATCATTTAAGTTTATATGTGCTTGTGTACATACACTGGTGTGCAAAAATTAAGGACGAAGTCGAAAAATTAGCATATCAGCTGAAGGAAGGGGCAGAGCGGACAGAAAGACCAATCAGGAGATTAAGTAAGGTGATGTACGGTAGCACATGCGCAGATATGCAGGTAGATGTAATGGGGGAGTGTCTGAGTAGTATAAAGCATGTTGTCGGTGTAAGATCAGTATTTCTGGCAAAGAGATTGCACGCCGTATAGCAGTTAAAATCACACCGAGTTGCTGCCTCAGCGAGAAATGGCGAATAATCAATCTGTTAGATGACATATGGATGCTTTTACCCGAGGTCGAATCATTGGGAAGTTGGAGGAAGGCCGCAGTGTGATAAGTGTGGCTGCAGAGTTCGGAATTGCTCACAGCATCGTTTCACGACTTTGGAGACAATTTCAAACTACAGGAACAGCTATACGGGGGTTCAGTAGTGGTCGTCCACTAGGAACCACACCCGCAGATGTCCGGTACATTGTCTTACAGGCCAGAAGAAACAGGCGGCAGACAGCGGGAGAAATCGCTAGACACACGACACAGGCGACTGGACGACCGATATCGCGTTTTACCGTGGCCAGTAGACTGCACGGTGATGGTCTGTTTGCACGACGCCCTGTACGGTGTGTACCTTTAACGCCTGCTCATCGGAGAAGGCGTTCTCTGTGGTGCCAGGAACACCGGAATTGGAGAGACAATGAATGGGGACGAGTATTCTTTACAGATGAGAGCAGATTCAGTTTGAGTAGCGATTCTCATCGCATACTCATCTGGAGAGAGCGGGGAAGCTGCAATCATCCCTCGAACATCATTGAAAAAGACAGGTATGGAGGTCGCGGTGTTCTCGTTTGGGGAGGCATCATGCTTGGTAGTCGTACAGACCTTCACATCTTCGACGCAGGTTCAGTGAACGGGACCCGTTATTGTAACGAGATTCTTCTTCCATATGTGCGTCTTTTTAGAGGCGCTATGGGTCTGCAGTTCCTTTTCATGGACGACAATGCACCATGTCATCGCACAGTAGCTGCCGAACAGCTCTTAGAGAGTGAGGATATTGAACGTATGGATTGGCCGGCACGATCTCCGGATCTCAATCCCATCGAGCATGTATGAGATTTTCTAGGCAGACGCTTGGCAGCTCGTACCTTACCACCAGTAACGATTCGGGAGCTTCGATTGGCGCTGCAAAACGAATGGGCAGCAATGCCTCAACAACTCATTGGCACCCTCATTCTCTGCATGGGCAGACGCTGTGAAACCTGCCTAGCAGTCAGGGGAGATCATATCCCCTACTAAAGACCGGATGTTTCTTGCTGGACTCCCATCACAGGGATGTTTCAGCCTTCAGTCGCATTGCGCTCCATGCTACTTTTTCAATCAAGCCTCTTTTTATCCCTCTGATTTCTCTTTTAGTATGTGTTGCTTACATTACACATGTCCTTACGTATTGGGGATCTTACGGTATTAAATGTGTTCATTTGGAAAGCTTTTGTACAAAGTTATATTGAAAAAACCGTCTCGTCCTTAATTTTTGCACACCAGTGTATATCTATATCTATAGAGGGACTTAAGAATTTTTAAAAAGCTTAAGGGAGAAAAGAAATAAGATGGTTGAGGAACACTGGTATAAATAATCAAAAAGTATGATTACTGAGTTGGTAATAAGTGCATAGAGCAGTGCTTCTCAAAGTTGCAATATTCGTGACCCAATATTCAAACATAATTTTCATCGCGCCCCCTCATACAATAACAATGTATTGAATTGAATAATACTATACTTTGATGCTAAAATTACGATACAACTTTAACCTCTTAAGTGCCCTTCGTAAATATAAATGTCTCGCTCAGCCAAAGGGTTTATTTCCCCGGACGTATATATACGTCTTTCTGAAGTACGATCTTTCCTGTGCACTACTATCCTTACAATTAATCCGTAGGTTTTGGAATCCAATAAAAAGACCTTGACAATGTTTCAGATTATTTGCTTCTTTATTCCTCTTTCTCCCTCCCCCAGTACATCCCATACGCACGTCTACGTGAAAACCATTTGGTCTTGGGAAGAGAATCGCATAACTTTATTGAACTACATCCGAGCCAGCCGTGGCATTCGTATGCCAGAAATCATATTTAAAATGTAATGCCACAAGATTATCTTTCGAATAAAAAAAATCATGTCAATCGAATCGTTGTTTTATTGCAATTTAAAGTTCTATACCTCTAAAAAAACACCCTTTAATTTCATTAGTTTCTATTTTCTGAATAGTGAATCGAAATAAAGCATCACGTTGGACTGCGTTACGTACAATCGAATCTACTCGACTTCAGTCGGCAATCTTGCTCGGGTTCGCGACAAGCGCTTGGTTTTCAATTGAAAACTTTTTAAGCGCGTGTCTTTTTTTCAAGTAAATATTTCATGCACTCTTTTTTTCCCGTGAAGTTTTATTTCCTTTATTGAAATATTGCTGGCATACAGTTCACTTCTACTCAACTCCAGCGAAGGAACGAGAGAAGAGTTAAAATAATTGGGGGAAAAAAGATCTTTCTTATATGTAAGAGATCGAAGATAAGAAACGAAACGCGAGATCTATTTTTTGATTCAGTAGAAAGAGCATTTAAACACAAAAATGTGCTAGAAGAATTAAAATACAAATTTTAATGAAGTTAATTGGTGAGAAATGTGCCAAAATTTCGGTTTATATTAGTGATGACAACTATGAAATTACGAGAAAAAAAACATTAGTTGTGAAAATGTTCGAACTCTCTCTCTCTTCGTTTGCTTAGAGAATTTTAAAAAAAGTAAACGACTTTCAAGAACAAATTTTCCTGTCTTACATTGTATAGGGCGTTATTTAAGTTATATAAATAGTACTTGTGTATTATCGCAACGGTATTGGCGACATTATATGAAAGGAAGCACATGATTGCCTATTCAGTACATACGACACATAAAAAATTAGGGTTGCTAACTTGGCGAATTATCTTGAACGTTGACATTGTTGCGATAGCAGGTAAGTATCATATAAACATATATATACAAATATAATCTCATCACAACTTGCAAGTTTATGACAGCCAACTTGTTTGGCGCAGCTTGGCCAAAGTTGGCCCTTGCGCCACTAAACTCCACATTCACTTGACAGCCAACTTGCATCTAAACTATATACTCTTTTTGATCTGCATGCTAGAAAACTTTACTCACAAGTATATGTCGATTAAAATATAAAAAACAATTATCCCGCAAATTTCTTCAAACATGAGCATATTCAGTTGTCAAAGTTTTCTAAAATCAATATTAGAGCGTTAAATATGTTAAATATTTTTCTTCACGCCGATCTGATTTCAAGTCAATGAGTTTAACCTATAGCTCGTTAGGTGCTGTATCAATATCAGCAGTAATAGGATAACATGCTGTATCAATATCAGAGCATGTTGAATTTAGGCTCGATTTTATTTTAATCCTGAAATCTTCTTGTGACATCATCCTTCTTAGTTGAAACACTTTCAGATACTTTATTTTCCTTTTAGTGAAAAACAAAAGAAGAATCTGATCGCGTCCGGGAAAGAAATTGCGGTTCAAAACCTATTTCTTGTTTTAGGGAAGCCGCATATGACTGGAGGGGGGCTACTAGTTACCCCCTCCGGCTTTGATGTTGTATATGGTTTATAATATCTTATTCAGTTTAAGATTTTTTTAGTAAGTATTTATATATTGTGCGTTCGGAGCTGTTCGTGATTCAGTTCATTCAACCTGGGTATATTTTATCTATTTAAAATAGCTCTTCGATACAAGTCAGTACAATTTTTTTTTTCAACTTAAGGTTGTTTTATATTATGTGTATGATTATTTTATGAACAGCATTACATTACTTATGCATTTTTATGTTTAATAAATTTACTTTCTCTAAATCTAAAAACATCGCAGAGTCAAAAAAAAAAAAAAAAAAAAAAAACTTTGCCAAAAGCTGTCATTTTTTCCGCACATGCGCAAAAACGAATTCCTGCGTATGATCTTTTCTTATTCATCGATTTATAAATAAATTGGCATAGATTTAGAAGAATCAAATACTATATTTAAAAAAAAATGCATGTACACGGGAAATAAAGGAAAGTTCAGATTATTACAATATTTTCTTGTCCAAAACTCTATAAAAGCATTCAAAATCGCTACAATTAGCCTTCTTTATGTAAACGCCTCCACATGAACTAGGTGGCCGCGGTAGCCTAGTGGTCAAGGTATTGGATCGTGACTGGCATGTCGCGAGTTCGTGCCGAGTACCACTAAAGACCCACCGTGTAGGGGAGCGAAGCACGTAAAATCTGTCGAGAGCTCAAACGTACTCCCGTTGGTGTGGTGTGGTAGTTAGGAGATAGGGGTACCAGCTCAGGTGTCGTCCACGTCACTTGACCTTGGTTCAAAACTACGTGGTCCGTCGCCCAAACGTCCTCGTGTAGCTGCACAGTGCGACGTTAATATTCCCGCATTCATTCATTCCAGAATAGTAAATAGTACTGCATTGTAGTCATATCAAGGCCCCCGAAATTCATCGCAGCAAGGGGCTAGAAGTAAGCCTGTCGTTGGCCTTGGACACCATACAGGTGACAGTACGAAAAAGCTCAGCAAAATTCCCCGAAGGGATGATAGATGGTGATACTACCTATCTCCACAATTTTGGAATGGAACTGAAGGAGAGGGAAATATTCTCCAGTCCCCTGCACTCGCGATTCAGCCCACAAGACGTTCGGACGATTTAACGAGCACGCGTGTACTCCATGTGTACTCGGGCATCGAACCCAGGCCTTCCGGTCTGGAGTCCGATTCTCTAACCACTAGGCTACCCACGACCCAGCTAGCTACAGTAAGTAAAACTTAAGATCTAAATCATCACATGAATATCATAAATTCATTAAAAGAAATTCTTGTCTACTTTCCATCTACATATTATGAGATATTGGTTTATAAAGCTATTGATATAATGTTTCTTCCATTAAAAGAAAAGATTACTGCTTTTCTTCCTTCATCGGCACATTCCATAGTTTTATTATTGCAACAAAATATCTTAAAATTCGAGCTAAAATTATAACAAAAAGAAAATGATACTTATTTAGATTGTCAACATTGGGAAGATAATGCACTCTAATTATATCAGCAACCAATATAAATCAGAATTTGGCATATTTTTTACACGTTTCTATATTTGCTTTATAGTCCCTATAACAGATAGTGTTCATCTTTGCTTAACATGGAAATTTAGTAAAAACTGTGTATCAACTCCTTTGCTGGAACTATTTCTTAACAGAAGTGCATTGTGAAACAATTTTCGTTTAGATTTCTTTAAATTGAATGTTAATCAGAATTTTCGTGCCATGGCATCATGGTTCTTATTGGGCTTCTAGCAATCTGTTCTTCGTGTAGTTTTTTGGAGATCATACAAATATAGATTGTATATCCAAGCCCAGTTTGATTCAATGCCTAACTTGGGTTACAGCTATTTTAGCTACCATAGGCAGCAGCTGTGTGTGCTATACCTTCAAATTTCTAGAAATTTAATCATATTTATTCAATTATGCTGTTGTGACGAAGTAGGTCACTTCCCCCTAATTACTACGGACCCCTGGCCCCTTGCCGACAAACGTCGCGAAAATTCCAGACGTTTCTCTAATTGCTGAGAAGTAATTTCGGAACTGGGTCCTCGGCGTCAACAAAAAAGCATTAATAATGTGCTTTCGTTTACCCCCGATTCGGTGACGACAGCGCGTCTGAAAACATACAATGCGCACCCAGGCATCGGTGCCCATTGGGCTAGAGATGAAATGTGTCGAGACCGACAGGGTCGGCAGAGGGACAACAGATCAGGGGAGTTGAGACCGACAGGGTGGCAGAAGAAAAAAGATCAAGGGAGCCGAGTCCGACAGGAGAGGCAAAAGGACAAAAGAATAGAAGAATGATTAGGCAATGGATGGGATGACTGAGAGTGGATATAAGGTGAGCGAGAGAGTCCGAGAGGAAAGATTGAGGTTTTGAGGGTGCTGTTGTGAAGCCCCTCCAGCGAGAAGGTGATTGAATTTTAGAGAGAGCCGTTGTGAAGGTCCTCCCGCGAAGAGACTGGATTTTTGAGGGAGACCTTGTGTGGTCCCTTCCGCGATAGAAACGAGGGAGACCGCGAAGACCGTGGAATCCAAACTGAGGAGATCCGAGAACGGTCTTAGTTCATATCAGCGATAGGAGTGATACCATAGTCCGCGAAGTAAGGCGGATTTGGAGCCTGCGAACTCACCCGACTCTGTGGGGAATTACCGAGAGATTTAATTACGACATTATTTTAGGCGGGAATGATGAGATATTACAGCTATATATCCTTTTGCTAAATTGTGCTAAAATATTTTCGGATGATTTACGTATTGAAATAAATAGTTTAACCCAGAGCTGTGTGAAGTCATTACCATGCCAGTGTATCTTGAGCATTCGAAATTTGTGACCCAGTATTCAATCATAATTTTTTCGCCCCCCTTCCATACAATAACAATGCATTGAATTTAATAATTCTATACTTTGACGCTAAAGCTACAACACGACTTTAATCTCTTAAGTGCCACCGGCGTATATTAACGTTTCACCTAATTGCCCAGGACGTATATATACGTCTTTCTGAAGTCAGATCGTTTGGGGGCAGTGCTATCCATAAAATTATCCCGAAGGCTTTGGAATGCAGTAAAAGGACCTTGACAGTGTTTGCAAAGGATTTTCTTATTTATTCCTTTTCTCCCCCCCCCACCAAAGAAAAGCATCACATACGCGCAACTGCGTGGAAAACGGTGGCATTGAGGAGCGAATCGCGTAACTTTTAAACGGCAGTTAAGGCATTAATTACAAACCGTACAAGTTATCTAGATAAGTGTTAATTTATGTGTATAATTTTATATCTAACAAGCCCATCGGGCCACTGGTAATTATTCAACTTGTTATTGTTATTAATAGTGTTAAATCAGTGCGCTTCTCAAAGTTTCAATATTCGTGACCCAATATTCAATCATAATTTTCATCGCGGCCCCCTCATACAATAACAATGTATTAAATTCATTAATACTATATTTTGATGCTAAAATTGCGATACGACTTTAACCTGGCGTATATAAACGTCTCACTCAAGTGCACTAATTTCACCGGACGTATATATACGTCTTCTCGAAGTACGATCTTTTCTGTGCACTGTTATTCATAAAATTATTCCGAAAGCTTTGGAATGGAATAAAAATACCTTAACAGTGTTTGCGTTGAATTTACTCTTTACAGGGGCTCTTTTTTTATTGTTTTTATTTATTCCTTTTCTCCCCGTAACTTTTAATCGGCAGTTAAGGAATTTATTATAAACCGTATGAATTATCAAGATAAGTGTTAATTTTTGTATATATATATATATATATATATATATATATATATATATATATATAACAATCCCATGGGTCACTGGTAATTATTAAAGTTGGTCTTAACTTAGTATTGATAAATTAATTATAAAATACATTGTGTAGCACTGATATATTTATAAATGATATATCTATACTCAGTAAAAATGTGTATTTTATTTTTTATGTCAGAATGTATATATTTTGTTTGTTTACTTTCAGTAAATCAATAAATTTTTTTAAAATAATCTTTTGTTTTTTTACTTTTTAATATATGGTCGTGCCCTCTCGTAGAAATATCACGCCCCCTAAAGGGGGCGTGCCCCACAGTTTGAGAAACGCTGATGTTAAATTAATTATAAAATACATTATGCAGTACAGATACATTTATATCAGTGTGATTGTATATTTTTTTTGTTCCAGAATGTATTTTATTTGTTTACTTTTAGTGAATTAATATATTTTTTTAAATAATCTTTTGTTTTCGACTTTTCAATATGTCTGTGACCCTCTCGTATAGTTATCACGCCCTACAGTTTGAGAAACATTGCTGTAACAACACAAACAATAAATTTCATTACTTGCTTTCATTCTTGGTGTTGCAATTTTGATGATCAGCAATGAATTTAAATTACTTTAAATTTTATTTATTCAATTTCTACTACTATTAGCTCACAATCTCTATATATTTATTTATTAATCTTGGCGGAATTTTCAATCGTTAATAAAGTACATTTTGAAGCGCTCAATTGAACTGAAATTATATATACATGATTTTATTTTGGATGACAATACAATAATTTAATTATAATTAATAAAAATTAATTGATTAAAACTAATTATTTAAAGAATTACAAATACGGCCACATTGGCGACTTAGCGACCATTTTGGCGACTTGTGTCAAAACTTAAAAAGGGTGTTTTTTTTCTCACGTTTTAAAGCATTCAGTGGAAAAGAAATTTAAAATAAACGACTGTTTTTGAATAACAATATGATACGTTAAAGATAATTAATAAAAATTAATTACCACTTAATGTTGTGATTCTGTCATATGTATATACATATTTATATTAATTTTAACTATTTAATAAAAAGTAGCTAAAATAAAAAATTTTCTTTGTTGATCTAAGTAGAAATTGACTTAAAAATTTTTTTATATTACTTGTGTTTATTATTATGTGGACAGCTAATATTAAAATGTGTGGTGTCAATAATACCATCTCCTTTTATAAACATTAATAAATTTACGGGATAATTATAGTTTCCATTGTATTTTACAGTATGTCAATCGATGTTTCAATGAAAACGCGGAATCCATTCCTAGATCTATCCCTGACCAAGGATAAGAAACAATGAATTAATTTTTCCATTCATTTTTCAGAGTTTGGATATATATGGATACATTATTTATAAAGCCGATTCCAAACCTAGGCGCCTATTTAACTGGATTAGGATTGGGTTACTACATATGGATGAGAGAAATCAGTAAGAAAGGAAGTAACAACATGGTGAATAATTTTCACTTTATTGTAAATTTTCTAGAATTTTTATTTTGAAAAGAAAAGTCATACTTTTTCAGTTCGATTACTAGTTAGGCTTATTTAAGAGGAACGACCAACGATAGCTCAACAGTTACAAACATTCTTAGAATATATTTGAAAATGAATAAAATTTAATCAAAAATTTTCTATGATATAATTTTCTCAATAAACATTTCAGTGCTTTACTGGTTTTGCACTTCTTTCGCAAAAGAATCGATATTTTTAGCAAGCAAAATATTCAACATACCTAGATATCTAGAGTTTCTGAATTCATACGCTCATGAACATAAGAAACTTTTCTTGGAAACATATTAAATAAATTTTGTGTCACGCAGGACAATTAAGTAATTTTAAATAACTACAATATAACGTAAATTCATTTTTGAATTAAAATAAATCCTATTTTTAAAATAGAAAAGGAAAAAATAGTACTGAAAGTTTAAATGTTTTTTCAAAAAAGGAATGTTTCCTCATTATTTTTTAAATAACACTAAACAGGGTCATACATTTAAGTTCCGCTTAAAATATAACTTACATCATTGGCCTGTATAAATTTAAATGTCTAACTAGAATACTCTCTGAAATGCCTGCAATTTTAAAAAAATCAAGCAGAGAAAAGTGCATTTAAAATGCTCTTCTAAGATCATATAAACTAAGAGTTCGAGAACACTAGCAGCAAGAAGACTGGCCTGGAAATGGCTTCTTGAGAAGGCCAATGTCCACTCTGAGCTGTCAAGCCACCGAGGAAGGAAGATCATATATTTAATTAAAAATTCTTCATTTTTTTTGTTGTAAACATTTATTTTACTTTGATAGCTTTAAAAACTGTGCTAAGCTTTTATTTTTTTTTTCAATATTAGCATTCAGTTTTTAAAAATTTCACTTCATTTCATAATAAAATGTAAATCTAATGATAAAAAACAACAACATTCTTTATTATAGTTTCAATATACTTGAAGAAACATACATGAAAAGGAGTGATTAAAAAAAATTTCATTTAGCATTTAAATATTTTAAATTCAATATACATTGTGTTAAGAGCCATTGTATTCGCTCACCTAAAGCAATGAGTTTGCCCAGACACAAAACCATGGCTCACGCGTGGCTTATGCTGGAGTACATAGAAATTATCTACATGTACCGCTTTTCTACTAGAATGTTTAGCAACAAAATGTGTAAAGCAGCTGTTTTATCAGATATTAATAAAGATCAAATCGTTATTGATCGACACCTGGAATCAAACATACATTTCAGAAGCATACCTCTGATAGACTACTGATCAAAAGTGGTATGTGGATGGCGATAAAAGACGCCGGCCAGCGGTTTATCGTCCATGGTATATTGATTTCGATGAGCGGATACTCTGTTATGTATTTTTCTCCGTCGCCAAAAGGCAAAAACGGAGTATATTATTAGTATGTACTACAGCGACGATATAGACGAAGTGTTTCAATATACAAAGCAGATCATATGAGACGATTGCTAACAGATGTCTCTACGCATATATGCAAACAAAACGAAACCGTGACACGTGATTTTTTTATAGTTTGACCTTTGATGCTCATGTTTAGTTTACATTTGGGTGAGTTTCAGCATGCATTGTATTTTTTTTACTGTGTTGAAAATGTCGAATTTTATGCCTTCCTACCATGATTTGCGGACAGAATTAATTTTTTGTTACCATCTGAAGAAAAATGCTGCCGAATCGCATCAAATGCTTGTAGAAGCATACGGTGGCAATGCTCTGAGCCGAGCGCAGTGCTACAGGTGGTTTGAAAAGTTTCAAAATGGTGATTTCGATGTGAGAAACGAGGAGCGTCGCAGACCAGCAAAAAAATTTGAAGATGCTGAATTGCAAGTATTACTCGATGAAGATGATGGCCAAACGCAAGAACATCTTGCAGAACAATTGAATGTTGACCAGAGTACTTTTTCCTGTCGTCTCAAAGCAATGGGAATGATAATAAAGTTCGGTAGATGAGTACCACACGAGCTAACGGATCGTTAACAGGAAAACCGAAAAATCGTGTGCGAAATGTTGCTTGCCCGCTACAAACGCAAGTCATATCTCCATCGTATTGTGACTGGCGATGAAAAATTGATTTATTTTAAAAATCCCAAGCGTAATCGATCATATGCTGACCCCAGACAGCCGTCCAAATCAACCGCAAGACAATGCTGTGTATTTTCTGGGATCAGGAGGGACCAATCTATTATGAGCTTCTCAAACCCAGAGAAACCGTTAATACTGATCATTACAAGCAAAAATTACTTAATTTGAACGATACTATACTCGAAAAACGCAAGCAATACAAGAAACGGCAGCACAAAGTGATTTTCCTCGATGACAACGCACCTAGCCACCGTGCTAAACCGACCAAGGACATCTTTAAGGTGCTTGGCTGTGAGCCCTTAGCACATGAGGCTTATTTGCCAAATTTGGCTCCTTCCGATTACCACCTATTTGCATCATTGGGACACGCATTGGCTGACCAGCGCTTCACTTCTTACGAAAACGTCAAACCTTGGCTTGATGACTGGCTGGCCTCAAAAGACCGATCATTTTTTTGGCGTGGTATTCACAAATTACCCGAAAGATGGGGAAAATGTGTAGCTAGCGATGGATATTATTTTGAATAAAGAAATATTAAGAGTTTTCACAAATTTATTGTTTTTTAAAACAATCGTCTCATTTCATTTGCATACACCTGGTATATTGGCCAGAATCCAGAATCGCGTTCCTGCGTTGACGGCACGTCTGCGCCAGAAGTATTTGTGATGGGGCATTGAACATCTACTTTGAACTACGGAACAATGGAAGAAAGATATCTGTTCTAAAAAATCACATTTTCTGGTCAATGACATTGATAGGAGACTGCGAATGCGCTAATTTACTGTGGAAATCCTATTGCCCATGTACACAATTAACAGAGTACAAGGCAATGGCGTGAGCGATGTTCTAATGAGGTGCATTAGGACCCTTGATCTCCGTAGAACAATGTTCAGCATTAATACATTACATGAATATCGCTAAAATCCAGATGTACTGTTTCATGGCGACACTGTTCTTGAAGGGCAATGGCATCTACCTACAGGACAATGCAATAAATACAAGAAAAGTTTGTTTTAGGTAGTTCTCAAAGACTGGATCGAACTGGCGCATTTGTTTGTACATGCATAATTAACAAAAACTAACTCTAAACTGATAAAAAATCTGCAGTAAAAGTATAAATATTTATTTCATATTTGTGAATCAAAGTAATATTTTCGGATATTCCTTTAGTTTTTGAACACAAATGTAAGATGTCTTGATGATTCGCTAAGCAAAAAATTCTCTTAACTAGAAAAAAAGAAAGAAAAATTTCTATTTTGCAATTGAGATTGATTATAGTTAACATACTGTATTCTTTCTATCACTATTCTTATTTATTATTCATTTTTTACAGTTGACTTTATGCTGTGGATGGGTTGGGTTTACCATTTGCATGTGGATTTGTTTCGATGTCCTCTATTTTAGTGAAGAATCTTATTTGAAGCATATATCTTACAACGGATTTTCCGGGATTTTGGCTTCATTCACCATGGCATGGATTTTTTATGTAAGCGCTACGAAGCAAGGGGGTGAGTTACATTTATTCTTTTCTGATTGATTTATATCATCGAATATTGGAATATTGAGCATTGTGCTAAAACTTTTTTAACCTAAATTATATCTAATTGTAAAAAATGATCAGCTGCACATAATCCTCTAGAAAGGTACAAAAGTAACCGGAAAAGTTGTTAAAAAAACCTTTCTTTTACCATTATTTTACTTATGTATTTCGTAACAGATATTGATGTGCTTAAGTTACATATATATGCGGATGTAAAATTTTCGTTTTCCCATTCAAGATTGTTTAGCACTTATATTTTATTAGGGAACATTTATGTTGAGAGGAAAAAAATATCAATAAGTAATAACTGTTTCTTTAAATTGAATTTGTAAATTGTTCATTTTCTTTCCGAATTCTTACTTTAAGAAAATTCAATCCTGAATCTATGCTTTAAACTTATTAATTAAATAGGACACATTTTACGAAATTGAATCGACGGGATTAGTCAGGATATAATTTATTGAAATCTTATTAAAAATAGATATTATTACCTTCTCCAAATATTCCACTATCAGTACTTCATACATAATTCTTGATGTCCAAAACAGTGCTGCAGGTCATCAGATATGACACTCTTCAGCAAGTCTGCAGTTTAGATTGATCTCTTCCCCCAGCTAAAATGGCATAGTTTGAGTAGGACATATTGTGAGGCAGAACGGATATGAAGATTGGTCGATTGATTGATTGATTCTTCCTTAACATTGGACTTCGAAGCAACGCTAAATTACGAGCCTCATAATTTTGATTTAACATAAAATGAGGAGGATTATACTTGAGTTGGTACTCCACTCTTTAAGCTACCGCCCCATGCCAACGACAGTACTTCGAGCCTCGATAGCTGTAGGGTCTGAGTCTTGCGCTGCACCTAACAGAAGAAACACAGTCGGGGGCTAGATTCGCATAGAAATCGTCTGAGTTCTTGTACACATGATAATCCAATGACACTTCCTGCAATACCACTCCCTCAATTTCTCGAAACCACATTCTTCTCCCCACTAGTTGACTCAACTAAAAGAATGTTGAGGAAGGTACCCTCTTTACTCGCGACTACTTGTACATTGAAAGTGCAGAAATCTTTTCACTGATTCTTCGGACTCAATCATTGTACCGATGAGTTCGGCACTACCGTTTCTTCTGCGACCTTTCTCTTTTCGGTCATTTTTCTTTTCGCATGGGATAGGGCTTTTCTCCTCTCTTCACATCAGAGGTCACAAACTCGTTAACTGGCACAAAATTACCTCGAATGCAACCGGCCTTAACTAGCATCAGCCCCTCTACACGGAAGATCTTCATTGGAACTAGCACCAATAGTATTTTCTAATATATATAAGAGTAATTTTTGCTTAATACTCTGATGCCTGCCTTGCTTTCGATGGCTGTGAGAGCTGATTGGCATGATTACGAACTGAAAGCTGGGTTTTTTCCCCTCATAGTACGGAAATTCGAATGAAGATACTACCAAAAACACGCCCTATAGTTCAATTTTGCATGTTAAATTCTGTTAAAGTTTAAAATTCTCAAAATGTTTGGGTGAGAAAGTTTGGAAATTAAAGCTCCAGCTCATGTTTTTCTCTTGTCACTTGATGTTGATTCAAAGTTAAAAAGTTATTTACCTAAAGTACTAATGTTGCTTCAAAATGTGATGTTGATGAATAATTCATCCTGCAACCAGTCTTGATCCTTAGGTATCCCTCTCCAAATACGTCCTATTTAAGTAAGATTTAAAAATAATTAATGCAGATAGAGGGATTGAATAAGGCGCCTTATGCACCAAAAGTATCAGTCACTCGCATTATATCCTCATACGAAAACAAGACTAGCGATTACAGCCTGTGCATTCCTGCTGTTTAATTGACACATTTCATTTACTACTTTACCTATTTTTCTATTATAAACTATATGTATTATAAACAAAACTAATAAAATCTCGCTATTAATATCAAGGAAAAATTGCTATACGAGAAGAATTTTTAACCAAAATTTAAAGATAAAATCTTCTTTAAAATATTTTTCATCCTTCAAGTTAAGAAAAGACAGAGAAAAATCAGTAGATCGAAATTGCAAGCATTTATTTTCCTTTCCTATACTGAACTCAGCGGCGCAACAGCCCGTGAGGGGAAGGCCTACAGTGCCTATCTCAGTTTACGTGACCTTAGGCGCTGAGGTGCATGTGCGGATGTTTTGGTTTAGTGGTTAGCCTGACCGCTCCCAGGGTGCTCTCTGAAAAATTGGTATAGAAAACGAGCCAAATCGCACTGTCATCTGCATCGTCTCAAGGCAACAGGTAACGACAGGTGTACAATCTAGCCCTTTGCCATGATGAATTTCGTGGGTCTCAATCTGGCTCATGTCGATCAGGTGACATTAGTAGCATGTATATGAAAATTTTATTAGATATATGCAAGATCACAATGGGAAATACTGTTTATTGCCAAAAGTTTCAAAATATAAGGTTCATTCAAATGAAACCCGGTCAGTGCGTCTAACATACTTTGCATTATACGTAAGGTGGCACTACGTAACTGCGTGTATGATAGCGCCATCTATCGGTAGAGATATTGACTCGTGCGCTATGTTTGATGTTTCATAGCGACAGTGTGGTTTCACGCCGAAGAGAAGGTGGTCACATTAGTTATCGTCCACTACTGAACATGCAGGTGAGTAAGAAGGAACAACGAGGAATGGTTCGAATTTTAGCGGTGGAGGGAGCTAGAGGCCATGAAATGCATCGACGGATTGAGGTTGTGTACGGTGAATACAGTCTGAGTCGTTCAAGTGTTGTGCAATGGCGCAAAGGATTCTTTGAGAGCCAATGTCTTGAAGATGACATTGCAGCAGTTTTGGTGGGAATTTCTGGAACATCCACCGTACAGTTCAGACCTTTCACTGTGTGTTTTTCATGTTTGGGACCTCTAAGACGAGCTATTCGTGAACATCCGATTTACAAGGGACGACGAAGTGTGTGTCCGAAAAAAGCCTACTAGTCTCTTCAAAGACGGAATCGACCGGCTACTGTCGCAATGGGATAAATGTGCCAACGGTTCTGGTGACTATTTTTGAGTATGTGTACTGTGTATAACTACTTTTTGAGTTTATAAAATCGTTTCTGTTACTTTCCACTAGTGACCGGGTTTCATTTGAATGCTCCTTATAAATACACAGTACCATTACTTGGAATTTTTTTAAATTTATTATTACGTATAATCTATGACTACATTAACTTATAAAAAACGATTTTATGACATTCAAAACAAAACAAAATCATGCATTTAAGAACTTACGTGTATCAGTCTCCTCTACACGGCTTGTCTTCCGTACAGCAGGACTTGAATACGCGACACGACGCACAACAGTTCTTGACAATAAGTACGGCCACTAGATTCCGATGAAATTTAAAGGTGATGGGTAAACCTCATTCGATTAATTTTTTGGTTGTTTTCATATATTCAGGCCACAATTTAGGATACGAGTATCTCAGAACAATGCTCAATATATTGAATTCATAGATGAATTCAATGGCTTGGTTGTTTCATTGAATTCATAGATGAATTCAATGAAACAACCAGCCAAGTCTGTCAACAAAATATATATATAAAAAAAAGAAATTAAACAAAATAAGCAATCAATTTTGTCAACAAAAAAAAATATTAAAAATAAAGAAAATTAATCGAATGTAAACTTGTACAATGCCCTCAACAATACATGAAGCAGCTGATAAGCAGATCAAAAGAACACGATCTTTCGAGTTCATTATATAGTTCGCAAAAGCAGTTCCGTAGTCGTGCCAATTGTCGATTGTCACACTTTTGAGTGATTTGTATTGTAGAGAAAAAAATAAGTATAAAATTGTATAGAGACATATTATCTCCCAACTTCTCTTATGATAAGACTACTTTAACGAGTTTGTAGAACTTATTTTCTTATTTTGTTTGTTATTTTTAATTTTTTTCAGGTATCATGAGTCGTTTTCTGTCAATAAAAGCCTTCGTCCCGCTATCCCGCCTATCATATGCTTCCTATTTAATCAACTTCATTGTTCTACTACATTATGTCCTTTCATCTACAAAACAAGCTGAACCTTTCAGTTTTCTATCAATGGTCAGTACATTTCATAATTTATATATAATTATTTTAGACAAATTTTATATACAACATAATTTGTTTAAAAAAAAATTGAAAATTAAAAGCAATTGAATTACCCAATCAATTCTCTACTTCATGTGCGTATAGTATACGAAGTGCTATTGATTGATCTATATAAATAAAAATACCCGGTGTTTCTAAAAGAATATCGGAGTTTTAACACTTTATAGTATTCATTACATATAACATAGTAGTATGATTCATACATCGAATGAAAGAGCAATTGAAACAGTTTTGTTTGCTGGTATGCGTGCGCGTGTGCGCGAAACATATGCTAATTTCCCGCCTTTCTTGCTGATCAACGCGCTAGTAGAAAAATGGCGACCAGTAAGCAGAAAGCGTTTTGTGTTTTCTAGTTTGCAAAGACAGAATCTGCAATTACTGTGCAACTAGGGTTCCGTATTAAGTTCGGTTGTCAGCCTTCAAATGATAATAACATTCTTAGGTGGTATCATCAGTTTGAAACAACTGGCTGCCTTTGTAAAGGGAAAATTACGGGACGACCAAAGCTGTAACTGGTTCTGCCTATCTTTATGGTCTACAACTATGGCTATTTCCTCAATTGGAAGAAAGTGAACCAAATAACTTCATTTGGCAGCAAGATGGTGCACCACCTTACTGGCATCTCTCAGTACATGATTGGTTAAATATCACTGTATCCAACCAATGGAATGGCCGCAAAGAGCCTCCCGATAAAGGTTGTTTCGCATGGCTAAACGTTCACCCGATCTGACGCCACGTGACTTTTATCTATGGGGGTTCATAAAGAATTGTGTGTACGTTCCTCCGCTACCAGCTGACCTTTCAGACTTAAGACACAGGATGGAAGTAAATGTAAGAATTTCCTCAGACACACGGAAAAAAGTTTGGGGTGAACTTGCCTATCGACTTGATTTGTGCCGTGGGACGATTGAGGCTCACATTGAACATTCGTAAACTTGTAGGTAAAACTGCTTCAGTTACTCTTTCATTCAATTTATGAACTATACTTGTAACTTATATGTAATAAATCCTATAAAGCGCGTTAAAACTCCGATATATATATATATATTCTTTTAGAAACAACCGGTACAATTTAATATAATATAAATTTAATTAAATATATAATGATATAAATTTCACTCAATGGCTAATATTTGTTACTATTCTGATTCGTTATACTTAGATTTATTACTATTTGTATATATTATTATGGATTTTATATATATATATATATATATATATATATATATATATATATATATATATATATATAATATAAAGGAGAAAAGCGACTCACTCACTCACTCACTCACTCACTGACTAATCACGATATCTCCGGAACTATTAATCCTACAGACTTGAAATTTGGTAGGTAGGTTCCCTTCATGGAGTAGACATAACCTAAGAAAGGGTTTTGCGAAGTTTGAACCCCAAGGGGCGTTACGGGGATTTAAGGGGCGTTATAGATAATTATTTCCATTACTAAACTATTAGATGTACAGTCGTGAAACTTGGTGCACACATTTCTTTCATAAAGTACAGATTCCCTACATAACGATTTTTAAGAAAATCGACCTCCAAGGGGCGTTGAGGGCGCTTAAGGGGCGTTATACATAATTATTTCCATTTTTAACCTATTAGACGTACAGTCTTGAAATTTGGTAAGTGGATTCCTTTCATAGAGTACAGATCCCCCTACAGAATGGGTTTTGTGAAATTCGACTCCCAAGCGGCGTTGTAGAGAATTAAGTGACGTTATAGGAAATTAACTCCTTTTTTAAACTATTAGACGTAAGATCTCGAAATTGAGTATAAGCAGATTCCATTCACTGAGTAGAGATCCGCTTTAAGATGGGTTTTGTGAAAATCGTTTCCTAAGTGGCGTTGCGGGGGCTTAAGGGGTGTTATAGATAATTATTTCCATTTTTAAACTATTCGACTTACAGTCTTGAAATTTGATAAGCGGATTCCTTTCATAGAGTACAGATCCGCTACAAAATGGGTTTTGTGAAAATCGACCCCAAGTGACGTTGTAGAGAATTAAGGGGCGTTATAGGCAATTAACTCCTTTTTAATCTATTTGACGTAAAATCTTGAAATTGAGAAAGCTGATTCCATTCATTAAGTAAAGATCTGCAATAAGATGGGTTTTGTGAAAATCGTTTCCTAAGTGGCGTTGCAGGGCTTAAAGGGCGTTATAGATAATTATTTTCATTTTTAAACTATTAGACGTACAGTCTTAAAATTTGGTATAAGCGAATTCTTTTCATGGTGTAGAGATCCGCTACAAATTAGTTTTGGGGAAAATTGATCCCCAAGGGTCACTGAGGGGAATTAAGGGGCGTAATAGATAAATATTTCCGCTTTTCAACTAATAGAACCACCTGCTTGAAAAATAGAAGGTATGTACCGTTCATGGAATAAAGTTCCTTTTACTAAGATTTTTGCGAAAACGGACCCTTAAAGGAGTGGGGTTGTGAGGGATTAAGGCGTGTTATAGAAAAATTGCTGTTTTTGAATTTAACTCATTTACTTGAAATTTGTTTAGCACTTTTCTTTAGTTGAATAGAGTTCCACTAAGAATGGATTTTACGGAAATCAACTCCAGGGGAAGTTATTGGGGCGTATTGATAGACAAAATACCCGTGTTTGAACTGCTAAGACTACAATAATAAAATTTGGTTTGCATGCTTCTTTTGTTGAATTGGAATCCGCTAAGAATGTTGTCAACGAGGTATTGAAGATAAAAATTCCGTTTTTGCTCTGTTAGATTTAGACTTGAAATTTAGCACGCATGTTTATTTTATGGAGTAGAGATTCACTGAAAGTTTCTTTGGTGGAAATCCACTTGATTATTAGGTTAAGTGAGCGAAAAAATCTTTCTACTTCTATTTTAGACATAAATAGAAATTAGATATTATAATTTATGTTCTTTTTTATATCAAGGGGTGAGAGTGTAACAGCTATAAATATATTTTTCAATACAATCGAATTCTTAATGCTAGATATAAATAATTAATATATATGTAAACAGTATACATATATGCAACATCGTGAAATACCCAGTGAAGCGGGTGGGTAACGGCTAGTTATATATATAATGATATAAATTTCACTCAAAGGCTAATATTTCTTACTATTCTGATTCGTTATATATATATATATATATATATATATATATATATATATATAATATATAATTAGGTTTATTACTATTTGTATATATTATTATGTATTATATATATATACAGGGTGTCCGAGCTTAAAATATCCAAAAGTAATGGCTTTTTATTAAGAAACTACCCATCAGAATGTAATAAACTGCTCATCCAGGGATTGGAAAACTCTCCGAGATTTTTTAGATCTAGTCCGATCCGCCGCACATACACGCATTATTCAGCAATCATAGACGATAAACGTTTTACTCTAAATTCATTAGTAAAGATGTGAATGCCACAGTAAAAGATGCAGTGCGTATTTTGGTCCTTATGTTACTGAACTGGCGTTAATAGAGTTCGACTATACAGGATGTCCCAAAAATAGCAGCCAAACTCTACACAGCCAGATTTCTCGTTGAGATTACATAAAAACTGTCCAAAAAAACTGCAAATGCAAAGCCCATAGTTTACGAGAGAAATACGAAAAGCAAAGTATTACGCCACTGGCGGGACAAGAACTATCTTTTCAATTCAGTAACTCGAAATCGCCTGCTTCGACCGTATCTGCTGCTTGAACGGCTATCGGGGCAGTCCTACTTTTCATACCTCTCCATTATGTCTTAATTGAGTTCCTCAATGCCATACCCTTAAATGCAATACACGACCTTAGATTTCAGCATGATGGGAATCCGGTGCATTTCTGTGCTCCAGTACATGATTCGCTGGATATGGCATACTCTGGCCAATGGATCAGAAGTAAAGGTCTGGTTCTATGACGGCTACGATCACCAGATCCCACACCTTTGGAGTTTTTTCCGATGGGGCCTTCTCAAGAAATTTGTGTATCGAAAGATAGTGACTACAAACGAATAGGCGTAGGCGTTGCTTTTTTGGGCTTCTGGACTGTAAGAACAGTCCTCAATCCCATATCTGGACAAGTCTTCGATGAGGGGCATGGCGAGAGTGGGGTTTTACATTCTGCTAGGTGGCATGACGGCGATTGGATGATCGATGGGATCCGGGAGGCGTGGCTTCGGTGCTTTCGTCTGGATGGTGAGTTTGGAAAAGTTTTTTGACTTGGCTGAGAGCTTAGTGACTGTTCTCTGATTGGTTGCTGGGTAAAGTGAACAGTGACTCCAATTGGCTGCCCTGGGGACTGGGGTTTAAGAAATGGGGAGGCGCAAGTCCAGTGGGGAAGGCAAGAGAAAAATAAAGACAAAAATAATTAAAGATGTAAAATTTTAGTAAAATGGTGTGCAATAAAAATATTGCTCGAAAAAAAAATTAAGTTAAGGAGGATTATACGAATCAAGAAGTATTCTTCTTGGTCTTTTAGAATTATCATTAGGAATGTATGGAATTAAGTTTTGCATGTTATAGTTGTTGGTTGCTGGCAGATCATCAAAGAAGTTAATTGCAATTTTCTGAATATGGGCTTTAAAACTGGTAATTTTTAATGCATTACGTATGTCATCATTGCGCATATATCTTGTGGGGTGACTACAAACACGTCTGCATGCTGCTTTTACTTCGGTAGACACTGCCTGCTGCGATGCGTGCATTCATCCATTCCACGGCGCACTCACACTTGCCTCGACATGCACGGCGAACACTTAAAACATATGCTTTTATAAATACAGTCGAACCTCTATGTTGCGAATTTTTCTATACAGCAAACTTTTTCCTCGAACTTCGAACATTTCACGATTTTCTTCGTAAAATAACCTCTAGAGCGAAGTGCATTTGCTATATTACGATCTTTTTCTGTTGTGATTCAATTTTTTTGTTCTCCCTATTTTTAAAGTACTTGGGAACATTTCAAGTTAGTCTCTCTTTAATACAATTAATGGTGGTCATAAATCTTGAACTAGTTTTATTATATCCTAACACGCCGAGAGCAATACAGTTCTGGACGTTTAATCCAAGGAGCGCAACCTTTAACCCCCATTGTCCAGTTCACTAGAAACATCTTCGGTATCACCTTGCACACTCAGTGGAATTGTCCCGTGCTCTAGTTGTAAAATAATGTATGTTTAATATTACCTGTGTGCTTTAAATTAGAAAATGTCCTTCAA
The DNA here is from genome assembly GCA_019973935.1 of Trichonephila clavipes. Classification (NCBI taxonomy): domain Eukaryota; kingdom Metazoa; phylum Arthropoda; class Arachnida; order Araneae; family Nephilidae; genus Trichonephila; species Trichonephila clavipes. Next base: position 190,287 of record BMAU01020228.1, on the reverse strand, counting down.
ATTCCTTAATTTTAATATAAAATTGTTTTCTTAATATTGGAGATACAGTGACACATTCGGCATGTTTTTTTCGTGTTTTACTTGCAGTTTTCTTTTTTTAAAGGGTAAAATATATAAAATAAACATATATTAATTTTAAAAAAGGTGTGAATAGTTACTTTTTTTAATATATAATGTTTATGAATTTTAAATTTGTTTTATGTGATTTATAAAGTATATCAAAAGATGAACCTCTATATAACGAATTTTCCATGCAACGAACTTTTTTCCGGGATTTAGCGACTTCGTTATGTAGAACTCGTTATATTTGCAAATACTCCTGTTGATGTGTACACACACATACACACACAAAACGATGTGTTTTTTTTCTTGCAACGGCTGTGCCATACATGGTTTCTCGTAAACTATGTATCGTATAGGTGCAGTTCTTTGGGCATTTGTATGTAATCCCACAGAGAAATCTGGCTGTGCAGAGTTTGGGCACAATTTATGGGACATTCTGCATATTTTAAAATAAAACGTTGAAAAATAAATTTTTTTTAATTTCTTCTTTTGCGTTTTGGCTTCAGCGACCTATAGTTAAATAGTTGTGAGTGAATTTTATAGCTATAACCTTACAGAGAGTCTTTTCATTTAAGTATTATATATATTTCTCTTTTTTTCATGCCCTAATTCCTCTAGACCAGTGGTCCTTAAGCTGTGTTCCACGAGTTATAATATATATATATACATATAATCGAAAAGAAGCTTACAAATATGTATGCAAAATGGATTCCTGTTCTTCATAAAGTTTGTATAATTGTAGAATCTAAAGCTTATCCTATTAAAACTGAAAATTTTATTTATATATAACCTTTTGTTGCAATATTTTTTAAGCTTGTATTATAATATAATAAAAGAATATTAAAACGTTTTATCTTTATATACACTTCCTAATAGATTGAGAATATTCTATTGTTTACTATTTCGGGTACCACGACATAATTTTACACTCGTTAGCTGTTTAATGTCTTGCAAAACGAAATAGTTTTTTAAAGGAAAATGCACCTTTCCGCATTTGTGGAAAAAAAAACACCTATAATGAAGGAGAGGAAACAACTTATCACCATATTAACAAATTCGATATTATAATCTAAATTTATGCAAGAACAGCTCCTAAATTTTAGGTTGAAAATTCATGCAAAATAAACAGTATTTTTCGCACAGATATAAATATTTTAATGTTATTCAGAACATAGTGTTTAAGGGAAATATATTCCTTAATGTGAGTGGCTACAAAAACAAATTAAACTCAGAATATGTAATTCAGATTACATTTAATCTCTATAGACCTAGACTTCGATAGTTTGTGTGGAAAAAAAAAGTACACACATATCCCAGTTACTAAATATAATTCATGTTCATGGGTAGGTGGCCCTTTTGATCACAAATTAATATTACTAATGAGTATATTATATTTAAAAATTAGAATTAGAACTTATAATTTAAATTCAATGCTTTTTTAATTGCCTTAATTTACCTGCAACTAATCTTATAAGTATGTATGTGGAATAGGGTTCTTTGAAAACACTTTATAATCCTAGGAATTTCACGAGAACACCTTCAAGTTCTAGGAGTTCCGTGAGTTGAAAAAGTTTGAAGACCACCGCTCTAGACTGGTCAAGAAAAAATATAGTGGCGTGTTGATGTTAAACTGAATTGATACTCACTTAACCAAAGGACTTATAGAAAAAGCCCCAAAGCTTGTGTATCGTCCTACGGCAATTGACCGTCGTCGAAAATTACGATATCCGTAGCTAAGAGTACGAATAGTATCCGTAGCTTGTTTCTCTTGTATATTTGGCTCGGTAGCTTAGAGGTAGCGATCCCACCCGGCAATCCTAAGGTTGCACGTTCGTTCCTCTTGGAGTCAATGGAATCTCTAAATGCGAAAATCGTAGACACGCGTCTCAATGATTATCTGGCACGTAAAAGTTCCCTTCAGTATCAATTTGACTATGGTACTCTCTTGCCAATATTTAGCATAAATTCAAGCGTCAAAAATTTGATCATAGAAGCCGCCTATAGATGATGCCCCCAACAAAATGGTTCTCACGCTCGGGGATTTGTTTTGTCTGTAAAGGCTAAGTTATTACAATGCAGCCCATTAAAATAAATAAAATTAATTACCATTCCTTAGAAATGAAACTCCAGAATAATTTAGACATAAAACTCAGCCCTCTCTCTGTATTAGTTTTTAAAGACGTATAACTATTTTCAGACTTTTCATCTGTGAGTTGCTTATCCATTAAATATTGCATCTTCCTTTTCGGAGGGTGGGGAAATTATGAAACATTAAATTCACAGACCATTTATGTACTCGTCAACATCCTAAAGGCGTTTTAAAATGTGCGCAATTATAATATATGGCAATATATTAATTTAGATTCACAAAGCAAATATAATTTTTTTTAAATGCTTTAAAAAACATTAAAATTTCATTAAAACTTTTAGGCACTTGAATACGACTGACTAGCAAGTATTTAATCAGGGAAAAAATTGCTTTTTAATGTGATTTTTCAACAAAAAAAATTAAATTTAGTAAATGTATGTATTTATTTTCTTTTTCAGTTCGTCGTTTTGTTTTATGTGACCTTTTGGACGTACATTATTTCCTTTATAGTTTCATTATTTTTTGAAGTTCCTATGTCAAGAGTACTTCGATGGATTCATGACTACTGACGATTTGAATAAGAAACTTCACAAGACTAGATTTTAAAGAAAAAAAATGCAATGCTGATATCCTTAAAAAAGCTGCTCTTAATTCATTAATTTATTGTGCTAAATCTAAAGCTTCAAAATGTTTACTGTATGGAATTTTTCTTAAATCGAATTAGTACTTTTAAAATTTGCTTCTTAAAGTCAGACAATATGAAAAGAAAGTTTATTACTCTTACAAATTTCTGTGCATTTGAGTATTTATACTTTACTTGTTATATTATATATATATATAATATCTACATCGTACGTCTAATTTATGAGGCGTGTCTGGAAACTAAGCACTATTTTGGAAAAATTCAAATAAAAAATCTTTTTACAGAACAAAATTTATATTTACATGAAAGAGCATGTCGTAACCTATTTTTCCTACATAGCTTATCCCCAATGTTCAGACACACATTTTTTAAATCAGGGAACCAACTTATCTATACCCTCTTCAAAGAAAGATGCCGCTGGTGAACAGTTTTTGCTTTGTAATGAGTTTCCACAAATTTCAATCTTCTTGTGAACCCTCTATTATCAAGAATTTTCTCATTCAATTTTTCAACCAAAACATCTTTGACAAAAGAAGACAGCTCACTCCATGCTTCGCCAGGAGCCAGGAACATTGGTATGTCCATCAATGAACTGTCAAGTTTATTTTCTCTCACTATTTCATCATTCATTACATTTTCACCATAAACCTCTACATCATTCATTACATTTTCACCCTAAATCTCTCAATCATTCATTACACGTTCAACAAATTTCTACAAGTTGACAATGAGTTTAAAATGGATTAACATTCCTTGCGTTCAAAATACGAATTACAGAAATCACTTTACAGTTGGCAGGATCGGAAGAGTTGATACTGTTTACTTTAAAAGCTTATTAACAAGTGTAAAAACAACACAATCTGGACTTACTGGATTGTCAATCAACCAAAAACATGTGTGCGCAAACATTGAACTGCAATATTACCTGTGCAATTACGGTAGAATGAAACAGTACTTAGCTTCCGGACATTCCTTGTACTTTTCTTTTTTTTCCTAACTCATCCTTTGTATAATGGTTAACTTAAATTTATTTAAGCAGTTAGAATAATCAAAGAATCATATATTGAAGGCTTACAATATTTATAAATTAAACACTAAGCAACAATAAAAATGCAACACCATGAATGAATACATAGAAAGCAATGAAAAATGGCAAATAAAAAGACAACATTGAATAACAAATTATGTTCATTTTAAGATGATTTAAAAGTACAGAGAGACAACAGGTAACATCAATAGTTTTCAGGTTCATGTTGGACAGCAGCACCACATTGTGAAACATTTAATGAGCATGCAAATTTTAGTAGGAGAGTCTGACTTCACATTCAAACATTCGTAAGAGTTCGCCCTCCTAGCATCCAGTGGCAAGAATATATATTTAAAATGCAAAAATTATAATAAATTCAAATAAAATCCTGAGTATAAAATGAATTAACTATAGAATACTCTATTTAAATAATAAACAGCTTGCAATATTACATTTAGTAAAAGTACCAAATATTGTATTAAAAAAATAATTTTATTTAATTAATTTCAAATCAAAACAGAATTAGAGCTATAAAATAATAAAAAATGAGTTTAATTAAAAGCACAAGTATTTTAAATAAATTAAAAGATCTTATTTATCTGGGCAGAAAATCTTAACATAATAAATTTATTAAGACACATAAGAATATATTTTCTTAAAGAAAATATACATTACATAAGACCCCCCACAATAAATACTTAAGAATTCCCTAATTTGATAAAAAAAAAAGGAAAATATGTGCCAAGATTTAAAAACACTTCTCTCCAGAAATGATTTTTTATACAAAATTAATCATGTTATTGAAGCACAAACTTTATTTAGATATATAAAAGTAATTTAATTCGTCAATTTAATATATTTCATACCAAAAACACAATATGAAATTTAAACTGCAGGAAAAAACCTAATTAAAATCCTTACAATTCTAATATTTTGGGTAAACTATTTGACTTCTGAACATTTTCTGTTGCAAAAAAAGTATTTTACTATAATCATGAGAAAATTTTTTTAAGTGGTTTTGAAATTTTTAATAATAGTGCATTAATAATAATTACATAGTGCAAAATACCACACTTATCAAAAGCCCCAAAAAGCTGAAAAATTGCTTTCTTCAAAACTGATATAGCACTTTCAAGAATTTCTTAGTTAAAAAAAAAAAAAAAAAAAAAAAAAAAATTCAAGAAAACTATGACAACTTCAAGAAGTAAGCATTTATTTGTTTCAAAAACATCACAAAATTAATTCAAGAAAGCTAAACAGCTTGACAAATATACTTGAATCATGAAGCTACAAAATTTCTACTAGTACAATATACACTTCACTTCCCTATTTCAAAATTACTTATATAAAATAGATCAAATCACATTTGTTTGTACAATGGACAATAAGCTTAAAGCAATTTTTGAGTAATGTTTCAGAAGTAGTAAAAGCGTGCAATACACATCAATAGATGCATTTACATCTAATCAAGATCTATATTCTTGGTTTACTACTAATGTGTCCAAAAAATTAATCTAAATAATAAAGCAATGAGTATATATTAAAGCTAATTGCAGAAATAGAAATTTCAAAGTCAATACATAAAACACAATCATTTAAATTCAAAACACTATAAATGACTGCACATTAATTGCAGAGAATCAACAGACAGCAATAGAAGAATCTTGTAAACATGTACAAGCTATAATTTAAGCATTTCCTATTAAATGTTTGTATTGTTACTGTAAATTGCACACTGCATGGAGACAAATTATAGTTATTCATTATGAATAATCAATCAATAGTTCCACTCAAATTAGTGTAACGTTCATTGTCACTAATTGCCAGACTAAGACTAAGCATCATTTACAAAACTATGTCATTTTAGTATATATACTGCATATTTTTTTAACAACTTAATGTTATTATTTGTATGAAAAATAAATTTCACATAAAAGAAGTTAACAAATTTCTAAATGCATTTCAACCAAATAAAATATTGCAAATATTCTTAAAACTATGAATTCTAAATCATGAATTAAAGGCTACATCTTTTAAAAATAGATCTAACAGTTATATAATTTAAACTCTACTACAAGGTACTATAATTAATAAAATAATAAAATTACAATATTATCACAACAATATAAAAAATTAACAAATATAAACAGTATGTCAGTGATCAAAATGCACTGTTTCCATAGTCATATAGAGAAACCTTTTTCAAGGGAGCATAAATATGTATATCCATGCAAAAATACTACCAAATTTCCTGTATTGAATCAATATAAAAAGAATGTTAATTTAATTATGATGGGCTCCCTTAAATTAGCCTCTGTATTAAATACTTATGAGCACCTTATCAGTTTAAATAGTTTGGCCTTTGCAATCAATTATTTGCAAGTCAAAATTAACTAAAATTGTGCAAGAAAATTAATGTACATTTTAAATACTTTTCACAAAATCCGAAAGGCTATAACATAATATTCATTTGTACTATTCTTTGGTAAAAACAGCTTTTATAAGCTGAACTGATTTCCTTAATGCAAAAATTCTTAGATTTCTTATTCTCTCAATAAATGAATATAAAAAAACATATGAATCAACTTTCAATGTATAAATCTTTGGTAAACAATGTACAAAATATATATAATTATTATTCCCATAAAGTATACTGTACTGTTATGTTCAAAAATGTGTAAATTGGAAAGCTGATAAAGTGTATTATGAACAATGAATGAGAAGTGCATTATATGTGATTTTAAAAAGCATGGAAAAGACACAAATAAAAGTAGAATCAATCCTTAGGATATTAAAAAAAATGTCAAGCTTGAAACCTATGATACCAAGAATTTCTGCAGAAAAATTGATTAATTATATGTATAAAACATCTCATGAATGCAAGATCCAAAAATATTTACAGGAAAAGAAGATTTACAATGTTTACATATCACATTCATTATTACAAACAAGTAGAAACAAATCTGAAGAGAAACATCTAAAAAAGTTGGCATCAAAAAAAGCATTTACATAGCAGCCTGGGCAAGCTTCATTGACTGAAAATATAGAAAAATTTCATTTATAGAGATCAATTTGAAAAGAAAAATATGTTATAATGCTTTTTAGAATATCAATCCAGTGAACTCTCCCCTCCCCTCTTCTTTACTGTGATCCCCCAACAAATTTTCAATTAAAAATTTGTTAAATTTAAGAGGTTTAAAATAAATTTCTTAATTATTCTCTTTATTAATTCTTCAGTTCCAAATTTAATTTTATAAATGAAGTTTTCAATTCAGTATGCAACTAAAAAATTTTCTTCTGCTAATACATATTCAAACTAAATAATAAAGCCATTTTAAGATATATGAATTTTATACTTCTAACTTTATTCATAAAGTCTTATAAACCATACTAAACAATATTTAAATAAAACACATTGGAAATTATACGCAGATTATTTTTTTAAACAAAATTTTTAATGGCACACAAATCAGTTGACTATAAGAAATATTTTGTGGTACACACTGCATTAATTTATAATAACATTTCAATACTTAAAACATTATTAGAAAATAGTAAATAGGGAAAATGAAAATAAAACAGGTATATTAAAACAAACATGATAAAGAATAGGAAAGGTTTAAATGTTCAACGAGTGCATACACACACAAAGTATGAAATTGAATTTTAAAATAAAACCACTAAATACTCAATAAATTTTTTTATAAATAATTTTTTAAAAAAAATACAGCAAATTCTGAAGAACAAAAGCAATGCAAAGTTTGCAATTATTGTTTTGTAAAACCAATACTCTCATTATTAAAAGCAGTAAAAAAATATCATTATAATATTTAAAAAGTATAGAACTTTCCCTTAATAGTTTTTAATACTTCAAAAGGAAAGAAATAGCCTTACTTTTAGCTGAGGTAATTAAAAATTTGTACTTTTAATTATTCATAAAATATGATACTTAATGAACTATAAATGCTAACTTCTTTTTGAAAAGTTTAGGAAAAACAAATACATTTGGAACTATTTAAATGACTGATAAAAGTTACTCAATTAAAATATCTAAATTACTTTATTAACAAATATTGTAACAAAAAATATATATATATATATATATATATATATATATATAAATATATATATATATAGAAATATATATATATACATACAGTATCAAATTCAAAAATATTATTTATTGCAAATATTTTGAATTGTTTTCATAACAAATCCCATAAATATCAAAAATTTTAAAAATTATATATATAAAAAGAATAAATTAAAACTTTAATCCACAGCTCATTCCCAATGAAAAAATATCAGTAACAATCCATATTTAATTTGTTTTAAACACTCAAGAAAAATTAATCTCAAATCCTCCAAAATTACAGAGGGATGGAAAAATATTTTATCAATCACATTTTCTATGGAAGAACACACAAGAGGATTTTAAAATAATAGAAAGAGTAAGCATTTTCACAAAAAGTTACATCAGCTAACAGGAAATGTACAAGTGAACACAATAGGCCCATTGCCGAATATTGCAGCAGTCGGGTAGTATTATAATAGTACCATGGAGAGAAAAGATTCTTATTCTGAGTGATGGTTAAATTAAAGTGACTTCATATTAATACAGTTTTTTTCCCCTTATGGTAGCTGAATTGCATTATTTATTTGCTTATATCCAGTATTGTTAACTAAGAACCAAATGAGCTTGTACCTTTTTTTTGTCAAAATTTATATTAAAAACTGTTTCTTTATATGGTTTTCATTGTGTTTTGTTTGTAGTTCTAAATTTGTAAACATATTCTCTATTATTTGCAGAAATTTGTGGATTGAACAAGGTAGCAGTTACTGTGCCAAGATTGATTGCAAAATATGTTGTATTATTTTCTATGCTTATGTATACACACCATTTAAGATATTTTAACACAAATATTCTTATCTTGTTGATAATGAGCAAACTAAATAATCAATAAATAGCACAAATTAAAAGGAGTACAGACATTTCATTTTTTCCCCATATCACTAATTCACTTCTTTGGCCATAGATACTTTAATAGAATAATCCTGTATAATTTTTGTATATATTTTGTGAATTTATTTATTTTAGTCTAATACAATTAATGACATACAGCATGTATACGGATTGATAAGCATATGGTAGCCAGCAAACATATATATATATATAACTTTTTTTAACTTAAAGACATAAAACATGATTAAAATTTAACTTGTTGAAATAAATGTTAACAAAAAGGAATTTTTAAATGAGGGAAACTAGATTTCCCGAAAATAATTCAAATACCTTAAAAATTTGAATTACATAATTGTTTGCATACATACATGGGTAATATCTACTCCAGTTAATTTGCTCACAACATGTGGCACTTTTGAAATGATGTCCATAACTTCTCCGGTTAATTTACTGGCACCAATCTCACCCTTGCCAGAAGATACCATTGTCACCTTCTTACACTGGGAAAGAGGGGCAGACACTTCAGCAGCAACCTATGAGAATACATAATTGAATTCTATATGTTCAGCTAAAAAAAATATTTCGCAAACATTTAAATACTTATATTTTTAATTCGTTTTCTATTTTATCCCTAAATGAAAAGTTCAAACATGAGGAAGGCAAGGAAGAATCACCTTTAAACATGAAATTCTCATTTATAAGGGCCAATACATTATGTGTTTCTTACAAATAATATTTTCTTGGAATACTTTCCACTCTCTCAAAATTCTCAATTATAAAGTCAACTCTAAATTTTATATGATATACAATATATATGTATTTTTAGATATAAAACTATATGCTTTGCTTTTCTACAAAACAATTGTATTTTTTATTTTTTTAATATCTTCCCCATTTATATTAAAAAACAATAAAAATTAAAATTATTTTTATCGAACTTTATAATATATACAAATTAATTGTCTTTCAATACAAAGTACATAAGAAAAACTAAAATAATTTGTAATTACCCTAACAAAGTAGGACAAACAAAATGAGGACTGCTGTGTACAAGTTTCATTTTACCAAATGAGACAAAAGGCAAAAAGCCAACCAATCCAATGAGTTACGAGTGAGTAAACATTAAATATAAATTTTATATTTTACCTTAGGTAGTGTTTCTAAGAACATATCAACCATTGCAGCATCTTTATATTCTCTGAAAGCATCAGCTTTCTTTGCCATTTGTTCTGCCTCAGCTTTAGCCTTTGCTTCAATAGCAAATGCTTCGGCTTCTCCCCGAAGCTACAAAAAGAAATCATAAATCAAAATAAGGATATCTGAAGTTTAAGGAAAAATAGGAATATTTTATAAACTTCCCATACTAACTCAAAAGATTAGCTACAAATTAAATGTATAACAATTGCATTACTAAACAAACAATTAAATATTTTTCTTAAAGTAATAATCACAAATTATTAACAGTCTTTTTTTTGGTTTTTCTTAATATGATAGCAATGCTGGGTTATTCATTTATGTACACCAATTTATTGATTCTGAATATCTGTCATTGCAGACATACTTTTCGTCATTACACATGTAGCACTTTACCTTTGAAATTATTTTACTTCTATTTAAAAGTTTCTTTGATCCTTTATCTATTTTTACAACCTGCCAGTAACTGTCTGATTTTGAAGTTTTTTAATCCTGTGAGTCAATCAGCTCCTATTATTCCAATTTTTCACTTTTGGTGTCTTGCTTGCTTAACAACATTGAATTCATAAGTTAGTTAATAACTTTTAAAAGTAAATGTGTTGTAATAAAGTATTTTTAAATAAATTTTATAATGCTCAAAAGGTATACAGGAAGCATCTTCTCAATTATCAAAGAGTAGGATCACAACTTGGAACTTCCCTATACGAGTTCTTCACAGGGCTTCAAACCAGAATTATCCTGAAAACCAAACACCAAAAAAAAATTTTTTTGTTGGAACAAAAACCAGAACTGAAGAAAAAAAAAAGAAGTTTATTTTGGTTCGATATATCTTCATCATTTTGCTAGTATAACCAATTTATTAATATTTTCTAATTTAACTATCATTACATGTACATTGCTTCTCAATTTCCTGTTTTGATGTTCACAAGTACTTTTCTGTTTCAGCTACTCATGAAACTATTTGTAGAAGGCAGTATAGATAATTTTTTTAAGAAAAATATCAGTCAGATATTTTTTGCTTTTCCCCAAGTGATCATCCACAGATGTTTGTATAGACTGTTTAGATAGACAAACCAAAATCATGAATCTGGTTGTCAAATGCCATTTTGATGATGGATAACAATGCCATTGCTCGCTGTTCTCTGCTCACCACTTGTATCATATATGACAGTTAATATGGTGTACCAATTAAAAAAGTATAAAATCTTCTAAATTTTGATTAAATAACATTTTTTGTACAAGATCGTTATTTTTAATTCAAATTCGAATATACAAAAATTAAAATTTTCATTCAATGCTGAAGTGAAAATTTATTTTTAGCAGAACAAAAACAGGAGCTGAATTCATATATATATATATTGTTCTTAGTTGAACCATAACAAAAAAATTATGACAAACCAGGGCTTTGAACAGTAAACTTCCACAAAAATAAAAATGTTCATGGTTATGCATTCTCTAATCATGCAATGCAAGGAATATGTCTTTAAGTTTAGAAACATTCTGCATGCACATAATTTATCATATTTAAAAAAGTTAAAAATATTAAAATAGCATTACAGTACAGAAAACAGAATATGGAACACATTTCAAAACTGAAAAAAATACATAAATTCAAAGAGATAATAAAACAGCATAACTAATATAGTTTAATAAAATATACTATTCCTTCCAAATCGAAGTGAATTTAAAATATGTCTCTAGTAGTCTGGTTTTAAATATGATTTTCCAAGTTTGGATTGTGTTTCTTTTCTTTGGTACAAAGAGAAGAAAAGCTTAAGTTAATATTAATGACTTTTAGAAACAAAATAATACAGTCGAACCTGTTTCTGGAGAGTAGACAGAGAAAACAAAGAGAAATCACACAAAATAAATTCAGAAATTCCATAAATACAAGTACCGAATAATTCTTAATAAGCTAATACAACAAAAAACAGACAGAAAAAATTTGCATTGAAAAAGACCACATAAATACAGGCTTGACTATACTTTTTTGTAAAATATGCTTAACCAAAACAACATTTTAAGAGATCTTACGCTCCATTGTTTGCAGAATGCAAAACAACAACAAATCTTCATTAATAAGAGATTAGAGCACTTTATTTTATTTTTTTAAACCAATCTTCATATATTATTTTTAAAGTTTAGAATTAATGTATAAAATTTACATCTGAACTTAGTCCATGAACAAGAAAAGGAGAAATGACATAACTGTTAGTAACTGAATATCAGTTACTGTATATTTAAATTTGTAATAACTAATTAAAAGGTCACTTACTCTAACAGCTTCAGCCTCAGCTTCGGCTTCCATTATAACACGATTCCTGAAGGGGGGAAAAACATTTGTATACATGAGTATGTAATGATTTTCAATTTCCATTTTCTTAAAAGAGTTGTTCTTTTAAGATTCATATTATGGTTGTGAAACTTTCAAGACATCACATGATACTTAATTTTTTATATTTATTCCATTAACAGAAATGCCACATCAACAAATGTTACTAAAATTATTCTTATCTTGACATAATGTACACAGGTGGTACAGGTTTTAAGGCTCATTAATCAAGTCCAACACACACAAGTATAAAGTAATAATCTCAGTAATGATAAATTATGTCCAGAATTCCATTCCAATTTCAATAATCAAAAATAATTTCTAAAAATCTTAATTTAAGAAAAATAGTTTAGAAAGCACTAATTTAGTAAACTCTAAAAAAAAACACTTTTAAAAGTAACATATCGTATATTCTCTCTCCCACATAAACAAAGTAACTCAAGTCTGTCCAATTGTTATTCAAATAAATTTTCAAAATTTTAAGCATTCAGCTTTAATGAAAGTTACCTGTTTGCCTCAGCCAATTTTTCAAGCTTGTATTTTTCTGCTTCAGCAGGACGTCTTACTGTGGCCTCCAGTTCTCTTTCTTTTCGAAGGATTTCTTGCTCTTGTACTTGAATATCCTGAGTTCGTTCAATTACTTTCACCTGCATTTGTTCTTCTTTTATACGTTGACGAGTCTTAGCAGCTTGTAGATTATATGCAAGATCAGATTCGGCTTTCTATAAGATAATCTTTTATATTAGTAAAATTACACAAGCAAATTCAAAAAATTACAGCTCAATTTTATCTTAACCTTACTTTAGTATTCACTTCCACATCATATGCAGCTTTTTTCAATTCAAAATCTCTCTGAGCCTTGGCAATTTCAGTGTCATTAAGGTACCTAGCAGCCATTTTTTCTTCTTCCGCAATTGCCTCCTATAAGAAAAAAACATGAAATGCGTACATAATTAATTTAACAAGCTTGATTGGTTCTAACTGTGGTATGTATCACAAATTTTTACTTAGTATAATCACAATTAACATCATTATTCATTTTTATTACTGCTACAATTATTATTTAACTTTGATAATTTACTATATTAAACTTTGTGAAATTCTTTACTGAATGAAATAATTTGAAAAAACATTGATTTTTACATGAACTGTAACTTAAAACACTTTGAATTAAATAGACAGATTTAAAAATTTTAGAAAAATTTCCTTATATATACACTTTAATTCACAATTGCACGAGACAAACAGTACAATACTAAATTTGATTGATTGTTTACCTATTCATAGAAAAAGATTATTGCATTTAATTTCAAATCATTAATCTTATTTAGTGCCTCTATATAAAACTACTATAATGCTTTTTAAAAAATTGAATAAAGCAATAACTTTTTTAATAAATTCAATGACTGAAATAAAAAAAAAATCATATGCTAGGATGAAAAAGTCTAAATTATTTCATCAATGTTTGGTCAAAATTGTAGACACTTCTGAAAATTTTTATATTTTTCACTGGTGTGTATGCTTGAAGCAAAACTACTTCACATAATGCAATATTTATAAAGAATTTAAAATTTAAAAGTAAATTTAATACTGAATTAGAATAAAAAATTAAATTCAAATAATTTAAATATTTAAAAAAGGTTGAATTTTAATTTTTTTTCATTATATCAAACAATATCATAGAATTACATTCAGTATTTAAAAATAAGTATCTTTTAATATAGCATCACAGTAGTCTCATTGAGCTGGTAAGTACTTAAAAGTTCTTATTTTGTTATTATATGTTGCCAATATGCAACTACGATATCTCCATTCACTGTATTATTTTATAGGAAATTTATTAATACAAGATTTTATGTTATGCCATTTTTTTTTCTATGGGGCTGAAGTCAGGGCTATTTCCTGATCAGCCCAAAAATGCAAAAACTGCTATTAATCTATGATTTACATATCTTTACTTGTGGCAAGGGGTTGAATCCTAGTATAAGATATGAGAAACATTATTGTGAAATAAAAACTAGTGACAAATGGAAGCTCTAATTCTAAAATTGTATCTGCATACAATATTTTAATTTACTTGTAGCCAGTTTACACCATCTACTGACATACATGCCCATATTGAAGTGGGATGCCTAACATTTCTCTTAGTACAGTTTGCACGTAACTCATATGTTCAATGTCATACATGTTTCAACCATCATCTCCATGTAAAGATATATTATTGCAATTAAAAGAAGTAATTTTTTTTCTGTTTTTTAGCACAGAGAATATTTACAATATATTCTTTTCTGGCATCACTACAGATAAAGAAATTGCTTTTTATAGGAGTCTTTAATCTGAAATTGATAATCTTCTCATTCTTGAACTTGCACAAATTCCAACTACTTTGTTTCTAATATGGTTTCAGATAACAATAAGATAACTAATTTCAGATAACTTAAGGGTGCATCATTTTTATATATCTGTCATCAGCACTTTTTTTCTACAAAATGGATATCTTTGTTTTTTATCACCTGAACAAAATTTATGTATTTTAGAAGCAGTTGAATCTACCTATTTGACTAGTAATTTCAATAAATGAAACATTTTGATGAAATCAGCAATCTTAAATTTTTTTGAGAGCTGTCTAACACTTTGTTATCTGTTTATAATTCTATAATTTATAAAAAAATGCAAATGCAAGTATAATTTATGTTAAAAGTTAAATGCAACAAATATTCTGAAAAAACTGCACACATGGCACATAAAACTACCATTTTTTTTACAGAACAAACTGAAAGAAATATGAAATTGTATTTCAGATAACAATCACACACACATTATCTGAATAATATGATTAACAAATTAAACTAGGCATTTTGACGAATAACTTAATCAAGCAAATACTTTTTTGTTTTGATTCCATATTAAATTTACATTTAGATGAAGCCTAAATATTTGCATTGTATGAAACAATTCATTTTCTGTAAGCATGCAAAGTTCAAAAACATAATTTTTTTTTAATGTAATATATTATCACATTTATTGGTAGACAGACTTACTGAAACAAATTAAAATTGTCTTAAATTAAATTCTTAAGAAAGAAAATTAACGATCTTTATAATGAAAAATTAAGTAACAAGGCAGCTTTTCACATCCTTTTCTTTTTTTTTTTCTTTAAGAAAACAGAATTCCTTACTATAAAACATGATTTACTTTGTTTGAAACTCAAAATAAAATATTTTTTCCAAGTTTTTATACATAAAATATAATGCAGAATAAATGTATGAAGAAAATTTTTCACTTCATAGCAGTACATCAAAACATTTTCTTAAATTTAAGCACTAGCTATATGTAAGGAACTACTGCCTGCATCTGGCAACAGGTCGAACAAGAGACGAGATAGAGAGGATCTGGCAACGACAGGGAGAAAAAGCTCGGAACGAGAGAGGAGAGGGTGACGAAGAAAGCCGGGGTCGTGAAAAGTAGACACGGCTGAACGATGTATCGTAATCCTGTAACATCGTAATATATTCTTGATTTTAAGAAATGTCCCATAGAAGGTATGGAATAAACAGTGGGACCAAATCCTGTCTGCAATTATTTTCTTGTCACAATTCGAACACGGTCGGAAAAGAACTCACGCGTTTACACTGGTGTCAGAAGTGCGATGCAATGGAGCAGAAGTTAAATGAATAATATATTCCAAATTGATCGGTGTTCGTACTACAAAGTTGTGAACAAGGGCTAGTGGACATTCACAGTTTGAAAGAAAATTTTTAAGAAGAAAATGGAATCCTGCGGTGTATTTTCAAGTTGATGACCACGTGGATCCCGGGAATTCTCTTGCAGCAGTTTCAAGTGAAAAATCATGATCATCATACAGAAATTTGCTATCACCTGCCGAGTTGGGCTATGGAATAAACAGATGCCGTATTTTCTTCAGTTTCTGATGAATGGAGTCGTGATCTGAAAAGTGTTCAAGTACAGAAACAGCTTTCATGTCCAGGTAAGTGGCTATTGTTCCCTAAGTTAAAATATTGTGTGAATATTTAAAAGAGTAATGGGATGCATTCATATTTAATTTGTTTTTTTTTTAAAAATAAAATAGAAAAAGCAGATATATCTGAAAAAAGAAAATTTCATTGGTTTATTGCAATATTTTATGTTGTTGGATTATTGTGTAGATGAAATAAGAAAATTGTGTACTTATTTTACCTGGAAATGATAGGGTATCATTTTAAATGTTGTAAAATATGGTATTTAGAGTTCTAGTGTTAAACTATAATTTATTTTTTTATCATCATTCTTTACTGTTTGGAAGTTGTCTCAAAAATTAAAATCTGGGTATGGAAAGTGTTTTGCATAACAATTTAGTTCCCAGAATTTAAAAAAAAAAAGAATTAGATTAATTTATCTTGAAATAATGGTTGTGAAAAATGTATGTTTGAGTGGGTGAAAAAAAATATCCATTAAAAAAAATGTATATGTATTTCAAGTGGACTTCCTGTTAAAATGTTGTAAATAAGAGATTTTGTAGGTTATTTATGACTCAGAATATATGGCATGTTTTTTTTTTTTTTTTTGAATATTATATGATAGTTTTCATTTTAAGCAAAAAGTGTTGCAATTTGTCAGTTAGTTGATAGTTTAATGCAATCTGATGTTATTTCCTTTACTCCTAATTTATGATGTATATATATATTGGTTTTTGTTTCCTGCATAAGATTCTTCTTTTAATTAAAAAAAAAAAAAAGAAACTAAGAGTAGATTTATGATTTGAGAAATAATTCTATGGTAATGTAGCTAAAGTATGTTGTTTTAATTGTGTTTTTTTTATTTTGAAAAAGGTTCTGCCTTCTGATTAGTAACAAATAACTGTGTCTCATAAGTTTTATTGTAAACATATTTCATATTGTGTTTCTGGAATTTGAGTACTCTTAGAAAAAACGAGTAGAATTTTTCTTGCTTGTTAAATATATAGTACTAGGTCATTTAAGTGTTTGTAGTTAAATTTGTCAGAAGGTAATTTGGCATTAGGTTTAGCTTGATTAAAAATGGCATTTCTCATTAGAAGTAAGAAAATTGACTTAATTCAATTAGCGCGGGACTTAGATGAGTCACCTGATCCGTCTATGTCTAAAATTGTTTTAAGGAATTTAATAATCTCTAGTAAATATTACAAGGAGGAAGAGGCAAAAGAGTTATTGGAAGTTATTACAGCTGAAAGGTTAGAGACAGAACAGCAGCAAAAACTAGAACAACAAGAACAATTATCAATTGAAAAATTACGCTTGGAAATAGAATGATCTAGGAACGCTAATCAGAGTGCTACTCAAAATAATGGTCAAACCTCACGTGTAAAATCTTTAGATGAAATAGTTAAAATGGTTAGGCTCTTAACTGTAAAGGTACCCAATAAATCAGACGGGTGGGAATATTTCTTTTCTAGTCTTGAAAAGGCTTTCGCTAGTGAAATGGTTAGCGACGAGTTAAAACCAAAGGTTTTGTTATGCATGTTAGGAGACAAAGTGTCAAACTTATTAGTTAACCTAGGCGAAGAAGAATTAAAAGATTACGAATCTTTAAAACAGGTTGTACTCAAGGAGTATGAACCATCACCAAAAATATGTTTAGAAAATTTTAGAAAGGCCAAACGTAACTCTGACGAAACTTTCTCAGTTCGCGACCCGTTTAACATCGATGTGGTTATACTACTGTAAGTTAAGAGGTGCGAATGATTTTGAGTAGCAGATAAAATGTTTGAAATGTTGGATTCTGAGACGGCAACCCATATTGGTGTGTTCCAAGGGGAAGAATGGTACAAACCCAGGGACTTGGCCAAACAATGTGATATATTTTATGCTTCCAAAGGGAAATCCTACGATGAACCTGAGAGAGCTAAATGGAATGATAGTGAAAAGATAAGTTTTAATGGTAGTTGGGGTAAACAGCCATTTGGGGAGAAAAAGTTAGATAATTTTTCTTCTAGGAAAAACTTTGATAAGGGTCAAGTAACTGAAATTAAAAAATTCGCTTGTTTCACCTGCGGATCAGATAAACATTTTAAGCGGGATTGTCCTAAAAACAAAGAGGTAGATAATAAAAGACTTAATGTGAATAAGGTGTCAACAGAAGGGACGGAATTGGTAGATGGGACGGTAGCTGCTAGAGTTGATTTGCTAGGTAAAGTCATTCCTAGGGGGGCCATTGAAGACAAATTAAGTAAATTAGTGAAAACATCTATTAGTGTAGATGGGAAATTAGTTCATGCTTTATTGGATTCTGGTACGGAAATTACTGTTATCAAGAAAGACTTAGTTCCTGGAATCTCGGTTGAAGGAGCTTCCACGATTTATTTGAAAGGTATTTTCGGTCCAGCGGTTAAATGTCCTTTAGTATATGTTCCAATTGGTCTTGCTACCGGTGGCCAGGTTAAGGTGGTGCACCAGCAAGTGTTATGTGCTTTGGCAGAAGTTTTGGTAGAAGACGTGTTGCTTCCACCAGAGGTTTTGGATATGTTGGGAGGGGCCCAGAGTGAAGAGAATTCACTGGCTCAAAGCTCTCAGGACCTGAGGGTTGACTCAGGAAATGTAGATGAAATCGAGGTTTCGTCGGGTATTCTGCCAGAGAAAGCACAGGAGCACATTGAGGATTCTCAAAGGAATATTACTTCATGTCGGAATGAAGTGGGAACATTGGGTACTAAGGATGAGGAAGTGACCGCTGAGATGGATAAAGGAATCATGGTGGCTGATAGTTTTCGTTCGAACAGGAGTGTTGTGCCGAGTTAGCATTGGTTTGGAAGTATGCTAAGGAAGGCAAAGGAAACTACTATGAAGTAGATGGATATCTATTTCGTAGGGATAAAATACTCGGGGGAGAGTATTGAGCAGCTGGTAATTCCGAAGTGCAGAAGAACTGAGGTGTTGAAACTAGCGCATACTTCAGTGTTCAGTAGTCACATGGGGCCCAAGAAGACGATTGAACGAATCAAGTATTCTTTCTTTTGGGAGGGTCTGAGGGCCGATGTGAAGAAATTTTGTGAGTCATGTGAAGAATGTCAGCTCACTCGATCGGTTAGGATTAAAGACCGACCACCCATTACACCTGTGGCAAGGCCTGAATTGCCATTTCAGGTGGTGAATATGGATCTGATAGGTCCAATTGATCCGCCAAGCTCCAAGGGACATAAATATATTTTATGTCTGGTTGATCAGCACACTAGGTGGGGCGAGGCGGTGCCATTGACTAGTCTCAGTGCGAAGGTAGCCTGTGAAGCTTTTGTTAAGCTAAAAGAATTACCTTGTGAAGTAACTAGTCTTGCTACCCCTGATGCCAATTTACCTTTCCAGGTGCATTGTGATGCATCAGATTATGGGGTTGGTTGCTGTCTGATACAGCAAGATACCGAAGGAATTTACAGGCCAATAGCTTTTGCTAGTCAAAAATTCAATGCTACGCAAAAAGAACTGGGCAAGCATCGAGAAAGAGGCCTGGGCAGTGTCATACGGGTTGAATAAATTCGACAAATGGATTTATGGTGCCAAGGTGGAGATCATTTCTGATCATAATCCCCTAAAGTACCTAAATCAAACCACTCCAAAAAGTCCCAAGCTAACCCGTTGGGCACTGGCGTTACAGAGATGGAATCACCCCATTACTCACAGGCCAGGTATACAACATAGGAGTGCAGATGCATTGTCTAGATTAAGATAAGGACTGTATTGTATATATTTAGTGTTTTTTTTTTTTTTTTGTATAATGTGTTTTCCATGTATCTGTTTGCAATCCCATTACAGTTTAGATCTTTCTGGGAACATAGTCACTTATTTCAATTGGGTGAACTATTAATATTATTTCATGTGTTTGTTTTAAAGGAACTAGAACAATCATCAAGACTTTTGACTGTTGCAATTATTGTGTGTTCTGTTTGTGAATTTTCTGTTTCACGGTTTGTGAATTTTCTGTTCCTGGTGTCTGAAATGGTAAAATCAGCCACAAGTTGCAAATTTTACTCTTAGGTGGGGCGTGTAAGGAACTACTGCCTGCATCTGGCAACAGGTCGAACAAGAGACGAGATAGAGAGGAGGATCTGGCAACGACAGGGAGAAAAAGCTCGGAACGAGAGAGGAGAGGGTGACGAAGAAAGCCGGGGTCGTGAAAAGTAGACACGGCTGAACGATGTATCGTAATCCTGTAACATCGTAATATATTCTTGATTTTAAGAAATGTCCCATAGAAGGTATGGAAAAAACAGTGGGACCAAATCCTGTCTGCAATTATTTTCTTGTCACAATTCGAACACGGTCGGAAAAGAACTCACGAGTTAACACTATATTTCATGAATTTTATAAATAACATTTTACATGTATTGCCATATATATATCCTGCTTATTACTAAATGAATCAGTTACATAGATTTTGAAATTATTTATTCATACAGAAATTTTTACTTTTTCAAATCAATTTAACAAAACACATTAAAAAAAATTTCAATGTAAAAAAAAATGAAATTTCAAAATATTATACAGCTTACAACCAATTAAATCAATAATTTAATAGATAAAATATAATGAAGAAAACCTTTATCTGAGAATCCCGGCGAGCTTCTGCTTCACCCATTCGTGCATCTCGTTTCACTTCAGCAGTTCTTGCCATACCAAGTGCTTTCAAATAACCCTAAGATATTAAAATTTATTTTTTATATAAAAGGCAAAAAACTACATCTTACAGATTCCAGCATAATTGATGTAAATTATATACTAGAGCAGCACTTCAAAACCTTGTATACTCAGTACTCCTACTCCATGTTCCTCACTTCCATTATGTATAGTTACCAATTACAAACATATAGTGCCCTGTAAATGTACAGTGCATTCGCAGCATGGAGGTACTTTAAATTACCGTCAAACTGCAAGTCCTCTTGTGTGGTAGGTGGGAGGGGAAGAGAGGTGAGAGGCCCCTGACCACCCCCCAGGATGTTCTTCCTCAAAATTGGGGTGTAACCGAGCTAAACCATTCTGTCACCTGCATGGTGCTCAAAGCTACAGCTAATGACAGGCATCACTTAGCCCTTTGCCATGATGAATTTCGTGGGCCTTGATCTGGCCTTTGCCGAACAGGTGGCATTAGTAACAACAAATATATATACAGGTACAGCACATGTATAACACTAAGATACAAAGATATTCTTATTTTTACCAGTCTTTAAGCAAAAATGTACAATGGTAATCATACATATTTAATCATTTTTTAAAAAATATATAGGCATATTTAATAAGTACCTTGAGGTTACTTGAAATGCATTCAATAATTTCAAATCTGCATTTATAAGACAAATACAATTGTAAATCTAAACTTGCTGGAAAATCCCTTCTGGCACTTATTTTAAGTATAAGATGAGAAAGCCTTCATTACTAAATTGGGCTTATGAACAATAGAAAAGTGACTGTCTTGCTGAATAGTTCAGGATATTATTCTTTTAAGACAATTCAGAATGAGTTAAGGAATTTCTTTTCCAGATTTCTGCCTTGTTACGAATCTATTTTTGATTCAATCTCAATTTTTATAAGATTGATAAAAATGCATACTATAAGTACTTTTCATTGAAAGGGAACACAACATAGTGATCATCCATTTCATACTTCCGAAAGTAATTTTTAAAAGCTGCCTTCAACTCATTCAGATGCATAATATTTTCCTGAATTTCTGGAGATATGCGAAGATTCATTTCAGGGAAAAAACCTTGCAATATGGAACATTTCAAAAGCTTCTAGCTATTTGTAATGCAAAATTTTTCACTTTTTAAATGAAAAACTATTTTGTGGGAAACTTGGAATATAGTTACCATACTTTTCTGAAAGGACAAATTTAGCTAGTTTACTTTTAAAAAGATATTGGAAATGCACGCAAAACTTTGACACCATTCATGATCACCAGATCACAAAAAGAAAATGCCCGTTTTGTTCAAAATTAATGTAGAAAAAACAGAATTCATTTAATTTTTTTTACTATAAAAAAAGAATTTTTTTTATTTAAAGAATGACACGCTCAAATGCTGTTATGACCAATAGTAATGAATGTAAAACACTTAACACCTTTCACAGTTTTAAACATTCTACAGCAACTAAACATATGTAAAATTTATTTTAATCATATTTTATAATGGTTCATCAACACTTGCTTTAATATTATAATGATATAGAGATAAATATAATTTAAACAAATTTTTGAACTCAAATTAATCATATTAAATAAGTCTTACAAACTACTACTTAGTTGAGATTTTTATCAATAAAATAATAAATATCAAAAATGAACATTTCTTAATTAATAATTCAACAAGGAAAAAAAAATTCTTTTTACAAATTGTGTGTCACAAAAAAAAGGCTAGTTTGAAAAATTTTAGCTCATTTCAGAAACAGCTATTTTCTTTTTTGTTGCTTTGAAATTTAAAATAAAAATTTTTTACTTCAGTTATGACTAATTTCAATACTGTATTCTTATGCTTCGCAGAGTGCTTTTGTGTCATACTTGGGCAATTTTCTTACCACTATACGAACTTATTTCCCTTCCAAAAAGACATCTTCATATCAATGAGATTTTCTATGTCTTAATTGATAATTTTATTATAATTTGCTTCAACATGTTTTGAACAAAGTTATGTACACAAATACCATTACTGTTCTTTCAAACAAGAAGTCATGTTTATCCCAGTATTTCAAAATGCTTAAATGTGATACATTTATTAATGAACAAAGAACATAAAAAGAATAAAAATGGACTTGTTACTTAATGTATTCCGAGAACAAAAGAAAAGACACTACAATCCAACAAAAATAATTATTTAAAATAATAAATAATGTATCAGTAATAAAAGGAGGAATCATAAGAAAAATATAAAAGATGCATTAATTGATTACACCATAGGACTAGACCTTTAGCTAATTTTTCAAAACATTAAAAAAAAAAAATTTAATCAACCATTTGACAGCATGAACATGGGGGAATAAAGAATTTGCTAGAAACAGGACAAATTTACTAATGACAGCATGAGAGTTTTCTCATGAACAGCATATCAAAGTATACATGCAAATTTAACAATGTCTGTGTTAAGTGAGGAACAGTATGTAAACAAATTTTATAGTTTACATGGGTAAACAGCTACTAACAAATGTGAAATATGTTGCATTTAAAGATACTATGATAAGTAAAAAAAATGCTTTTGATGGTACAAGTGCAGAAATCTGCAGTGTTTGCATTAGATATCAATTGTTTATCCTAATATGACGTACACTTACACTGACCTACAAGGGTAGGCTATCACTATGAACTATAAAATCACTGTACAAAAGCAGCTGCTGAAAGATCACATCCCAAAAAATTTATCCAAATCTTAATAATTACAGGAAAATGTACATCGATAAGGCACAAACACAAGAGGCATTATCTACAAGTTCCTAATCTCCCAAATAATATTCCCATTTTATTGTATCTGCCTTATAATTTAGATTAAGCTCCAAATTAAATTTTTTTATATCCTTCGGACAAAAAAAAAGAGCTCAAAGGTCATAGATTTTCTTATGAAAATGTCACTTTAGTTTTTAAGAAGCTGTCAAATTATGAATTTGAACATATCTTCCAGTAGTTGAAGGGACGCTGGAACTAGTGTATTGTAAAGAAACTACATGAAATGTGTTAAAAATGTAATGTACTAAACTTGTAAAGAGATTTATCAAAGTAATGTTGGTCTATATTGAATATACCTTCCATTTATTTCAGAATTTATAGAAATATATCAGTAAAAATAAGACCAAAAAATAATATAGGGGAACATAAAAAAAGAAGGCTTCTAAATACTAGACCTTGATGACAAAAATTCCGAAGATAAATAAAAATGTATAAGGAAATACTGCAATGAATCCTTCTTTAAGATAAAAAGAAAAATAATTAATAGTTAAGTTATAAAAATGTTTCAACAGCAATATCAAAAATATTTTCAGGATAATTTATCACTTATTTCTTTAATGATTATTACCTCTTCATCACTTATGTCTTTAATAGTGTATGACACAACAGTAATGCCCATGTTAACCAGATCAGAAGAAGCCACTTCAAATACTTGTTTTGAGAATTTTTTCCTGTCCTTATATATTTCCTATAATACAAAGAGAAAAAAAAAATTTACATTGCATACTACAGCAAGATGAAAATGCTGAAGATTTCAAATATTCTTATCTAAAATTAACCATTAGAACATGTAAGACAAAAGGATTTTGAAAGAACTCCGCATTTTTAATGAAAATAAGTTAAAACAAAATGAAATTTTAAAATCTAACCTCAAAATAAAATGCAATGATCATTTATTACATTCAGCTTATGACATTTTACACCTTAATTCATCAAGAAAAGTACTTGAAAATCTATGGGATCTAAAGAGTTTAATAATTTTGCAATAAATACTAATGATAAGAACAAAGAAAATGTTTAAAAAGCAAAAATACAATTCTAATCAATCAGATAAAACAACAAAAAATACTGATAAAAAGTCAAATAATTCCTTTTACAAATTTTATTACTTTAAGAAAATAATGTTATGATACAGCAATTAAGAAAATAGATTATATAAAGAATCAGTAAATTTTTTTACAGCTTGATAAATTTTGCTCATGAACATGAAATAAACAATCCACAAACAAGATACTTGCAATTTTAAAGTTAATTTGCTGTTACTAGGAAAAGTATGATCTTAATTTAAGGAATTCAAAATAGAAAAATCATACACCTTTGCTTCATGATTATATAAAAAAGTGGGGAGAAGGAAAAATTATTTAAGAATTTCAGTATCTCTGAATAGCATGGAAAAAATTGATTGCAGCAAAATATACAGGTTAATAAAAGCCTACGCAAATCTTATATACTTTTCAACTATTCAGTATTTATTTAATTCACTACAAATACAGAATATAGATGTTAGTTTATAT
Source organism: Trichonephila clavipes (assembly GCA_019973935.1). Taxonomy (NCBI): domain Eukaryota; kingdom Metazoa; phylum Arthropoda; class Arachnida; order Araneae; family Nephilidae; genus Trichonephila; species Trichonephila clavipes. The sequence continues at coordinate 165,011 of BMAU01020228.1, read as the reverse complement.
GAATGAAAATATAGCTATGCTAAAAATAAGATCCTCATCGATACATAGTATGATTGATCAATTTAAACATACACATTTATAAATATCAAATTAATTTATAACTATCCTTATTGAAAATCTTCCTAGGTATTTGAAACAGATAAATTTTTGGCTATTATTTCAAAGTACACATATTCAAATTATGCAGCAGGGACAAATTATGATAGGGATTAAAACAATCTAATCCTAGAATTTCAAATTCCATTTTTTTCTTTGTAATAAAAAAATCCTGAAAACCACTGGTAATAAAATTAAAAATAAAATAAATATGTGTAGAAAGCAAGTAATACAAAGACTATATATACAAATTTACACAAAATCAAACGTTATAATGAAAGCAATTTGACAAGCTTCTAAAAGAAAAAAAGTTTCAATTTTTCTACTCAATTAATTAATGACATAAAAAATTGTGAATTCTTGGTGATTTGTTTTTCATTTCAATTATAATTTTTAAAGTTTTAATCCAAATTATCTTAAATCAAGTATTAATAATTAAATTTAAATAATTAAGATTTCAATGAAACTCAATGATATTCATATTAATTTGACAAATATCTATTTAAAACATAAAAAATTGAGAAACTCTACAGAATTAAAAGAGAAATTAATAATAAATTTTGAAAATAATGAACATGTTTGTGAAATATGAATGTTGCAAATTACAATTTTTATCTCAAGAATTTACAATAGAATTCCTAGAAATCCCATTAAGTCTACTCAAAATATAAATATTTAAAAAACAGCTTAAGCCTTTTGAATAATTAAATTAAAAACTTAATAGCTCTCTTTAACCTTTTAACGAAATAATTATTTTGTATAAGAAAAAGCCCCAATTTCCAACTATTTTATTGTTGAACATTAAAACTTTATTATGAATAGATTATTAAGACTACACAGTACCCTTTTTCAAAAAAATTTTTTGGAGACAGTTACAGTAAAAATAATTGATGTTTTATAGTTAGATTATATTATTAAGTTGATTCTGTAAGCAAAAAGTCAGTTCAACCAGCCCTTATTTTACAAATTTAAAAAATTTAGGAATTTTTGAAGTTTTTTCAAACTTTTATAAAATACTCAATTTTTTAAATTTTTTAGTAATTTAAGTTATTTATGATTCTTAGATTAATACAAACAATATTTAGTATGGATTGGAAAATCTATTCCCTTGTTGATTTTTAATAATTATTTTTCTAGAAAAACATGGAAAAAACACAAAATTTTTAAAATATCAGCTTTAGCATTTTTTAGAAAAATAACTACTCAGACCTAAATCCATACTAACTTTTATAGAACATACATTTGGGAGTATATACAAAAAAATTCAAGGCTCTATCTTGAACAGGAAAAAAGCCTTAGGGATTAGAAGACAATTATACCTTCAAAATTAAAAGTCTGAGAAAAACGCATTTAAAGTTTGTAAAGTCATAAAACAAAAACTTATAAAGCCCGTAAAACTCTAATATTTTAATATGTTATTTTACAATGTATGTTCTACATTAAAATGCTATTTTTATTAAATATGACTGAAAATTATATTTTTAATTCAAAATATGTTTTTGCATAATATTGATAGCATTTGTTAAGACGTCAGTTTATTCAGCTTTATCTTAATCTAATATTTCACAAAAGTTTTGAAACACGAAGCATTTATGTACAAAATAATAATGATACTAACTTAAGCTAAAAATAGTCAGGCTTACTCATAAAATTTAATTTTTTTCAGTTTTAAATTGGGGCAGTTTAGGAAGTTTTAGCTCTTGTCGTACGACTTTAAAATACTAAAATATAGTACTACAATGTTCAGTAGAATGTAGTTTGGTGTGTGTGTGTGTGTGTGCATCAAGGAAATATTCAGTTATATCTGCAGCATTCGAATTCAGAATACTTGTATTCGGAAGTCTAATTGCAGAATCAGCTGAGGACTGATTTTTAGATACATCATTTTCAGTAGTATTCCATCTCTTCGAAATATTGTTTCTCACAGAAACCCAGAACGCATTTGCCATGGCATTTTCTCTACAGGAAAAAAATTAATGATAAAGCTTTTAAGTTATATAAACTATTTTTAAAGCGAAAATTGGCCATGAAATTAATCTTTATTAATTAATTACGAGAACTCAAAAAACTCAAAACGTAATCAAGCAGAAATGATTTTAGTAATGAAAATTGGAATTAATAACCATTTCAAACTAAAAGCTCAAAAATATTTTTAATTAATTCAACCTAAGTGTGAAAAAATGCTTTAAAAGGAAACCAAAACCAAAACCATAGCTCATAAAACTTCAAATATCTTAAAAACTAATTTGCTAACAGATCTGAAATTTTGTGGCAAGCATCTCAATGATATGGGCCACCAAAGCATGCAAAAAAAAAAAAGTTTTCAGTAAAAACGAAATTTTTAGGGTACTGTGTAGTATATAATTTTGAAAAAAGATATGATCAAGAAATATAAGTATTTCTGGGCATTTAAGTTAAGGAATTAACCAAGATCATTTACCAGCACAAAAAACTAAATATATTGTTTATACATACACACATATTTTCAAGTAATTTAACTATTAATCATTTCTGCTTACTTGTTCATAAAATTATGAAGTGTTTCTTTTTAATAAAAGAAAAAAGATTATTGCACATGTGGTTCCTAAATAAATTAAAAATTTTCTATGCAATACATTTTTTTAAATTTTATGCAATGTCAAATTATACAATTTGACAAATTTAATGACTAAAATAAACTAATCAATACAGAGAAATAAATTTACTAAACTAGTTTACATATGAATACATACTTTAAGTAGTGTGAGATCATTTACAAAATCAAATGCAAAATAAGATAAAAATTCAGATCTGTAACACGGTACAATATCAATGCTTTCTCAAGACAATTCTTTTTTAAACAATATAAAGAGACCTTTACCAGTTTCGACAACATTCAAAATATGATATCAATCAAATACGTTTCTATTAATAAAACTACTTTTATTACTTGTGCAAATTCAAACTTCTAAAAATTATTAAATATACATTATTCAATTTTCATTTCTCCTTCCTACTTGTACATGGTTTATAAAAGCAGAATATGTTCCCAATTTAGATTTGATGCCTAAGATAAACTTCCAATTCAATGTAAAAAATATACTTAAACTTAATATACAGTAATAAAAAACACAGGATTTGAATTTACAGTAAAAAAATGTAATATGATTAAAAAGCTAAATTTACACCCTCAGTTTCTTAGTGATAAACTTATTTGTATCAGTCAGTCAGGATATAGAAACTAAATTCATAATCAAGTATTATGTATAACAGCCTAAATGATGTACCTAAGAAAACAATCAATACAGATAAATCATAAAATTCAGTGGTTCTACTGCATATTTTGAGATTTAGCTTATGAAATCCTTGCATTCTCAAAATGTAATGTAAAAACAATTTTTATACAATGAATACATATTCTGCTTGAAAAAAGCATTACACATTTTCCAATATTTAATTCCAGACATTATAATAGCCATGGCAAATGCAATTACAATCAGAAATGTCTTTCTCACCGTAAGAGAATTTTTTTGTTCAGATATATAGATAGTATTTAGTTAATATATTTATATCAAAATATTTCTACATATCTTTTAATTACAATAATAACCCCTTCTTAAAAGTAAAATCCTAGAAGAGCCCACACCCTTGGTGACACACCGATAAAAGCGCCAAGCCAGAACAAGATGGTGCCAAGTGAACCCGACAATGGCGGCAAGGGATTATAGTGGAATAAGGTGGATGCGTAATGAAAATATACGTAAACAATACAGAAATTAAACATTTAAGGTAAAAAATATAAAAACAGCCCTTGCTTTCTTACTGCTAATCTTTTCCAAGTGGAGGGTACAGCGTAACAGATTTTAAAAAAACCTTAAAGGTTTCATCGCTAAGCGAATGATCGTGTGAGCGCCGCCATATTTATTCTGCGAGGTAATGGTTGAACATACATTCGGCGTGGCTGGTACGATTACAAAGAAAGCGTTTTATTGCCGACCATGTTACATCATGCCGATCATTACATTTAGGACATTCATAACTCGAAGCAATCAATCCTTCCTTCCTTCATACACCATTCAATCAATTCTTTCTTACCTTTCGCATTCAACAAAGTAAAAAATTCTAAAGTATATTCCCTCACATCACGCAGCCAGCCCGGAGCCCAACAACAAAATGAAATTCGAAATGCGCGCCCACAAAATACGAAAATGCTAGAAATAGTTAGGGTTGCCATATGTAGTGTTCAAAAGTAGGGTTACCAATTTGGTGCAATTATTGTCAACCAAAGTAATCCGCGCCAAGGTTGTGGGCTCTCCTAGGAGTGAACCAAAAAGGTTTTGTTTTCAATTGTAAATATTAAGATATATTATGAATTAATTAATTTGCATTTGTTTTACACTCGCACACACTGAGAACCTGCGCAAATAAATTTTTATGCAAATATTGAACTGTTTCTGTGTAGTGCTGTATTGAGTAGTAATAATAGTAATAAATTTATATTTTTCTGCAAAGCTTTCGAAACATTTTTTAAACTATTATCATAATCAAAAAAGAATTCTTTAACTTACGTGGAGTGAGAAAACAAATAAAATCTAGTGAAATGTTACATTAATATATCAAAGTCATTTAAAAAGAACTTCACACAGAAAAAATAGGAAATAAATTTAAAAGTAGATAGATACTAAGTGAATTTGAAATATATATATTCCATGCAACAAAAAGTTAAATTACATAATTGAGAAAAATATTTCAATCAAAAGTAAACATTTCGTAAATGTTGTGCATGACAAACCTCAACTGACATAGTTCCCATTATGGCTCTCTGATGTCCTTCTAAGGTCTCCCTAGCAATGTGCATAACTTCTTGTTCTCTTTTGCCAAGAAATTGTTCACAAGCTGCACGAAGCATTTCAGCATTTTGACCTTGTATCTTTACCTATATATACATTTAAAAAAATATCAGAACTATTATAATATACAAATTGTAAGATGAAAAATATGACACAAAGACAGTAAATAAAGAGGACATACAATAGACAAGAAATTAAATTTATGTTCTTCACTGATAAAAATCAAGTTAACAGAAAACAATAAATTTTCTTTTAAAGGAATCCCCCTCCCCTTCTAATTGTAGATTTAAAATACTTCCATGCAATAATAAAAGTTTAATTATAAAATTACACGTGGTTTAATACAATAGATGAAATTTTCAATCCCAATTAAATCTAATACACCTCAAAACATGTTTAAAAGGGAATGCAATATTTAGCTTATTCAAAAAGTTCAGGCAGGAATTAGTAATAACAAATTACTGCAAAATTAAAAAAACAATAAAATTAAAACGCAAAGGAAAGCAAACCATAAAAAAATAATTTCCCCATCTCCAATTTCAATATATAAGAAAAACACATTTTAAATATTTTTACATCAATGATCAAAAAATTAAAAGAAATGTTTTCAGTTTTAATTATAAAATGTACGAACATTAGAATTGAAAACGTGTGATAATTGTTATCACCATAATTTATTCTAATTTTAATAGCTTTACCTGAGCAATCCCAGTTACTGAGATAGGAACACCTTGTTGAGTGTAAACCTTGGGGCTTTCAATTGTTAATGTCATAGTATTCAAAGTAATTCTATAAAAAAAATTACACAACATGATTAACTATTTTAAAAATACATTAAATATTTTTAAGTAATAAAATTGAAAAAAAAAAACAAATTGTGGATAGTTTATACTAAACAAAATAACATTAAATATCGATAATCAAATTTTTCAAATATTCTATATTAACTACTAAATTTTCATAATGTTTAATCTCAATGGCTACATAACACTAAAAATAAAAAATATCGCCACCCTTTCCAAAAAAAAATTTTTTTTTCTAACATTTTTAGTGCTTTCTTTAGTAGGCAAACTTGGCTTCAAATTCTAAATCTAACTACAGTTTTAAAGATATTTAAAATTATCAGTCTCAAAATTTATGCCTTAAGAAACTTTGAATAATTATTTTCAGATTGATTGAATATTAACATCGCACTGTTCAGCTACACGAGGGCTTTTGGCGATGGACCACGTAATTTTGAACCATGGTCAAGTGACGTGGACTTCAACTGAGCTGGCACCCCCTCTCCTAACTACCACACCACACCAACAGGAGGATGTTTCAGCTCTCGACAGATTTAACGTGCATCGCTGCCCTATACAGTGGGTCTTTAGTGGTACTGGGCTCAAACTCGTGACAAGGCAAGCCACAATCCGATACTTATACCCCTCGGCTACCACAGCCACATAATTATTTTCCTTTCAGACTTTAATTTTTGTTAAAGAAAGCATTTTGAAGAAATGTTTTGTTTAGTCTGCTATAAGAATACACAGCAAAGATTTCAGAAAACTTATTTAAAAAAAAATAGTTTATATTTTATATTTTAAAATTTTTACGCATTTTTTTAGGGTGAAGTACAAAAATAATTAATAAAATTCAACAAAGAGTACAAACTTTTAATTTTTTACAAACTTTTTTCCCAATAACTCAATATATATATATATATATATTTATATACACATAAGTCACTTGAAAAATTAGATTAGAACACTAATAATGAAATAGAACAATTCTCATTTTGTCACAGACAATCTACCAAGATAATGTTTTCAACTCAGTTAATTTAAATGCCCTCTATTCAGATTTTGAATGTAGATTTAGAGTGCTTTGATTATGGTAGACAAAAAAATAGACACTACTAAATGAAGAAATTTAAGATTAAACTCGACAAGATTGATGCCAGATGATGAAAATTTGTTATTAAGGTGCCAGATTCATCCCTCTATTAAAAGCATTTTTATTTGTTGCTCAACTAATTTATGTATTATTAAATTGAAATTTAAAATTAATTAACAAGTTTTTCTTAAGTTTAAATACTATACTTCACTGCCGTTAAAAATTTTAATCTTTTAAAGTAAGTAGCTCTGTAACAGCTGTCAAAAAGACATTTAAGTTGATCAATGTGCAAAAATTTAATATTAGGTAAGCAAGGATCTACTTAGACAGAAAACATGGCAAGAGGTGTATGAGTCAGAAAAGTTTGGGAACCTCTGATTAAAAGGTCATATTTAGACTGTATTTCTATATAAAGCAAATATCTAGCTGCACCCCCATTTTAAAAGTTATGAGTACATCTTTTTTTTTAAATTAGATTACAAAATAACTAAATTTATATATTTACTATATAGAAACAATTATCTTTTCTAAGGGTTAACAATACTGCAACAATATTTTATAGTCAATTACAATACCTTTGTACTCTTTGAATCACTGGCCAAACAAACACTCTGCCACCCGGAACCATCAAAGGATTGGTGTGACAGCATCCTGAAAGAAAGATGTTTTTATATTTTTCAATCCCATCTTTAAATAATTTAAAGCTATTTAAAATATTTCATTTTTATCTAACGGAATACTAAATTGTTTTTCAAAGTTTTAATCCTAATTTTTTCATTCCAGAACAGTGGTTTTATTCAATATTAATTTGGTATGGAAACTGGAGTTCAGTTTTAGACAATTAATACTGCTAGAACATTTCGGTTCAAGTGTAGTATAAGGGGAGGGGCATTTGGCGCAATCCTTTTTTTTTTTGGCAACTATAACCAGTCGCCAAGGTATTTTTTTCGGAATTATTTATTATTTATTTTCGAATTAATTCGATCTCACCATGACATTTAGGAAAAAATCGCCAAATACGAAGAAAAATCGCTAAATTCTAAGTGTCCCCCCTATACTACACTTGAACCAAAATTTCTTTTATAGGAAGAAATAAAAAAAAAGTTAACTTATAAAACTTTAATGAATAAAAAAATAAATGATTGATTGTACATAAAAAAAATTTTAATTACTCCAAATTCATAAATGTTACAACATCCAAAATTACTTTTATAGGTCCCCTTTGACATTTAAGTAGCTTTATAAATAAGACAATTAACAAGTCCTATTGACAAGATTCCACTTCACCAGTAATGTGGTTTCTGTTTCTAGATGGTTATGCGAGGATAAACTTGAGTTGCAAATACTGTCCGAAAAGTATCCTAACTAATCTCAGTTTTACAGTCTAGAGATCTGGTTAGCTTATCTATCCAGCAAATATCCTCCCTGATTAAAAAGGCTTCTTGCAAAACAAACCTGTCTCATGAAGCCTTCTAAAAAGCACAAACCTAAGAAGGTTTCTGTAGCCATATGAAGTTCACAACAGAACTGAGAAATTGTTGCATTATACCTCATTTTAATAGTCATATTTAAACGTTCATCAGTCATCATGACTCTTGATAAATCTTACACAGGCCTTAGCTTAAAAGACTTTCATCAGAATGTCTCTAAATTGTACATCAGTTTAGATTTTCTAGCAATCAGCACTTGAAACTAATCACCTTCAAGTATTTGATGATTAATCGGCTCATTTCATTCTTTAAATGTTCGGTAGTCAACCTTACTGTTAATGTTTTTTTTAATTCCATCAAATGTTACAAAAAACATAAGTCACCATTATTAATGTTCTTTTTTGTTAATTTTGAAACATTCATTTCAAATTTAAAAAATTTTAAGTGTAACGGAAGAATAAAAAGTGTAACTGGAAATGATTAATTACACAATAACTTTGAATTAAAATGATTTTTTTTTATCTAAGAAAACGGAAGCGGTAAATAGGAGCAATCAAATTACAAATGGCTAATATTCATTATCAAATATTTAATCTATTAATAGTGCTAACTAAAATTATTACTTGACGTCATTCATTATCTAATTTCCTACATTTTACACAACTCTTACCTCAAAAATGCCATCGAATATTATAACATACGGTTTAGAAGAATTCTTGAAATCAATGACATAAACATCCCTTGAATGTCATAATAAAATAATCATCTAGTTTAATGCATAAAAAACGACTATATATCCAATAATTACGCGCGCGTACAATACAAATTACGCTACGCTAAAATATTCATAACACAGACAAGTGAGTGGGTGTTCCGCTACATGAGAAAATTCATTTGTTTATAAATCTTCAGTAATATCAAAAGTATTACATTACCTGACACAACCAACGCTTCGTTCGGACCGCATGTAACAAATCCAGGCATTCTGAATAACAAAAATGAAATTTCAGCTATTACCTAAATCATATCATAAATTAACAAAATTAATTCGACATCAACCATTTACCAAAAAAGCAAGAATGCTCCTCTTCACTGTAATTTGTTTCGTTTCATAATAACGTTGCCAGATTACGTTTTGCAAAAAACGTATAAATAAAAAAAATAAATTTCGTTCTAAGTTTTACGGTAATGTTTTTTTTATTTTTTAAACATTTTCAAATATATATCTTATTCATGAAATGTACTTCAGATAAATTAAAATGGTAAACGATTTCACAGAAAGGTAAAATGTTGCAAAGTATCAAATTCTTAGTATTTAAAAATTTTGGAAGGGATTTTTTCGGGTATGAAAGCATTGAAACCATATTTTTTCTTAAGAAAGTTAAATTTCAGCTGATTTTTAAAGCTTTTATCATCAGTTTTAGAATGTTTCTGTTCGTTAATAACCATATCAAATGTGATTTTTTTTAAAAAAAAGAATCCATAGCCGCTATTAAATATAAAAGGAATATTACCCAAAATCTCAAAAATGTTAACTTTCAAATTTAGCTTTTGCTGTGAAGGCAAACATAATATATATATAATATATATATATATATATATATATATATATATATATATATATATATATATATATATATATATATATATATATATATATATATATATATATATATATATATACACTGCTGGACAATTGCTAAGGACGGATCACAAATTGCTACGTAGCATAACATTAAGCGAGACATGAGGCCTAGTAGGATAAAATATAGTTGCCACACTGTTCAGATATTAGAATAAAGAATATTTATTGTTCTGGAAAGTACAAAAGCTGTGAAACATCTGAAAGGGAAAAAAAATGTTCATTTGATCTGCGTACGGAGAAATGGAACAATGCATCTAAAAGTCAGCAGGCACCTTAAAGAAAGGTATCAGTACTGGATATGTCCACCGTGGAGTGTGATGCAACATTCCACTAGTCGTACCATACTTTGCACAACATTATGCAGCAGCTGTTGAGGCAATTTATCCCATTCCTCTGTGAGTGCACGGATGAGGGTGTTCTTGTTTGTCGGACGATAGTTTCGACCAGAAACTTGCCTCCCCAAAGCATCCCACACATTTTCAATGGGGTTTAGATCTGGAGAACGCGCTGGTCATACGAGCCGTTGAATACCCTTGCTGTCTAGACAATCCTGAACAGCGAGTGTTCGATGACATGTTGCGTTGTCGTCCATAAAAACAAATTTATCACCGACAGCACCACGGAAAAGCCGAACATGAGGACGTAGAACTTCATCAATGTATCGTTGGCCCGTCATAGTCCCATTCGCAACCACATGTAGGCGCGTGCGGCCATTGATCATGATGCCGGCCCACACCATGATACTGCATGTCGGATATCGGTCTCCTTTTCCTGGATATTTTCTGGAAGATAAGCAGTGCCACTCTCACGCCAGATCAGTTGGCGTCTAGAATCCGATGACAGACTGAACCTACTCTCATCTGAGAATAGTACGCATGCCCAGTCCTGTTCAGTCCAATTGTGATGCTCACGACACCATTGCAAACGGGCAGTACGGTGCTGTCTGGTCAATGGGACACACACAACAGGTCTGCGTGCGTATAGTCCTCCTCCCCTCAAACGTCTGGCAACAGTTTTTCGGGAGATCTGCTTTCCTGAGGCAGCAAGAAACTGATTTTCCACCTGCTGAGCTGTAGTGCGCCTGTTCCGTTTTGCTGATAGGACGATATATCTGTCTTCTGCAGGCGTCGTACTTCTAACACGACCTCCCCCGTGCCGTCTACTACACATTCCAGTAGTTTTAAATGATTTCCACAGCCGTGAAACAACGCTGTGAGCGATGTCGAACTCCCAGGCAACATCTGTTATATTTCACCCTTCTTCGATCTTTCCAATAATTCGGCCACGCATAAAATCATCTATGTGATGTCGGGAAGACATGCCAAAAATTTTAAGTTCGTCTATTAAATCTTTCCTGTAAAACTTTGACTTGAAACAACAACTGTCCACACGCGTCAACACTTTTAAAGCTCTTATGAACGCTATCACGTGATGAACAGACGTGGGGAAAAAATTTGCATACTCATACTTCTTCTTACTAATATCCCGCACTTATTCTAATTTTCCACATTTTGCTTCCTTTCATTTTGTGGTTGCTATGGATGATAGTGTTATCCATCCTTAGCAATTGTCCAGCAGTGTATATATATACAGTAGCGCACACAGGAATTTTTCAAGGGGGGTCAAAAGTTCACCATTCTTGTATCATGCTCCTTTTGATTTTGTTGATTTTCGGGAACAAAACACAGTAAAAAACTAATTATTGAATAAATGATTAGCATTAATTAATAAAATTAATTATTAATAACAAATACTTAATTAAATTTTACGTACTATATACTTAGAATAATAATCCATCGGAAAAATATCGAGTGCTTTGGGGGGTCTGGACCCTCAGGACCCCCTTGTGTGCACCATTGTATATATATGTTACTATAACCAACCGAAACAAAGTTTTCTTTTTGAAGTTTAATGCTTGTCAGAACTGTTACGAAAATAAAAACAACTATTCAAGCTTTTTTCTTCAGAAGGTCATAAAAAGAAGACCAAAATTTATTATTCTATTTTAAGGAGAAGGGGGAGGGTTAATCAGTTGCAACACTAAGATATTACACGAAATTAGAGAATGTTTTCAGACAAAATTATACCATATTAAGACAGACATGGCTGTATTTTTCAGAATTTTCTGGCAAGTGATGTTCAACAAATTTTCTTGACTTCGTAATTCCATGTGCATTTAATAGTGATTCAAGTTAGATTCCATATACATTGTAGCCACTGTATCCTAGTGATCAAGATCACGAACTCGTGACAGGCATGTCATTACCTAGTAGCGCTGAAGATCCGCTATCCAGATGGGGAAGATGCAAGTTAAGTATGTCAAATCTCAAACGTCCTGACATTGGTGTGGTAGGAAAGGTTGACAGCTTATGAGTTGTCCTAGTCCCTTGAACATAATTCAAAATTATGAGGTCCGTCACCAATAGCCCTCATGCAGCTTTATATTGCGATGCAAAAAAAAACACTTACTCACTCCGTTTTTATTGTGTAGATCTAAATTATAAATAAAAATTATAATATTTAGTATTTAGGAAACAGCTTACAAACAGATGAATAATATTCCAAACATGAAGTATGATAATTCGACAGTATAACTTGCAATATTATATTTATTATAAGCTGTTACAAATATTTTCAAAGAATATTTTCTTATCTAAAAAAGAATATAATTTTTTAGAATAATTAAAGAAGTCTGCTCAAAATTTATATTTTTGTTAATTACATGCTAATTTAATGCATTTATAATAATTTATATACCTTTAAATTAAATATACAATAAAGTATTATGTAGTAAATAGGTAAATATGTCTATGTGGATGATTCCTTTTACTGAAAGCAAAAATTCTCGAAGAAAAGTCGCGATCTGCTAAATTGAGGGCAACTATCGTAGAGCCCCATTTGCATTTTATGGGTCCTCGATTTTTTTTTCGCTGACATGGAACTCTAGAAGGTCGTCATCGACATCTGGTGATCAATACAAGTCACTCTGAGAATCAAAACTCTAGATGATCAATCAGAATGAAGCAAAGCAAAGAAAACTATAAATCTTAAACCTATAAATAAACAGTTACTCTGTCTTGTCTGATCTTCAAAATAACATTACTACCGAAAGTCATTCATAAGTTATTCAACAAGATTTTCATCCAAACTCGTTTCTACAAGCTGTTGATTTTACTTTGAATTCGGGAAATTCAAACATTTTTGATAATGAACAGGCAGACAATCTCACAAAATTATTTACAATATCGAATATTTATATCGACTTAATTGCTCCAGAAGATAATTTTCTAGACTATTGTACAGATAGTATTTTCTAGACAAGAGAGAAAAACACCATGGATAATTTGAATTACAGCAAATATTCAAAAATTGTAGGTAATATCTCAACCACAGACATAGTATCCAATTGGTCAATAAAAAGGGATTTAGGCTTTCAGATCATCAGCAAAATGGTCCAATTTCAAAGCTTTTACACAAGTTTCAATTGCAAAATAATCCAATATGTAGCACTTTTAACCGTACAAATCAGTATTTGTAATATACTGTCTTAATCCGCGTTAAATACACTACTTATTGAAACTGTCTCTGAAATATACTCAAAATACATTACTCCATTGTTTTCAGAGAATTTTTTAGAACGCGTAGTAGTTTTTAAAAAGTGTTTTGAGTTTTCCTGCAGAAGATGAAATATTTTACATCTATTGAAGTTGAAGAATAACGTTTTTTTACTCCGTATTCCACAAAAATTGATAATACATAACTAATATATCATTTATCGTAATATTTTATTAATGAAGTGATAATTCTTATATTTTTTAAAATTTGAGGATGGAGTGACTATTCGTTAGCGTCATATTTTAAAGCTATACTAAAGATATCAGAGAAAGATTTAATAAATTTAAAATGCGGTTAAGTGATGGGAATGACACGTGAGCTTAACTACACCAACGTGGGAACTGTATGCCTTGACAGATTTCAACCCCGCTGCACGATGTCTCCAGTAGCATCAAGACTTGAACCTGCGATTCGAATTCGTGACTATGACCACTTGGCTACTGTGGACCTCTTTGACAATCGAAGTCTCATGAAAAATTACTGTCTCTCTCTAACAATTTGTTATAATTTCTTTGTAAAAAAAAATCTTTCTTTCTTTACTGTAATGATGTTACAAATATACAAAAAGTTGTAAAATTAATTTCACAAAAATCTAACAGTATCATAGTCGAGACACTGAATTGAAAAATGAGTTAATTTGCATACATGCATTGCCTGATCAGATCAATTAAAAACCGAAGTGAAGTTTTTTGAGAGAATAGTTCTAGAAAAGAACATCTGATAAGAAAATTTTTTCCAATTTTTAGAAGAGTAATTATTGATTTTTTTATTGATAATTTGCTTTAAAATATGATTTATTTTATTATATCAAAATGTAAAAAGCAACAATCCAAGAATCATTTTAACAAAATGTAATCACGGATTCTTTATGAAATATTTTTTTCATCGGGGACGTAATTTAAACATATAATTTGAGCAATTTTGTTATTACTTTTTATCAACTTTAAATATTTATATGTACAGTCGGACCTTTATATAACGAAATCGCAAAATCCCGGGAAAAAGTTCGTTACATAGAGGTTCATCTTTTAATACACTTAAACATATAAAACAAATTTTAAATTCATAAACACTATATGTTAAAAAAGTAATTATTCACACCTTTTTTTAAAATTAATATATGTTTATTTTACATATCTTACCCATCAAAAAAGAAAGAAAGAAAGAAAAACTACAAGGGAAAAAAAAGAATGTCGAAGAATTCACTGTATTTTCAATATTAAGAAAAACATTTCACACTAAAATTAGTGAATTTTAAGGACATTTTATAATTTAAAGCATACAAGTAATATTAAACATGCATTACTTTATAATTAGAACACGGAGACACGGGTCAACTCCACTGAGGGTGAAAGAGGATTTCGAAGATATTTCTATTGAACACTGGGCAATGGGAGTTAAAGGTTGCACTTCTTGGATGAAACGTCTAGAACTCTATTGCTCTCGGTGAGTTAGATTATAATGAAACTAGTTCAAGACTTATGACCACCATAAAATGTGTTAAAGAGAGAATAACTTGAAATTTTTTCAGAAGTATACATTTTAAAAAGGGAGAACAAAAATTGAATCACAAAAGAAAAAGTTCGTTTTATAAAAAATGCACTTCGCTATAGAGAGGTTATTTTACGAAGAAAATCGTGAAATGTTCAAGGTTCCAGAAAAAAGTTCGCTATATAGAAAAATTCACAATATAGAGGATCGTTATATAGAGCTTCGATTGTATATATATAAATGGATGTTTGTATATACGATATCACTTTACTTCAACACCGTTCAACCAATTACTATGAAAATTGACACGTATATGTATTTTTTGTGGAGAAGTTTTTTGTGCTATTTTCTTGGTTGCAGCTCCCCCCCAGGTTACGCTACAGTATATCAACTTCTGCACCGTTCAATCAATCGCCATGTTACCAACATGGTTGCCAACAATTATGCCGACTTGGCTCTATCGCCAACATTCAACATTGTTTTCATTGTTTCTCCAACATTGCTGAAATATATTTCCATTGAATCACCATCATAATGTAAGGAACGGCGTTACTTATGAATATTACAATTTTAACATAAAATAAATACAGAAGAAAGTAATATTAACGTATTACACATCCAGATATAAAGTATTTACTCTATTTTAAGTGTTCATTGCACAAAATTTGTAACAGTGGGATACCCTTGCTGAGCAAAGATCAGCTTAGGAAGGTGTTTTCAAAAATTGATCCACAAGAGAGTTACGGGGCATTACAAATAAAAGAAAATCCTCTTTTTATCAGCTATTAGATCTACAGACTTAAAATTTAACAAATATGACTTATTTTTAGTTGAAATATGCAAAACACCTTTTTTGTGGTTAATTTGCAATTCACTTAAAATTAACTCATTAAAAACTTTTTACGCATCCACAAAGTAAACAATGTAGAAAATGTCTTATTTTTCATACCTTTGAAGACAATCATACTATAATGTGTCGCCAAATTTTGCAATCTTGAGCCACAAGTTTTGGCCCACATATGACTTCGTGGTTGAAAAGAAACACTTAAAAATCACGTCTTGGCGATCTTAAGTGTTTCAGTAAGATACTTCGTTCAAATTAACTAAGCGTTTGGAGAAAGATAATTTTTCCTGTTAACATATATAATTATAGTATTTAAGAACTGGATACTGAGAAAGAAATGTTTTTTCTTCTATCAAAGTGCTTTGTGAAGGAAAAATATAGCCACAAAATCCTAAAAAATGGCCCAAATTTGTGTTTTTTAAAAAAATATTTTTAGCACTTATGAATTGTTTCGAAATAGCTTTTAAAATACTTGTGTTTCATATTAATATACTGGATATGCTAATGAAAAGAACAGGAAAAAAAATTAATAAATAATGTTTAATAGAAAGCACACGTTTGTTAAAAGTATTATAGTGACGTAAGTTAACGCATTTTTACTTTCTTTTGTAATAAATTTAAGTAATGATAATATTTCAGTTTGCGTTGAGATAGAATTCCTTCATAAATAAGTGAACATCCATTCTTGACAAAATAGTAGACTGAAAATCTAGCTTCGTCACTTTGCATCATTTTCTATCCAAATATTAAATTAATTTGTATGCACCATCAAATGAATATTTAACAGATATTTTAATTATGGAATTTTTGTACAGTCATATATAATGCAGTAATAGTAAATGAACATCAGGAATGCGTGAGTTATCACGATAACAGATATTTAGGAACCTAGCTGTGAGATCATATTTTGCACATGCTTTTAACATCCAGTGTACTTTTAAATACCACAAAGTTATTCAACTGCAAAATAAATCATATACACTGTTCCCTTAAAATAAATAGGCAAATCAATTGCTTCATTGTAATTAGTTTTTTATATTAACTTATATTGTTTGATGCCTTGATAGAATATTAAGGTTTCGCTATAGGATTGTAAGAATGAATTATATTTTAATATATAAAGGGTGTTTTTTTTAGAGGTATATAACTTTAAATTGCAATAAAACAACGATGTATAATTCGATTGACATGAATTTTTTTTATTCGAAAGATAATCTTGTGGCATTACATTTTAAATATGATTTCTGGCATATGACTGCCACGGCTGGCTCGGATGTAGTCCAATATGGACGTCCAATTTTCGATGACTTTTTCCAACATTTGTGGCCGTATATCGGCAATAACACGGCAAATGTTGTCTTCCAAATGGTCAAGCGTTTGTGGCTTATCCGCATAGACCAATGACTTTACATAGCCCCACAGAAAATAGTCTAGCGGTGTTAAATCACAAGATCTTAGAGGCCAATTCACAGGTCCAAAACATGAAATTAGGCGGTCACCAAACGTGTCTTTCAATAAATCGATTGTGGCATGAGCTGTGTGACATGTTGCGCCGTCTTGTTGGAACCACAGCTCCTGGACATCATGATTGTTCAATTCAGGAATGAAAAAGTTAGTAATCATGGCTCTATACCGATCACCATTGACTGTAACGTTGTGGCCTTCATCGGTTTTGAAGAAGGATTCCACCAGCCCATAAAGCGCACCAAACAGTCAGTTTTTCTGGATGTAACGGTGTTTCGACATACACTTGTGGATCAGCTTCACTCCAAATGCGGCAGTTTTGTTTGTTGACGTAGCCATTCAACCAGAAGTGCGCTTCTTCGCTAAACAAAATTCGCTTATGAAAATCGGGAACAACGGCAATCTCGTTTTGCGCCCATTCGACGAATCTACGCCTTGCTTGATCATATTTAAAATGTAATGCCACAAGATTATCTTTCGAATAAAAAAAATTCATGTCAATCGAATAATGCATCGTTGTTTTATTGCAATTTAAAGTTCTATACCTCTAAAGAAAACACCCTTTATATGTAGTTCAATGTTATTCCAATTTTGTTCCATTACTTGTTTATCTTTTCCCTTGTGCTCTGCATCTTTTTTTTCTTTCAATTTTAAGTTGAATCGATTCATACTAAATTATATTCAAACAAAAACATTTGAAAAAAATATTTGACTACTTAAGGTGAATATAATATAGCCATGGGAATTACATTAAGAGTTACGTGCAAAGCAATACTAACTATTGTACTTTCTACTTACTTAATCTTAAGCCTTCAAATCTTAATAGCTCACTTTCATGAAGAGCTCTAGTTTCGAATCGTTCCTAACTTAATCTTACAAATTTTTTGATATCTCATTTTGCAGGTTCAGCTCGAAACTGAAATATTCACGTGTTTTTCCAGTAAATTTGCGATAGAGAGGAACAGAGAAAAAATAGAATTTTTTTTTATAAATTTATCTAACTGAATTCCTAATTACTTATGATACAAATCAGTGGTTCTTAAACTGTAATCCAAGGAACCCTAGGATTCCTCAGCGCCTATCTAGAGAGATCGCGATCTCTCATTTAATGTTAAGATTTCTCTCTTTTAAAGACGTTGAAAGGCCTCGTAGAAAAATTTAAAGATGCGTCATCCTAGGCTAAATCATTAAAATGCCTCTAATGAAAGAACTAATGGAACATATAAAGAGTGTTTTTTTCCAGGTATAGAAGTTTAAGTTGGCATTACTTTCCAAGATAGTGACCGATTTAACAGCTGTCAAGGGATTTATTCTCAGTTTGGTTTGGCAATTCATCATGAATAGACTCACGCCTGAACAACGCTTTTAGATTCGTCGAATGGGCCCAAAACGAGATTGCCGTTGTTCCCGATTTTCATAAGCGAATTTTGTTTAGCGAAGAAGCGCACTTCTGGTTGAATGGCTACGTCAACAAACAAAACTGCCGCATTTGGAGTGAAGCTGATTCACAAGTGTATGTCGAAACACCGTTACATCCAGAAAAACTGACTGTTTGGTGCGCTTTATGGGCTGGTGGAATCCTTTTTCAAAACCGATGAAGGCCACAACGTTACAGTCAATGGTGATCGGTATAGAGCCATGATTACTAACTTTTTCATTCCTGAATTGAACAATCATGATGTCCAGGAGCTGTGGTTCCAACAAGACGGCGCAACATGTCACACAGCTCATGCCACAATCGATTTATTGAAAGACACGTTTGGTGACCGCCTAATTTCATGTTTTGGACCTGTGAATTGGCCTCTAAGATCTTGTGATTTAACACCGCTAGACTATTTTCTGTGGGGCTATGTAAAGTCATTGGTCTATGCGGATAAGCCACAAACGCTTGACCATTTGGAAGACAACATTTGCCGTGTTATTGCCGATATACGGCCACAAATGTTGGAAAAAGTCATCGAAAATTGGACATCCAGATTGGACTACATCCGAGCCAGCCGTGGCAGTCATATGCCAGAAATCATATTTAAAATGTAATGCCACAAGATTATCTTTCGAATAAAAAAAATTCATGTCAATCGAATTATACATCATTGTTTTATTGCAATTTAAAGTTATATACCTCTAAAAAAACCCTTTATTTTAATTTGGATTATTATTTTAGTTTTGGTTACATTTTTTTAATTAGAAGTTTACGGTTTTCTTACAGGGAAAAGGATGGGTTAAAAAGTCTGTATAGGTAACAGAGGCAGTCTTAGGATTATTGGTGCAACCTTTAAGTCACTCAGTCATGAGTTGGGAGTCAGGCAGTGTTCAAAATCTTGGGGATCGGTGTTGTTAGGCTGATACATAAAAGGGATCCGTGATGATCGAAAATTTAAAAACCGCTGATATAAGTTGTTGATTCATATATGAGAGTTGGTTATAAAATTTAATTTTGATGAAGATTTAAAGTTATTCATAGCCATAATTATCGGCTATACGAACAGAACATTTCCCAAGTATATCGAGCTTTTTTGAAAAATTGAATCAAAGGTTAACAGTCCGATTTAAGGGTTTTTTAAGTTTATTGGGGGGAAGGGTTAATGTTACGTCATAACAATATCTGTCGGCATTTTTAAATCTCCTCTATCCAGAAGTCTCAAATATTTTGTCCCTTCGCGACATATTCATACAATAATATAAATGTCGTACCTTTCTTTATGGTTATTCCTATTGATATATCATGAATAATGAATACACGTGGGAACATAAACTAACTATGTAAGCATACGATGGAAAGCTGAGTATTAATCAAAACCCGGAGGAAAATCCGTGCTTTGGTCACGTGATTTGTTTTTAGAGGTGTGCGACCTTTTCCAAACACGATTTCCGACTAAAGACGAAAAAAGCCGAATGAACGCTACAAACCCGAACCTGACGTTCATTCAAGTTCACTCCTTAGCAAAACGCGACTGAAGAAGTTATCAATTCAAAAATTAAGCTATTAATGAAAATCGCCTTTCCTTAAAAATATAGCCTAATAAAGGAATTGAGACTTTTACTGCGAATACCTTACAATTAAATAAAATTGTCTTTCTGTATGAGCTTTTAAAAAAACGACTGATTCTGTCGATTCGTATATTTGAATCTTGAGGCCGTTAAAGACCCATTGTGTTAAGAAGGCTGGTATCTTCCTTAACTCAAAAGTCCTTACGTTTGCTTAGAGTAAAAGTTTGGAGAGAGTGGTGTCAGCACACCATTATTTGCTTTGTTGGAATATTGTTCCAAATTATGAGGTCCATCTACAATATTTCTAGTGTAGTTTTGGAATACAATTTTAATAAAAATAATAATAATAATTTAAAATTTGATTTCTATACAGAAACCATTTAGTTACTTAAGTTGAATAAGGCACAAATAATCTTTCTTTGTGATACATTTTGATTACGAAAATACAATTTTTAATATTTAATGTATGTATAGTTATGCGCATAAATTAGGGTTTATTGCTGTTTGATTAATTCATTGACAGTAAGCTATAATTAAAATCTATGTACTCTTATGTTATTAAAAATGTGTCATTAGTAATAATAGTTAGGACCACAAAAAAGTGTATCTTTTTCTCTTTATGATACATCATGAAATTGATGATTAATTACATCAAAAGATCATAATGTGTATTTGTGTAAAGGTCATGAAAATGTCATAATGTGTAATTATGCGCAAAATATTAAAATAACGCCGAGGACAATACTTGATCAAATGCAGTACTCCACACATTATCAAATCAATACCATTCTTTAAGTTCTAATTGTGCTGTATTTTTCAATACTCCACATACACACACACACACACACACACACATTTGCCAAGTTTTTTTTATTATTCAGTTTTTGAATTCATGACTCCTCAGCCACACAATCATCACTTTGATATCAGTTTAATGGTATTTTGGATTTTTTATAATATTAATTTTGAAACAAAAATGAAGACAGTTAAATGATAACGCCAATTGTTTTTCCTTTTTCGGTGAATGTTTAATTATGGACCCCATTAATAGCTGAACAATTTTTACTTTCGTATTAACTTTATTGTAAATTTTTGCATTTGAAAATAATTTTACCTCAGTTACTCAATTTATAAAATAAAACTTAGGAAAATGTTGAAATGTAATAAAATAAATGCGAGGCTTTGAAAGAGAGAAAGAGAGAAGATTTCTGCCATAATAATTTTATTTCAATAAAGTCTATATCTTAATATTTGTCTTTCAACAAAATTCTATAATGACTGAATACCCAAACACCCATGAATTACCTTTAAATTATTAATAAAAAAATTTTAAGTATAAAAGTTTTCTCTTAAATCTCTAATTAAAGTTAATTGTCGTTACTGTAAAGTTCGTTCCTCCTAAAAGTTTCTGAACAGAGAAAAAAATCTGCGTGAAACTAAAGTGATTTATCTAGTCGTTAAACGCTCTAATGGGGCGTGTTTTTAAAAATTTGCACTAATACAACTTTTAAAAATAGAAACTAATGGATTTCCTTTTAATATCTAGCCGTCGACACATCTTTGGCAGGAATCCAAAGTGAGAAAGAAGGAATTTTTAGAAACTCATATGCGTGTGTTTTGCTTCCCTATCTTCATAACGGACTAAAAATGGAACTGCTCTTCAAATCGTAGAAAAACTTGTAGGTAGAAAATATTTTCTTTATTTTTTGCGGTCAATGTACTTAAAGCAGTGCTTCTCAAACTTTCAATACTGGCGCCCCCCTTATCAATCACAATTTTTATCGCGCCCCCCTTATACATTAATAATGTACTGAATGCAATAATAATGCACTTTTTTTACGCTAAAGCAATAATCTTAATTATATGCCGTACAAATTCATGACATAAGTATTAAGTTTTGTATATTTAAGCAAAAAAATATTAAGTAATAGAATAATTATATTATGTTATTTTTCCTTTCTCTAATTTTTAAATTGGAACATATTGCAAAATGCGGTGGCTGCTTAGAAGACAAAATACAGATATCAGCCAAATATAGAAAAAGAACTCAGAGGGTCAATTTCTAATCATAGGCATTCTTTTGAAAAACTTTGCTCTCTAAGACAAGTCCATGGAAGTCGCTAATACTTATTAATCTTGTTCTTAATTTAGTATTAATTAATTAGTTTTATAATACTCTGTGCAGCACTGATACATTAAAAGTATACCGGCTGAAGTACCCGCTCTTTGCACGAGTTCATTTATAAGAAAATAAAACATTATTGAAATAATCGCTGAATTGTAAGCAGAATAAAGCTAAGTGCGCGACAATGTTTACAAAATGTAAAATGATTTTTTTAAATCATTGTTCAAATTATAATTAGTTTTAAGCGAACTGTAATTTTAAACCTCACAGAATAATCATTTAGAATTGATGTTGAATAATGAACAATAATATAAAATTCCGATGAGAAATAATTGTATTATTTTTAATATTTAAAGTGAAAAGATTTCAACATGTTTTAAACCTGGAGCAGGCGCGCACTCGATACTAATGGTCGAGTGGGGTTATTGAGCCACCCCAATTTTTTTTTTTTTTATAATTATTTTTATAGTGCACAATACAAATCGTAATTCCAGTGAATAATTTAATTAAGAGAAAATATACTCACCTACTTTCAAGAATACTGAAAATATTTCGGAAAAAAAGTTATCACACCGGGAACTCAGTCAAAACAAGTACCTTAAGATTGTAACAAAACGTTTGTCACTCCCCAAAAAGAGGGGGAGATATGTGACAAATATATTTTAGTTCACACGTTAAGACTGTCAAACAGGAGGATAGTGTTAGAGCATTGGTAACAAACAGTTTTGCCAGAATTACCGATTTCGTGCACTCTGTGCTCGGCGTGACAGCTCCGGAATAAAAGTGTATTTATTACAATATGGATGTTCAAAAAAAATTATGTAAAACGTTTTTCATGATGCTTTTTTATATGCTTGGGAATAACTCATAGAAATAAATCTTGGCCAAGTAATCCTTCAAAGAGCTCTCTGTGCTTTTCCAAAAATCATAAAAATATTTTACAAGGAAAAAATCGCATCAGAAATAGTTTATTTGCAACTTCCCTAAATGAAAAAACAAATACACACATAAGAGCAGGGACGTAACTAACCGTACAAGTAAGTTCGAAGGTCAAACCGCAGCAACTACATTCTGCTGCCTACAGCTGATGACAATAATATAACAGTGATGAATTTTTTATCTTCCTAAAATTTTTTTTGATTATGGGTCTGGGTTTTGTTTTTTCTCATTTTGGTTTGAAAAGAAACCGTAATAGAAGTAGAAGCTTTAATTTTTTATGACGTAATATCGCAGATTTATAAATTATATTAGTGTAAATGTGTATTTTTTTATGTCAGAAAGTATTTTGTTTTACTTCATTCCAGTAAATAATTTTTTTAATCTTTTATTTTCGATATGCTCGCGCCCCCCTTGCACGTTTATCGCGCCCCCCCAGGGGGGCGCGCCCCACAGTTTGAGAAACACTGACTTAAAGAGAAACTTACTTTTGTTTTTCACTAAACAGATTTTAGCAATCAATTTGACCATCAAACATTAAGAGAGCCTGTTCTGTTTAGTTCCCAAAACAATGCAATTTTTGTCCCCAAATATATATGCATATATATATATATATATATATATATATATGCTGTTATTGTTGTTACTTATGCTACCTGATCGACAGTAACAAGATCGGTAGCCTTAGCTTTGAGCACCATGCATGCGACAGCGCGATTTTCTCGTTGCATATATATATATATATATATATATTAATGATACAACAAAAATGTGAATATTTATTCATGCGTCAACTTTGCATATCCCTGCAAAACTTGAGGCGAGATGGAAAAAATTTGTCTTGTAGAGTATGTGATATAAATGAATTCATTATAGTATAATAATACATGAAATATTTTCTTCATTTTATGATGTTATTAGCGAAATCATCTGAATTGAAATTAGATTCTCATGATAGAGAAATTATAGCACTTTATAATTAAATTTAATTTTTTAGTTAAGTTTAATATTCTTCTCTTTATTAGAAAACCAGTTACGATAAGACTTTAATAGTAACTTTATCCAATACTCTTTACATTAATGTATCATTAAGGTGTTAAGACTTTCAATGGTACGTGTATATGACTCAATTCCAATAACTCAACAAATTTAACACTTTAACATTGAACCATTTAATAAAGGATGTAAAAGAATGTAAATAATGTTAGCCTCTTTTCACTTTTTTCAAATCTTATTACCAGTATGAAATACTATAATAGAACTATATTTTTAACATACATGCTGAAGATTGGAGCTAGATAATGATGGGATATACGAATGCATGCGGGCCGTGGGTAGCCTAGTGGTTAGAGCATCGGACTCCAGACCGGAAGGCCTGGGTTCGATGCCCGATGCCACCAAACACCCTCCGAGTACACACGGAGTACGTGCTCGTTAAATCAGTGGGTCCGTAGTCTTGTGGGCTTAATCACGAGCGCAGGGACTGGAGAATATTTCCCTCCCCTTCAGTTTACATGCAGAAATGGTGGAGGTGGAGATAGAGGTCATGTCGCCAGCTATCGTCCCTTCGGGGAATTTCGCCGAGCTAAATTGCACTGTCACCTGTATGGTGCTCAAGGCCAACGACAGGCGTACCTCTTGCCCATGTCACGATGAATTTCGTGAGCCTCGATCTGACTACGTCAGACAGGTGGCATCAGAAAACAACAACAACGAATGCATGCTGTGCAGTGAAATGTATAATGAAATAGTATATGCGCATCCTTACAAGTATTATATATATATATTGGTTTAGCTTCCACCTATGCACAATATAATAAAACATAAACACTATTCACTATATAATTTAAATATCATTACCAAAATTATTGTTAACAAATATGCAATCGCAACATCGCAAAAATGTTATTTCATGCACCTGATTATTAAAAAACTTTAACGACTTTTGTCGATTTGTATTTTTCTATGTACTATTTCAGATTTTTTTTTGTTAGAATAAATAATCAAAGAATCGCGGAAATTTTCAAAAATTTGATTATTTATAATAATTTGACTTGATTGTATTCACTATTTTTAATACGTAGGTCTTTAATATCTTTGTTGTCAGTTAGGAATAGAAAAAAACCTAATCAACATTCATTTTACTTTACATTCATGTAATGATATTTCGACCTTTTATTTCCTTAGTATTTTTTTTTTCATAAACTTTTTTGTTTTATAATTTTGGTGATAAACGTATGAAAATATTTATTAAATTCTTAAGATTTTAGTGAACTGTTTCTGAACATCAACATCAATTCCCAATTTAATTAATAAATGTATTGATCTTTAAAAAATCCTTATTTCTTAAAGAGCATATAAAAAATATTGCGTATGAAAATGAAATAAAATCCAATGAGAAATTGATTATCCTTAAAGAGATTAAGGATGATCAATAAGCAGATTTTGAATATAAAGTGGCAATTCTTAGCCTGTCTTTCTTAGTATTTTTTTCTTGCACCTGTATTACAGAAAGGTAAACAGCACTCATTCCTTCCTTCAAAAGCTACATATGTAATTAAAAAGAATGTAGAAAAAGTTGCGTGCTTCTATAACTCCCTTTTAAATAACCATGATATATAAATTACAGTTTTTAGTACAATTAATACTAATTTAAATCCTATATTATTATAATATCTAAATGCATTTTATGTTGTGAATTAAAGCTAATATTTTAAAACTTATTTAAGGAATGTGTTAGTGGGAACGAATGTTTTTGTACTTATTTTGATTTAAAAAACTGTCATGTAGTATTCTTTGAAAACAAATGCACCTTGACCCATTGGAATTTATTCTCACTGAAAAGTAGGTAGTGAGTAAAATATTTTACCCTCAAGTGCACTAATGGTCCCCTTTTTTCCATTCCACAAAACCCTTAAAAATTCTTAAGGCTCTTTTCACTTTATTATAAAGAATAGAACTCAAAATGGGAATTTATTTTTCAGATTCAAAATTTCTCCAACCTTAATAAAACATTCTAATTTCATTCCCTTATAAAAAGAGAGTATCAAATTTTATTTTATTGCTCCTTTTTATGTTGATGTCCCCATTTTTACAGGGATAAAATATGGTCCATATTTCCACTTCTATACCGTAATGATAAAAGAAGTTCACCTTACAGATTAAAAGGAAACAATGCTTATATATTGATGGAATGTTTTCATATTCTGAAACACTGTATACTAAACAGAAGTATGAATTACAATGTAGCGAATTTTCAGGGAAACTGAAACACTTTACAGTCTGGGGGAAAAATATGTTGAAAGTTTAGTTCAAGGTTTTGCATAGTTTGTGAATCCAGCTTTAAGACTCTGTACAAATAGTTACACATTCAAACCATCTTACTAATCATGGATACTACGCCCCAAATGAAATAGCATTTAAAAAGAAGCAATTTTTTTTAAACAGAAAAAAATTAATGGACTATATTCAAATATTAATAATATTTGCTTAAAATATGATACATACTTCATAATTAAAATTATTTGTTGTAGAATTATACATTAGAAGAGATTACAAGACTTATATAAAATATGTTTTGAAATGCGTAACTTGTGTCAACGTTTTAATTTTTTGGTCGTATGACACCGTCCTTATAATGATTATAAAAAAATGTTTTTCTTCAGCACGGATAAGTCTTTGCTCGGAAAAGACAGCTAATAAAACTTTATAAAGACATTAAAAGAATAGTTTGTGGACGATCCACTCTAATTATCTCCGAAAGAAGCATCTCTTGATCAAATTGTTTGCCGTAGAAGATGTATTCGAAGCACTATCTGCTAAGCCGAAACGCCCATTGCTATGGCAACGGAAAGATGGGAGAAGAGAAAGAGCATGGTTGCCGTACTTTTTAGAAGACTTGTTCATTTAATCTTAGTTTTGGCGACATCTCTTAATGTTAACATTTAAAACAAATGACAAGCTGCATTGCACGAATATAAGAAAATGCCTAGTTTTTGCTATTGGATAGAGTTGCAAAAATTTTTTAATTTGAAAAAATAAATATTTATGCAGTATTTCAAAAATTCACAGATGAGCTTACATTTGCTATGTGCTGAACTTCAAGCTCAATATAGCACAAACATTATAAAATCTAATCTTCTTTCAAATAAAACTTTTCGAAAGCACGTAAAAAATTATTTAAATCTTTAAATGGGCATTATCCAAGGAAATCAAAAACTTACTTTTCTCTTAATTTATTATAAAAGTACAATAAAACAATTCAGTAAAAAAACTATAATATAAAATACTTGTATTATTTTGAATATACAAATAACATTCGCGCCTCAAAATTGGTGGTAGATCATTTTACCTAATGTAAAATGCAGCGAATATATATATATATATATATATATATATATATATATATATATATATATATATATATATATATATATATATATATATATATATATATATATATATATATATATAGTCTAATTCTCTACAAACAAGAGATAAACATTCATCAATCACATTCGAAAAAAACACAGAGACAGTAAAGAGATCACACAATGAAGGACACTAGATTAAAAATTATAAAATGGATGCTGCAGTATTATAAACATTGCTGACTTAGGACAGATAATATGTAAAATAATTTATATAAAAGCGGGGTTTAGTGTGTGTGTGTGTGTGTGTGTGTATAACACGCACCCTTTTTTAATGAAGGAACCTACAATGTACGTGAGCAATGCTCTTATTTCTTGAAGTAGTTTATTCGAAGTATTATTCTTTTATTCCAGGTTTTGGAAAAATAGTATATTTCCAGACGTACGTTTATAGTTTATAGTTTTTAAGTTTATTAGGTATGTTATTTCTTTTAAATAAACAATATTTCGATTTGTAGAAGTTTTAATTTTTTTAATGCTCGTCTCTTTTTTCTATTTTTACAGCTATCATTTTTGTGATCAGCGTATTATGCCCCCCTCTTAAATTTCGATTTTTTGTGTGTGTGTTAAAAGAGCCCTTTGTATGCCGGAATATACGGTACATTTCTAATTGAAGATAATATTAAAATTCAAGGAAATAAAAAAATTTTCTGGGCTTTTTTATATTTATTTATATTATTTTTATTCTCTTAAACATACAAGCAGTTTTGAAAACACCTAGTTTTTTTTTACTCAATCTATGCTTTTCAAATTTATCTTACTAATGAACAACCAAAAGAATTTGGAAAATTCCCTGAAATGTATAGTACATATTTAATAGAGACTAATGCGCTCAAACTAATCTACATACACCGCTTTCCACCAAGAGTAAAATGTAAGTACTTTATTTTTAAATTTGTAATGATTTAAATCCGAATTAAAAATGTCTATCATACATTATGAAAATCTAACATAGACAATTTTAGAATGTTCATTCATCAGTGCATATCACATAGACATTTTCTAAGCCCCTTTTTTATTAGATTCCACCGTCGTTGAATATTTTAATGTTTTCAGCATAGCACAAAATCTATGCTTACATATCGATTTTTTACTGTCAAGATCGCAGAATCACTTAGAGCATTGACCCACGCCACGAGTCTATCCAAATGAATAATTTTGAGAATTGCCTCAAAGAGACTTCATGGGGTCCATTGAAAAGAATCGATTTTCCTTTACTTAGAATCGATCATTCTGAAGACAAATCTATTATGCATTGGTTTTAAATGCATTAGTCTTATAGATAGAAATGCAGATGTGTGTGTGTTCTGAATTAATTGAAGGGATTTTGATGAATTATTTATTGTAAGCCGTTTTTCATTTTGGATTTGTAAAAACTTTTAAACTTTAGCATCCTACTTACTAATACTGTCACGTTTGATTACAATATTTTGAACTAAACTGCCAATATGTATTTTTTTTCATATTTTAAAGTACCAATTGAGCATGTATTGAAAAATTATGTTGATGTATTCCAAGTGTCGTATGCCGACTACTTTCATAGGAGGGGTTATATTTTAAACAAGTAATATAAAAACATTTTTTAAGTCAATTCCTACTTTGGTCAACAAAGAAAAAATTTATTTTAGGTACTTTTTATTAAATAATTACAATTAATATACATATGTATATACATATGACATAATCGCGCAATCAAGTGGCAAAATAGAAAGCGATTTTTTTTCTATGTGTGGTATTGGAATATTTTATTTTTGTTTGTTACTTTTTATTCATTCATAAATCACATTCTTAGAAATTAGATCATCCTAGGTAAGTGTCATCCTCTGCAAGTTTAAAAAATGTATTCGAACTTGAATGGATGAATAAAAAGTATTTTATTAATCATTGAATACATATATATATAGGAAGATTGTGAACTAATAGTAGGAATTCCAAAAAACTGGATCGTCAAGACAATCTTTATGCTAAAAATTAAAAATCTGTTGGTCTATACAAGTGGTTTGAATCCTCATATCCCACCCTTGTCTACGTCACTGTATTCACTAAAAGATAATAGCTTGTATTATTCATGCATGTGTGGTTTATTTTATCCCTGTTGTTATTATTAATTTTCCTTGATATTGTAAGCCCCTGCGTTGCCAAATTTTCAGGGAGATTTTCTTCTTATTTTTTTTCAAAGAAATCACTTGAGTAAGTCGTTGGAAAACATACAGGATTTAATTTATCATTAAAATAAATAATTGATGAATTCTTAATATTAAAAAAAAATGTCGGCTGTTAATATATCAAATTTCAAATACATTTCAGAGATGTTGTGTTTTTTTACTGAAACTTCTTTGTATAATAAGAAACGACATAATAATTAACTTTGGGGGAAATAAGTCCTTTAAAATGTTAATTAAATTTTATGTTGCACATTGCTCACAGTAATCTATAGACGTAAAATACTTTTAAAATCTTTTTAAAGTCCTATCACAGATTCTTTCTTTAAGAAACAGTATGTGAAAAGTAAGGTAAAAAGTAAAACACGTTTGAATATCTTAAAATTTGAGTGAAGAAATTTAGCTGCATATAATACGGAAAAATAATTGCCCAAATAAATAAAAAATTTTACTTTTCTCAATATGGAATTAAATAAAATCTTTGTTCGATAAAAATTGAAGCACAATGAAACTGATAATGCACGTATAATTATATCCAATTATTGAAATTTACCAATAAACTATATCGTTTTTGAATATTATTGCAAATGTTTTTTCCCCAACAAATAGGAAATCAATATAATCCAAGAATTCTTTTGAGGAAATGCTTATTTAATATCTACCCTATATCTTTTTTTTTTTTCTATTTCGAAAAGGAAATGAATTTCAATTTAAAGCTTCTTTTCCTTTCTCGTAAGCAGATATTATTTTCTTACAGATATTTCTTATTTTCTCATCTTGTTTCAGAAGTTATTTCGAAAAAAAGAAAGGAATTTACATTAAAAGCGTATATTCAATTTTCTTAAGCAGATATTTTCTGCTTAAGACGTAACTCTATATACGTTTCATTTTTATTCGTATATGTTACCGCTTAAGTGTATAATACGGTTATTTATTTCGCAGTCTTGGTATTTCATGAAATAACTAGAAAAGTCAGTTAAGGTAACCGACCACGTTCGAAACCGTGATTTTGCAAAAGCGTATAAATGGATAATATTTATGATATTTAGTGCCACTTAGATTAGAAAATGTATATAAAATTGTTTTAAGAATAGTATTACAATAAAAAATTATTTAAGTACAATATTTTGAAAAAAAATTAACATAGAATGACCCATTTTCAAAATATTCTCCTTTTATGTGAATAATACTTCTATTATAATAATATTTCGCATGTATATAGCTCAGACCTCAGTACAGAGGTTGAACTAGAATTTTTGAAATATGTAAGAAGTGGGTTTATCCATGCTTTACGACAACAGAGGGGAGACATTTTAAGAAAAAAAACGCCGATAATTATTTCAATTGGTTGTAACTCTTAAAATAATGTGAATTTTTCAAAAATCATAGTTGAGCCTCTGTACAGAGGTCTGAGCTATATTATTATAATAGAAGAATTTTTCAGAAAAGGAGAACATTTTGAAAAAAAGGTTATTCTAAGTTAATTTTTTGCCGAAATATTGTATTTAAATAATTATTTGTCAAAATGTCCTTAAAACAATTTTATACATGTATTCTAATGTAAGTGACACTAAATATCATGAAAATTATCCATTTATGCGCCTTTTTAAAATTACGGTTCCGAACGTAGTCGGATACCTTAAAGTATATAATAGATGAAAAATATCATACTTTAATTAGCTATTCTATGAAATAACTAGTCATTTTATGAAATAACTAAGGATGGATTGTTAAAGTGAAATATAAATAATTTCAAAGTTATTTTACAGATTAAATGATTATAAATAGCTAGCTGTCGAAAAATACATTTTATTCCTATTGAGAATGATTAATTGATAAATAATATAGAACAGAGAGAAGATGATATAATTTATTATTGCCTAGATTTCTAACATTAGTTAAACATAAAGTGGTAAAAAAATACTGCAGAAATATTTATATTTTAATATTATTAAAAACACACACAAAATTTTTTAAACAAAAATGTAAGAGAATATTAATGTGCACAATTTTTATATGAAATTCCTTTATTTCACTTTTCATTGTTTATTAGAGCAAGAGTTGCTGTGATGACACTTTGAATTGCATTGCATATTATTTTTGAAAGAAGCATACATTTTACTATTACACATTTTTTTACACGAGCACTTTTTAAATTTAAATACTTTTCCATTACTACCACTTTGAGATGTTGCAACATATCGAAGCGTTGTGTCAAAATATGGAACTTCTTCGATGGAAATTCATTCTCGCTCACACATATACAGAACTGAGATCTAGAGTGCAATTGTTTTATTCGACCGTCTCTGGTTCCAATTGCAAAACAAATAAAAGAGGTTCAAATCCGACTAAAAACAGCTCGAACCATTCGAACTTTCGAGAGCCATATTTCATACTTTA
Organism: Trichonephila clavipes; assembly: GCA_019973935.1. Lineage (NCBI taxonomy): Eukaryota > Metazoa > Arthropoda > Arachnida > Araneae > Nephilidae > Trichonephila > Trichonephila clavipes. Next base: position 132,678 of record BMAU01020228.1, on the reverse strand, counting down.
ACGATTAAGTAACTATTACTCTATAGAATACCTAGTTAAATCATAGAAGTCAATATTTTTTTATACTTTAACACTGATACGTCTAGTTATTTCATGAAGTACCTAGTTATTCTATGAAGTAACGGATTCCGCACTTTGACTGTAACATAGATATAAACTGATGCTCTGTCTAAGCAAGAAAAAAAATATTGTCCGCCACTAATACGTAAGAATAATCCTTGCTTAAATAAATTATTTCACAGGTTAAAATATTCAACTATCATATTTCGAAGTTAAATTTGTCAGCTTCTGAGAAATAATAAGGACAAATTTCTACAAAAATTACATGGAAAATAGTAACTTTTCACAATGAGATTATGCATTGTGTACTCGTATGTGGTAAATTATAGAGATTTCAATATTTTTTTTATACCTTAACTGATTTGTCTAGTTATTTCATGAAATACCTAGATATTCTATGAAGTAACGGATTCCACACTTTAATTGGAGCATAGATATAAATTGGTGCTCTGCCTAAGTAAGAAAAAATATTCAAATAGATTTTAAATGCTTATTTTTTTATTTAAAAAAAGTCCTTATGTCCTGTATTTAGCTCTAAAGGCATCGAAATATCGCCGGAACAGCGCTGAATGGCGAAATTCCGTTTCCTGGCAACCCGGAATCACCAGGACAAGCCCAGTCTACGATGGTGGATACAGCGATTCTTTCGACTTAGCCGTCATAATCAATGGAAAATGCAGGGCAAGTGAGCTAAGGCATCCGTCAACACACCATATTCCCATTCAAATCGGCGGTCCTATTGAGATCTGGACCGGGCTAGAGTTGTTAAATTGTAACAGAATCTAGATTTAAGTTAGGCAGCAATGAGTGATCTATGCTCACTAACGAAATAGTGTAATATCTTGTATTAGACCAACATTTGTCGAAAGGAAGAGGCTTGAAAAAATACATCTGAAATTAATTTCTTGAAATTAATTTTTTTAAATTGAAATTAAGTTAGATCTGCATGCCCAGTCAGGTATCTCCAGAACCTGAAGAAGAAGACAGTATGTCGCAGGAGAAGAATGGTAATAATGAATTACGGCATTTTGGAGGTAAATAAAACTTAATTTTACTTAATTAATTGGTGATTTTTAAATACAATTTGGCATAATTGTAAAATATGGACAAGTGTTTTAGCCATTATATAGCCAAAATGGCAGTAGAAATACATTTAATAATTTTGATACGTATGTACAAATATGAATTCTTTTTAAATATATTATGTGGATTTAAAAATACAATATGTGAGAATTTTTATTTCAAGAAGAGTATTTTACATTAAAAATTATAACAATACCCTGATTGAATGTATCGATATTTAATAAAAATAGAAATAAGGCAAAGCAAAGAGCGATTAAATACAACAACAATTAAAAAATATGTTTGTGTACATCTTTGCATTAATCCTTTTATATTCTTTACCCACTACTTCCATACATATATTTCTTTATAATATGCTTTTAGTATATTTTGATGCATATCTTTTGATTATAAACGTTAAAAATTATTAAAATACTTTGCTCCTTTCGAAAAGTATGAGCTGTTACATGTCATAAATTCATAAGAATAATCCGTGCTTGAGTTAATTATTTCACAGGTTAAAATATTCAACTATCATACATCTGATTTAAATTTGTCAGCTTTTGAGACATAATAAGGACAAATTTCTACAAAAATTACATGGAAAATAGTAACGTTTCATAATGTGATCATACATTGTGTACTCTTATTTGGTTAATTTAATCCTGCATATCGAATTATAAGCAAATGGTAAAATTATTACTTATATAAGAATATTTTTGAATTGATGTTTGTAGTTTTGAATCTTTTTAAAATGTTTGATTGCCACATCTTTCATAGCAGCATCTTTGAAACTTATATTTGATTGAATCCTTGAATATTTATCTGTGAAAACATATTTGGGTAAGGGAAAGAATTTTTAAGCTAACTACATAAGAAAAAGAATAATTAAGAAAAGAGAAAGAAAAAATGGAAAAAATACAACATGCAGATAAGATACTAATTTGTTTGAAGAGACATTATATATATATATATATATATATATATATATATATATATATATATATATATATATATATATTATATATATATATATATATATATATATTTCAAAAAGTTCAATTAATATTAAAATCAAAATTTAGTTACGTATTGTAATAATCAAACAAAATTTATAGAAAGAAATTGGACAATTGTTCGTCTTAAAATTAAATGTTTTAACTATTCTTGAAATTTTCATTAAATTGTGGAAAATGAGTTTTATTGATCATATAACATCTGGTAAGTTTTTTAAAATTGATCCATTTTTTTTCAATATTCATTTTTAGAAAGTTTTTTTTAATTACTTCTTTTCTAATTTTTATAAATCATATCATGTCAAGAATATTACTTTTTAAGGAAAACATTTCTTTTATGCATCATTCTGTTTAATTAAATATTCTAATCTGTTCAATTATTTATTTACATCATAGTTAATGTTTTACTAATTTCAATGTTAAATTATCCTGATAAATTCAAAAAGAAATACTTATCTATTTTCATTTACAATTCAATTAATAAATACATGTTTTAAAATTTTCATCTAAATATATTTTCCAGTATATTATTTATGTATGAAAATATAGTTCTATGTTTAGTTTATTAGTATATTTCAAAGAATTTTACAGATCATTTCATCATAATGAATAAACAAATGACGTTTTTATTTTTTAATAATACATCTATGTATTAAAGTTTAAGAGATAAGTATTAATGAAAGTAGTATTTATTTTATGGTAAAATGAATATTCACATGTATTGTTTGTACATATAATATATACAAATAATACATGTGCATTTTTCAAAAAGATATAATCTCAATAAATATAAAAAAATTTATAATTTCTTTCTTTCAGAACAAATATAATTGTAACTAAGTTTAAAACTGTCATTTGTAACTGCTGTGTGTGTGTTCGATAAATTATTTTTAGAGTAATATTTAACATATTTAAAGAACATATATATATATAGTTTAATCCAGGGTCGTACACAGACTACTTTCATGGAAGGGGTTATATTAAAAGGGAACAAAAACGCTGTTGACGAAAGAACCTAGGTATAATCTTTCTTTAATCGCGTGAACCCTCTATTTGAATCATACTGTTTTGACTATTCTGTGGGTTATCGTACACACAGCTGTGGCCATTTACAGGACGGACAAACCTGTTTTTGTAACTCATATAAAGATGATAGTAGAGAACATATTCGTACAACAAAACATATCGTTATGGGTAAAACTTGAAGTTTAAATATATTTTGTAGAAATGGACATGTGTTCACAGCTATCGGGAACGGTACAGAATTATTTTTGAAACCGGCATTTTCATTAAATGTTTGCTTAGTGTCGTAGATTTATGCATTCAAAGGAAAATGAAACATGAACCGCTGTCCGGAAGTGCCAATTTGGGGGCACCATGGGCATTGAATTAGATAGAATGTTGCTTACGGTACACCTGTTACAACACCCCGTTAACAAGCATTTATCGTAGGAATCGTCGTACATTTGCATTTGCCTGCAGATATTGAATCTTAAAGCAATGGTTAAATGTTGCTTTTTCAGAAGAATTCTTTTCCTACTGCATCGATTGGATGTACCCTCGCGTACTCTCGTGGAGACAGTAGATAACAAGTTTCTAGCAACCATTCCTGGTCATTGACAAGATAGAGGCAATGCAATGGTCTGGAGCATGTTATTTTTGGAATGCTTGGTGCTATGAGTTCCATTCGAAGACTACTTTTAAAAGCCGTATACTCTTATCCATGACAGCCCCAATCAAGTACACTCCTATATGGCAACGGCGTATTCTACGAATGGTAAGGGTTTTCAAGAGGAAAATAGCCCATGCCATATACTTAAAAATGGGCGTAAACAGTTCGAGCAGCATGATGACAATTTTCACTTACTACTATGGTCACCAAATTCCCCAGATCATAATCACTGCAAAAATCTGTGAGAAGATCTGGATTGGTGAATCAGACAACAAGAAGATCTTCAACCTTGGAATATTCATGATTTGTGCATTCTTTACTGTTCTCAAGGCTAAATATTTCCGTTAAAAATATTCCCCACAATCATCAAGTCTAAGCACTATTGCCTAATTACGGTTATAAGTACAAAAAAAGCTACTTCAGATATTATTCAAATGCTCATAATTTTCTAATTCGACTGTATATCTAAAAGTACACGCACCACACGCACACACACACACACACACACATATATATATATATATATATATATATATATATATATATATATATATATATATATATATATATATATATATGACTATGTGTATGTGTGTTACTGAATTCATTTGACTTGTATTAAAATAACTTAAGAACCCGAATGTGGCAAAATGATATCCTTTTTCTCCCCTACAAATAATATATTTTGCAAAATTTTGATTAACATATGAAATACTTATAATTTAGATAGCGTTTTAACAAGTTATAAAAAAAATGTTGATAGAGACTGATCTTAAGGGGAGTCGGAAACCTCTGTACCGACGATGTTAAATTGGCTGTTTTCGATGTACCTTTTCTCAAAATCTGTTATATGTACATGCTTGAAATTTTTCATACTATTAAAGTACATCTTTCTCATTATACTGAAATGAGCTGTTAGTTAATTTTGAATTTTTTAATAATTTATGAAATATTTTATCAGACATATATATATATATATATATATATATATATATATATATATATATATATATATATATATCAAAATTTGACCCATTTTTCACATAAAAAATTTGAAAAGAATATATTATAGAGTTTTTTAAAAAAAAAAAGCTCATTTTAGTATATATTAGCCATCATTATAAATATGTCATAAAAAATTACATACCTGTGAACATTATTTTCCCAGAAAAGGTACATCGAACATCAAAAATATACATTTTGAGTTAAATGAACCTTTATTATATAATTTCTTTTTTATTACAACATTCCTCCCCATACTTCAAGTGATCTACATTTCTTTGAATATCATCATCCTCTCTCTTCCTTTTAAGTCTTTTTTCATTCCTAACTCCCTTTATGTTTTGTAAAGATGAGTATTTAGCCTTTAACAACCTCTGTTTGTCGATGCGCTCCATTGCCTGTACCATGTAAATTCCAGGCTCAATATTAAGTTTTCTCAAAATTTCTGGATTAAATAAATTTCCCATATTAAATGATGAAATTCCATCATATGTACTCAATGATAATAATTCTATTTGTACAAATATGTTCTTCATTACACGAGATTATATTACTTTGTTTACACTTTCATTGGAATTTTGTGTACTTCCATGTAAACACTTTCTTAGCAATTCTGGATTAAAAGTTTTAAGTTCCATCTTTCATTCAACTTTTAAGCAAAAACAAAATACTTTGTTTACATTTTTTGTCATTTAAATGGGCGTGGCCCAGTTTCAATGATTATTTAAAAATAGGTTTTAAAGGTTTCTAATTATTTTAGAGGTTAAAGTAAGGTATTTTTAGAAATTTCATAATCTATACAGTTTGAAAATGTAAGAACTTCAAAGCTGTCATATTAAAAAGATTTTAGGTTTCCAACAACTCTTAAAAACAATGTAAGTAAACAGAAATTATGGTAATTTCCATTTAGAACACCTTATTAGATTTTTTTCTGTACCATATAGGCTATATAATGTCATTATAGATTTTAAAGGTATTGAACCAATGTATTTCTTCTTCCAAGTTGGTGCTACCAGAAGGGAGCAAAATCACGTAAAGTTTTCTTCTCTCAACAAACATAAAAGAATCCCACCAATCACTTCTTCTAATATAATACAATCTTCAGTTTCGGAGTTATGTGCATCCAGATAAATAAAGTATTTGAATAGAAAGAATCTTAATTCAGATCAGTTTTTTTATTCTACACTTTGGAAGTATCTGACAAAAAATATCAGGATCTTCCAAAAAAAAAAAAAAACAGTTGTTATTGCTCTAAAGGAGGAGAAAATGATTGATGATGAAATATCTAATCTTCTAATTATGAAACATCTGGAGGTTTTAAATTAGAGTATTTTGCTGTCGTTTTTGCTTATAAGACCGACAATGTGTGAGGAAACGACTCAGAAATTATAATTAGATCTACATAGCAAGAAGCTCTGAGAATGAGTAGAAAGTCATGAATGAACACATTTTATAGAAATGGAGTACCCATAAGAGGCAGGTACATTGTTAGCGAGAAAAATAATGTATTTTATTGTCAAAATTCATAATTTAATCTCTAAACGGGATTTTTCTCGATTTCTAATTTTCAAACTATTTTCCAATAACTTAAAAATAATTTCATATAAAAACATTTTTTGTTTATAGTAATGTTTTATACGTTTCATTTTGATATGTATATGTTACCGTTAAAGAGTATAATTCAGTTATTTCATAGAATGACTAGGTATTTCTTGAAATAGCTAGACATGTCAGTTAACGTATATAATAGATGAAACTTTTCATACTTTCTGGTGTTTCTGTGAGATAATTAATCATAGAGCATTTAAGTGAAAAATAAACAAATTCAAGGTTATTTCATAAATTAATTGATTGAAAATAGCTAAAATCTTTTGAAGAATACACTTAATCCCTATTGCGGATGATTAATTGATAAATAGTACGGAAAAGCAGATGATATAGTCTATTATTGCTCATATTTCTAACGTTAGTTAAGCAGGAAGGGAAAAAAGAACATTTTGCAGATATAGTTATACTTAAATATTTTTTTTAAAAAAATTCATGCTGGGAATAAAACTGTCGCTTCATAAAAACATCGTGTGTGTGTGTGTATTCTTTTTGAAACAAAATACTAATTTAAATTTTATGAAATACCTTTATGTTTTACTTTTCATTATTTTTAAGAGATAGGATTGCTGTGATGACACTTTGTGAATTGGATTGCATATTATTTTTAAAACACGAACACTTTGCACTTTTGCACATTTTTTACATGAGTTAACAGCTACTATAATCGGTTCAAAAAACTTTTAAGTGGCGTATTTCATACTTTAACGATCAAGTAATCTTTATTCTATAGAATACTTAGTTAAATCGAAGAATTCAATAATTTTACATATTTTAACTGACTTGTCTAATTATTTCATGAAATAGTTATTCTATGAAATAAACGGATTTCACATTTTAAAGGCAACATATATATTCTACTGTAGAACTTCAATCTGTGATCATATTTTGTTAAAGGGATCAACAGATTTTATTTTGTGGCAAGATAAGTATAAAAAAAGTAATATTAATTGTTTTCCGCTGTGGCCAAGTGGTCATGGTCACGAATTCAAGGACAACATTGTTGAGGTGTGGATTCAAATCCTGGTGGCTCTAAAGGCCTGTTGTACGTTGAATCTGTGTCTAGATTCACAGTATTTTCACGACGTGGGAAATTTCATAGAATAGGATTTCAGCCCTTAAATCATTCTTTATCACTTGATCATCTCCAACTGTTCTCGTGCTGCTCCGAAATGTGCGATGGGTATTTACAAATTATCGCAACCTATTGGCGACATTATATGAAATGAAGCACGTGATTGCCAATTCAGAGCGTACGATGCATTGGAAATTGGGGTTGCCAATTTAGCGAGTTATTAATAGAGTTGGCGATTGTTTCGAAAATACGTAAATACCATGCGATGGTAATACATAATTAATTCCATTGTTATCTTACGGGTAATACAAATTTTGCTAATTTGTTATTATTTTATATTCATTTCTATTGCTAGTTTTAAAAAAGTACATTAAATTTATACTAAAAAATAATTAATTCAAAATTCTAAATTTCTCATTTAACTGCACAAACTTTCCAAAATTCATACTAAAGTCCTCAAAGTGTACTTGTGTAGGAAAACTTGGAAAAATAATAAGAAAATAAGAAACTTTTAGGGCTTGTAATGTGCTTTATACCTTTAATATTTATGAGAATTTCTGCATTTTGAATGAAGTATTGTTTTAAATTGCATGTAATTCACTTACCACACTCATCCCTAATGTCTAATAAAGATAATGATGTTTTTCATTACGCTGAATATGCTTATAACATCTCAAAATTAATTCGGAAGCATAACTACATAAAAAAGAGGAAAACTACACATAAAAACTCCAAAGTATCAAGGTATTGGTATTTATGTAGAAATGTGAACGAGCCAATTATATATAAAGAACAAATTCAATAATAGCAGATGATTCCGTGACATTAAAACAAATATTAATGAAATTATATCAGCTCGTTTCTTAAATATTTTATTTAGTTTTACTTCAATGAACGCATGAACATATTTATATAAAATTTACATCTGGTATAGTAATTTTTTAAAAAAGGGGATAAATGATACAATCTACTAAAAAAAATGAAGAGTAAACAAAAAAAAACATTTACGTTTTGCTTAAATATTGATATAACTTTGTATAATATTTAATATTTTCTTTCTAAACATTTAAATAAGAATTTCACGAGTCTTGGTTGCTTTTGGTATTTATTGCTCTTTTGATGCGTGCATGAAAATATCCTTAGCGTGCTTTCATTATCAGATGTATATTTCGTATTTCCGTCAGTATATTTGAAAATATTTTCCCAGGATATTGATTACTTGTTTGTATGTAGCCAGAAAGGTAGATAATTTTTTAATCTTTGACAGGGGGATTGATTTATTACGTTTTATAGTTCGTTTTTTAAAACAATAAGGTGTGCAGAATATAATATATATATATATATATATATATATATATATATATATATATATATATATATATATACAGTCCAGTCACATTAATGTGACCACCACGTACTTTCGACTTTGACGTTAAATAACCAATCACAGAAGGATGCTGGCATCGCATTGATATTGAGCGTATATAAAGAGTGTGTGGGGGCTTCGGAAAACACTACAATCGTTGGCGTAATGCAAACATGTAAAGAGTTATCCGAAGTCCAAAACGGCATAATTTTTGGCTTTCGGGAAAAGGTTGGAAGCATTTCCGAAACGACTATGTTTGTGGACTGTTCGTGTATCACCGTGGTTAAAGTACACCGTGCATGGCAAAATGGGACCGTCCAAAATCAGTGACGTGGCAAATGTGGTGTACCACGGGCCATAGGTGATAGAGGTGACTGATGGCTGCAGAGGTGAGTTCGGGAGAATAGACGTGCTACCGTTAAGCAACATACCACCCAGATGAACCAAGAGGCTACCAACAGTGTCTTCCAAACTACTGTTCAGCGATCGTTGTTGCGTCTGGTTCTCCGAAGCAGGCGCCTGGTTCATGCACCTATGCTGACTGCTGTTCATCAGCAACGAAGACTGGAATTTTCATACAGGTACCGCAACTGGGCATCCAATGAGAGGCGACAGGTAGAGTTTTCTGATTAATCACGCTTTATACTCCATCGGACGGATGGTTGGTGGCAAATACGGCATGAAATATCTAAAAGCAAACACCCTACAACAATTGCTGGCAAGGTTCAGGCTGGAGGCGGGAGCATTATGGTCAGGGGAATGTTTTCCTTAAATTTTCTGTGTTTATTCATCATTGTGGAAAGCACGATGGATCAATAGAAGTACGCATCTGTCCTTTCAGACCATGTCTACCCCTTTATGCGCATTGTTTTTCCTACCAGCAGGACATTGCAGAGTGTCATACAACTGACAGCGTACGTGCGTGGTTCAAAGAGCCCCAGGTTCAGTTTATCGTTCTTCCGTGTCCAGAAAACTCACCTGACTTAAGCCCAATCAATAATCTATAGAACCCTCTCGATCGGGTTGTTCGCGTCATGGATCCTCATGCGCGTAATCTAGTGCAGCAATAGAGTCGGCATGGCTAAACATCCTACTGAATACCTTGAGGATCCTAAATGACTATTTTCCCCTCTGCGAAAGATGGTTATTCTGGCTTTTTACAGTGGTCACATTAATATGACTGGACTGTATATATATATATATATATATATATATATATATATATATATATATATATATATATATATATATATATATATATATATATATACAGTCGAACCTCTATACTGCGAATTTTTCTATATAGTGAACTTTTTTCTGGAACCTTGAGCATTTCACGATTTTCTCCGTAAAATAACCTCTCTATAGCGAAGTGCATTTTCTATACAACAAACTTTTTTTGTGTGATTCAATTTTTTTCCTCCTATTTTTAAAAAATATTTCTGAACATTTCAAGTTATTCTCTCTTTAACATATTTTATGGTGGTCATAAATCTTGAACTGGCTTTATTAGATCCTAACTCGCCGAGAGCAATATAGTTCTGGACGTTTCATCCAAGAAGTACAATCTGTAATCCCCACTGTCCAGTTCACTAGAAACATCTGCGATATCCCCTTTCACACTCAGTGGAGTTGTCCTGTGTTCCCGAGTTCTAGTTATAAAATAATGTATGTTTAATATTACTTGCATGCTTTAAATTAGAAGATGTCCTTAAAATTCATTAATTTTAATATAAAATTGTTTTCTTAATATTGGAGATACAATGACACATTCAGCATGCTTTTTTTCTTGTTTTACTTGCAGTTTTCTTTCTTTCTTTTTTAAAGGGTAAAACATATAAAATAAACATATATTAATTTTTAAAAAGGTGTGAATAGTTACTTTTTTTAATATATAGTGTTTATGAATTTTAAATTTGTTTTATGTAGATTATGAAGTATATTAAAAGATGAAACTATATATAACGAATTTTCCATATAACGAACTTTATTCTGGGATTTAGCGACGTCGTTATATAGAGGTCCGACTGTATATATGTACATTTTTTAATAAAAAATGAAATTCTTATATTCCAAAATATCAACAAAGAAATTTCATTGCATTAAATTTGATCTATATTTAAAAAGCTCGGACTAGAATGTTTTTACCGTAAACTTAATGTTTAAATCATCGTTTTGACTATAAAAGCAAATTTTAAAGGAAAAAAGTAAATTTTTCGGAAAATTAAAGTAATAAATTCAGAGAAATTTTCACTTAAAAATATTCTAATATAAACAATGTAAAAATATTAGATTATACATTTCTTGGTCATTCATTGGTCATAGGGATTTTGTTTTAGAATTTAGTACCAGGTTAATCATTCATGATAAAATAGGCGTAGCGTGAAATAGAATAAATATTTTTTTCAACTCTTCAAAACGTAATAAAAATAAAGTAAAGCACACGATGTTTGAAAGAATACTTAAAATCTTATTTTGAGATAAAATGTTTTGCACAATTTACTGTTTTAATCATGCTAAGAATGAAATTATTAAATTTATGAAAGATACATCAAATAATCAACACTCGTGTAGAATCTATGGTCTGAATTTTTTTTTTTTGAAAATCTACTTAAATTGTTACATATGCAGTTAAACTGATATATATATATATATATATATATATATATATATATATATATATATATATATATATATATATATATATATATATATACGATAATCTTTTTTTATTTTGTGTTTACATATTAGCTACTGTATTAAAGCAATATTAAATATTATACATGATTTCCTTGTTAAATGCTTAAAGGGAAATTTAATATCTAAAGTAAGATTTGTTATTGCAAGATAACGATTATTTCCATTTTTGTTACAACTAAGCTTTGCATATTTATTCAGATTATTTTCCACAAGAATAATTTTTGTTTTTTATTACTGTTACATTGTAAACTAATGAGAGGGCTACTGGTAACCGATCCCTTGATTTTAAACCTCCATCTATTAAGTCGCCAGTAACTGGTAGTACTCCATTCACCATATTTCAACACAATACTAATGTAAGGACATTGGGCCACAACAGATTTAACGTGAATCAGCCCCTCTACATGGGAGGTCTTCAATGAAACAAGGTCTCGTACTCATGACTCACCAGCCACGGATTCGTGACCATAACCACTCGTAAACTACGAACACATTCCAGTACAAAATGATGCATACAAAAATTTGCACATAAGTTATCAAATCAATATGAAATGCATTGGTATTTATTTGTCATTAAAAAACTGAAGAATATAGTGAAAATATTGAAAGTATATATTCTCTATTAAATGAAATGCTATACACAAACGTAATAAAAAAAACATTGAGTATATTTTTAATAAAATAATTTAATGCCTTATATAAATACTTATTTTTTACATCTAAGCATTCTCACATCTTCCTATACTGATTGAAATACCAAATGTTGCCAAAGAGGGAAATTCTTTTCAGTAAACTTTGTTCACCAATTAAAAAATAAAACTTAGAAATTAAATTGAGATATTAAATCAAACATCAAAGCTATTTAATATTTGTAGACGAAAAAAAGTCTTTTATGGAACTTATTTACCCGGGAGCAGGTGCGCATTCGATACTAACTGTAATGGCCTCGCGGGGTGACTGAACCACCCCAATCCCTTTTTTATAATTATTTTTATTGTACACCATAAAAAATGTAAATTCAGTGAATAATTTAATTAACAGAAATTACATTTACCTACTTTTAAGGACTTTTAATGTTTCTTTGATAATTTGAGAAAAAATCGAGCCTAACTGAACTAAAACGTTTCAAATGTGCTTGACTTTAATAAAGGACACAAATCACAGGCACTTTTCCCTAACATTACGGGAATGATATTTCCAGCAAAACTGTTATGTTTTGTTCCAATTATTGTAGTTTTATTGTCCTTTGATGATCGGCAAATAACATGTAGAACTTTTCCTCGCTTGTGTCTTTTTGACAGGACGCAGCGTGTCTTATGTACACTTGTGGCTTTATATCTTTCCTGATGAAATTCTTTAGGTAGTATTTGAAATCTTTCCTTTCAATTCAAACGTTTCATGTTCATCCCTTTTCTCAAATTTACTTTCTCTCTATCAGAATCAATATCCATTATTTCATCAGATTCAACTCTTGTTCGATCAGTTTCAATTTCTTCCAATAGAGATCGTACACAGATGCCCATTTCTCTCTCTTTCCGTATACTTTGCTCATTAACATTTTTAAACCATAATGCAACGTTTCTCAAACTGCGGGGCGCCCCCAGGGAGGCGTGATAACTCTACAAGGGGGGCACGAGGATATTAAAAAGTCGAAAACAAAAGATTATTTTAAAAAAAAATTATTAATTTGCTGAATGTAAACAAACAAAATACATTCTGGCATAATAAAAAATAAAATAAACATTTATACTAATATAATACAATTATAAATATATCAGTACTTCAGAATGTATTTTATAAGTAATTGAACTATATTAAGTTAAGAGCAAGTTTAATAATTACCTGTGACTCCATGGGCTTGTCATATATACAAAAATTAACACTTATCTTGATAATTTGTACGGTTTATAATTAATCCCTTAACTGCCGAGATTAAAAGTTATACGGTTCACTCCCCAATGCCACTGTTTTTTCATGTAGGCGTGCGTATGAGATATATTGGAGGAGGAGGGGGGATAAAAGAGGAATAAAGAAGCAAATCCTCTGAAATACGTAAATCCTTCGCAAACTCTGTCAAGTAAATTTTATTGCATTTAAAGCTTTCGGAATAATTCTATGGATAGAAGTCCACAGAAAAGATCGTACTTCGGAGAGACGTATATATACGTCCGGACCAATTAATACATTAGCTGATCAAGACGTTTATATACGTCGGTGAGACTTAAGAGGTTAAAGTCGTATTGTAGCTTCGGCATCAAAGCATAGTATTATTGAATTCAATACATTGTTATTGTATAGAGAAAGGGGGCGCGATGGGAATTATGACTGAAAATTGGGTCGCAAGAATCGAAAGTTTGAGAAGCACTGCCATATAAGTCGTACAACACAGTAATCACAACCACTAAGGCCAAAGTGGGCATTACGTCGATTGCAATTGACCGGTGGACCGCCGAGGCATTTTGGGGTGACTTCCTGAAGATTTTAGCTGTTAATAATTATATAGGAAATATTCAAGATTGACTGAAGTAAGCAGACTAAGTCTTTTACTGAATATAACAACGAAAACTAACTTTCGATAAAAATGTTTCATTTTTAATGTAGTTTGAATTGTTTGATAATAAATGTATCATTTGATATTATAATTGCGGCTATTATTATTATGTTTGTATTTTGCGTTTTGTTTTGAACACAGTTTTAAAAGTGTTAGCTTTTTTTATTTTAGTTCTGTAAGTACTTATTCCGCATTTATTATTAATTTATAATAAATATTGTAGACGTTTTCCTACCTCACCACACCTAAGACACTGGTCATTGGCGCACACAGGAATTTGTCAAGGTGGAGGGGGAAGCGTGGTCGAAGGTCGAAAGTCTACCATTCTAGTATCATACCACAATTCGCAGCCAAACATATTTTTTTAATTTTGCAGATTGTCGGGAACAAAATACAGTACAGAATAAATTACTGAATAAATACTCAGCATTAAATAATAACAAAAAATTATTAATAACAATTACTTAATTAAGTTTTACGTACTGTATGCATGGAATTAAAAGTAATCGGTAAAAAAATGAAGGGCTGTAGTGGACGGTCTGGAACAGTGCCCCCTCCCCTTGTGTGCGCCAGTGACATTGGGTGGACCGCAACAGTTTGAAAAAATTAGAAGTAGACCGCACCCTGGAAAAAGTCTGCCCACCCCTGCACTAAGGCATTAGCAGGTGAAAAATGTACCCTTTTTACATAAAATATTTTGGAAAAAAGTGGTCGCGCGGGAAACTCTGTGACCCCAAGTACCTTGAGATTGTAAGAAAACGTTTGCCGTTCCCAAAAAAAGAGAGAAAGATGTCACAAATACATTTTGGTTTACATGAAGACTGTCATATAGGAGGATACTGATATGGTCAATTGTAATAAATAAACAATCTTCCCAGAATTAAATATTTCGTGAGCCTGGGGTGACCCTGTGCCTCACGTGACTGCTCCCGGGTTAAATGTTCTGCAAATTTAGTAGTATGCTAAGATTGCATATGAGCTGGAAATAATAATCAAAACTTTCTGATATAAGAGAAATACAATAATGATAGCAATTCACTGCGACACACAGGTCATACATTCCCAAACATTTAAAAAATAAACGTAAATTAAGAATAACTGATTAGAAGATCCCGACAGAAAATGACGGCATACCAGAGCAGTCTTAAAATTCAGACTAGATTGACCCTGTTTTCGCTTCGTTTATGTTTTGGATAGTATTGTACATTCCTCTTGCATTCCTTTTGAAATAATGTAATCCCAAAGTAGGTTAAATGATGTTTGACTTTCGCGAGAATTTAATTCAATACATTATATAAGAATGTTAAGAATTTTTTTCCTCGTAATATATTTCTAAAATTCATGGCAATTAAATGGTAAATATGCATGCCCAAAATGGTAATGGTTAAATGCGTTATTTTTTTAGAATAGATGAATATATCTAGAAATAATTTAATTAAAAATGTATCATTCCAATGCATTCTTAAAAAATAATTGTGAATGCTGGCAAAATGCTTTCTTAAGCCGTTGTATATTATATTAAATAAGTGGTTATTATTTAGACTCGTCTGCTAAAAATGAGTTTAAACTTGATATGGAATCTTAATATTTCAAATAAATTCACAAACTAACATCAGAATTCAATGTTTCTCAGATGTGCTTGCGCTGACCATGAAAGGATAAGTAATTTTTAAAAAGTCCTCAAACATTTTGAAAAAACTAAACTTATTATTAAATCTTTTAATCACAGCACCAAATGATTCAACCATCATTTCTTCTGAATGTAGTGTATATAATTTTCTCAAAATACAATCATTTTGAAAATACAGATCTTTTATTATAAAAACAATATTTTAACATTTTTTTCAAAAGGGATATGTGCCGAATTACTGTTTTTTAAAAAAGAATAAAATCTCCTATAAATGTAAACCTCAAACTCGATTATTGGCATATTATTATATAAATAGTACTTTGAATGCAGACTTATCATCGCAACAGCAACCACCGGCAGTGGCTCACACAAAAATTTTTCAAGTAGGGATCCAGGGGTGAAAGTCCACCATTCTCGTATCGTACCTCAATATGCCGCCCAACATATTCTTTTGATTTTGTCGGTTTGGGGAACAAAAAACAGTAAAAAATGAGTTATTGAATAAGTAATTAACATTAATTAATAAAAGAAATTGTTAAAACCAAATACTTCATTAAATGTAACGTACTATATATATAGGATTACCATTAATAAAAAAAATCAAGAGCTATTGGGAGGCTGGACCCCCCTCCCCCATCTTTGGGACCTCCACTGATCCCCGGGAACGATAACATTGAATCTATGTTCCTTGATGTTTTGCACAAACGTTACTTTATCAATGAAAAATCGATAAAATACTTTTCTATGTTTTTTAAGGATGTGTTCTTCAAGAACGATTTCCGCCCCTTCATGTAACTGTCGATAGCTTTCATATAAACAACTCTAGTTTGACATAAAACAAACAAAAATATATCAATCAAAACATAGTCATAATTCTCAGAAGCAATTGTCATTTTTATATTTCTTTATTTCGTGAACAAAAGTTTATTTGAAAAATAATCACATTTCTGAGAGTAAGATAAATGGGGTTGGTCAAATAGAACTGTATTGTATGATATTGTGTGTATAGGGTAAATATTATTATGATATTTTACATAGTCATATTCATTCATCTTATATATTCATAAATTAATATGTATTAATTTATTTAATTAAACAAATTAAGAAATAAATACGAAATAATTTGTGCAAAATATATTAATTTTGTGTACTTATGTTTTTAAACCTTAAAGCATATTGTAGATAATAAAACTTTTCTAATGCAACTGTGCAAGAGTTACTTGGTGAGGTTTCTGCCCTTCAAGTAGCCTTTGCACGGTTGCATTGTCATCTGAATAGCTTTACTAGTGCTGTTGTTTCCTGTAATTCAAAAGCGGCAATTTTTGCAGTGAACTCAAATTCTCCTCTTACCTCCTCTAACATTCTTGATTGTAAAAAACTGCTGCAAAGTCTGTCTGAGTACTCTAAGCAAATCTCTTGCACTGGATCCTTGAACACCGGTGTAACCGGTAATGAGTTTGTGGACCACCTAGCAAAGATGGGAGCTTCTATTCAACAGATAACAAGGAAGCTGTCCCTTTTATTAGTGCCGAACTTAAAATGTCGAGTGATCTCTCTTTAAGACAATACACTGAGAGAAATTCCAATAAAATCTGGTGAAATATAATCTTAAAGATCTTCCCATGTAGCCAAGACGTAAAGAAGTTGCCGAGTTTTGTCTGACCCCATTGGACACGACTGCCTCCTGAAACATCTACATAAAATTCATGTTGCACAGGCCCCTTTCTGCACTCTCTGCGATTTTCGGGAGGCCATGGATACTGACCACATTCACCGCAGTCCAATCCTAACGGGCTTCTCTTTGCGCGGCCTTTATTGGCAAGCTAGGGACTTATTGGGTTCATAGACTTTTCTCGCCCTTTTTATTTTTTTCCCTTACTTTATTTATTTTATCTGTTTTTGTTTTTGTTACTACCCTCTTGTGGTGCAGTGGTCTTCTGTAACCCTGGCCAATGGAGATAAAAAAAATTTTCTTGCAGTCAGATATTTTTTAAATTACAATCCCCAAACTACAGAGAAAATTTATGATTCTTTCGATTTATCTTGTAAAAAAATATTCAATATATTATTTATTATCTTAACCATATTAAAATCTTTTTTGTATTAGAAAGAATAGAATTTTACTCCATTTTTTTATTATTATATCACTAAGAGTAAAACTATTCCCATAGACACTCGTATATGTAAGGTGTATAGTTCCTCATAAAATATTGTGCTTTTCCGTAGAATGTTTCACTGTTTATAATTTTATTCCAGACAGAGGAAAAAAGATTCTTAAAGTTTTATTATATTCTACAGAGAAAGTTTATTTCATATTTGAATCATACCCACGTTTGTCACGAACCAATCTAAGTACTCCCCATTGTTTTCAATCTATGCACGTAAGACCAAAATTGCTTCTGGGAAAAAATTTGTATTCTTCAATATGCGGAAAAAAATAAAAGATTAAAGCTTCATGCACCTATTGGATTGTTGGAAAATATATAAAAATAATTTACACTAAGAATTCAGTGAGAAGATATTTCAAGAATTTTGAATTCTACTGAGAGGGAATCGATGAAAATAATTAACCATTTTTCCACTATTTTGTTCTACATAGAAGCAAAATGAGGAATGTAACGTTTATAATTTCACGTTAATACTTTTTTTACGTGCCGTTAATTTTATGGTTTCTGTTGTTTAAAATCATTTTAGTGACAAAATTAACGATTGAATGCACGTGCTGAAGTATAAAAAGATATCTTACCTCATAGGGAATATTAATAATTAGAAAATAAATTATCTTATATATTTTATTACTTTGCTTATATCGGAAGAAATTATTATAAATTATAATAGAATATAAATCCATGTTTTTTTTAAAAAACATGACAAGTAGAAGAAAATATAATTTATTATTTAGTTGCTATTCATGTTATATATTTTTATTGTTAGTTGAACATATTAGGTTTCAACACAAATTTTTGTCAAGTAAGTTTTATTATAAGCTTTTTCATTGAATTTTGCTTTTATTTCCCTCATAAAATTCTATACATATTAATGATTTTCTTCATTATTCAAGCATAGTGTTTCTTTGCATGACATACGAAATAGAAAATTATACACATTAAAAGAAATTTTAGGTATTTAAAATTTATGTGACAATGCAAATCAGGTCAATATAATTTGAGAAATGTCTTATTCACATATTCATCGGTTAAAATTTTTCATTTGTTTACTGCTTTAAAATGGCATGAAAACGTGACGAGCATTCGTAAATGGAGAATTCTGTTGTAATCATACAACATTTAATCTTTTTCTTATATAAGAATAGCATACATACCATTATCAAGTAGTAAGTGAGGCAATTTGATTTTTGACGTTTTTGTAAAACATTTTTTAATGTAAAAGTTTTATTTTTCAAAGCGTTAGAAAACAAGTTTAGTTAAACTTTTCTTTCTTTGTTTTTAAATAATTTATTTCTAGAAAACAAATATATCAATATCCTCATTACGCAAAAACTCAAATATTTCTTTTGAAAGCAGCAAACTCATACAAGACAAATAAAAAGTGTGAATTACTTTATACTGAATGTGAAAAAAATATTTTAAAAAAATCAAATACTCATAATTGCATTACAATCTGCTTTGAAAATATTCTGTATTACATTTTGAAGAATATAGAGAAAGTAAACTATTTAACATGAGTAAGAGATGTGCATGTGGCAAAGCCTTTTCTAATATTTTAAAATGTATTTTTCAAGTAGTATTTTAATACTGATGGAGTTAAGAAACAACTAAATTTTCCTTGTCTCAATTTATGCAGCACTTTTAGTAGTACTTTTCTGTATTTTAGGGAGTATAGATTTCGCCAAAAAAGAGAAAAATTGTCTTTCATAATTCCTTCGTACATATAAATCTATTTTGAAATTAAAATGATTTTTATTATATTCATACAAATAAATACAAGGCTATAATTTTCAATTGTACATACTTTGTGATGTTCCTCCCCTTGGAAGTACATCCCTCGAAGTATCAGCGTGAGCTAGAGGTGTAGGATTAGCGAAAGAACTCGGATCAAACATGATCTTAATATGACTTTATTAAGATATTAAACTTTGAACAAATATAATACTAATAATTAATGAGAGAATCTACGATGACGCAATATGCAACACACAATATAATTCAGACCAATTTCAATAATTGAACCGCCTAATCTTCAAATATAATAATAAGTAATCAATCCTACCTTATATTATTCTGTAATAAACTTATCTTTATCTACAATGGTATGTAGCTTTACGTTTAACTTCTAATCTATCACCATATATGTTTATCCACGACACGTAGAACTTGAATCTTTGAACGACGAACTTCAATAATCATCCACTACCACAACGCACATCAATTGTCTAACATTCCTTTACATTGCCATCCCGCTTACTCTAAGATCCTACATTTATCCTATATTATTTGCATCTCTTCACTTCTCGTTTCTTGGATTTGGTTGGAAAAGAGTTGCCATTAATTCTGGCCCAAAGAACCCAAAGGACTTGTTAAAGAAAAGACGCGTAAGACGTCGCAACTTCACTTTGTAATTATGTTGTTTAGATTATTTCTCCTTTTTAATGTTTATTCATAAATTAATAAATCTCCTTAAGTCAATGTAGAATATTTTCTTACTGAAAGTTTCTTAGTGTATTGTTAGTAACTATCTAGAAACATAAAGGAATTTTTTTTGTACCATAATTTATTTCCTTATTTTATTACATAGTTCAAACTGCGGCTCAACATGAATAGAAAACTTTATGGACATAATCAATAGTAATGCACACCAAACAGTTATAAGCATAAAAAAGAAAAGCAAACATCGAAGTATAATTAGACAGTATAGTTCAAAAGTAAGGTAGTCAGAGTAGTGCAATAGCAAACTCTTAGGAACTAAAACTGAAGGTTAAACCATTGATTTTTCAATCCAACCAACCTTCACCTTGCCTATTAATTTGCGTGTACTAGTGGGCTGTAGGGGAGAGAAATAAGAGTAAGAATAAGATTTCATTAATACTAAGGATAATAATCACAGCATAAGAATGTTATTATTAAACGTGCTGAAACTAAGTTAACTGTTGGCTAATATCAAATAAAATTACCAAGGAATAGTTAAACTAGATCTACTTACCTAACGCAGAAAATATTAAATATGTAGGAAAATCAAACCTTCTGGCTTGTATAATCCTTTTAATGCTTATAAAAATAAGTTTTAATTCTCAAAAATAATCAAATGAAATCTATTATATAAATGATAACTAATAATGAATTTATTTTCGAAGTATTTTTCTTTGCTTCGTAATATTTACTTTAACTGAAGTCTTTTGTTTAATTCATTGTTTACCTGCTTAGCCCAGAAACAAAATAAATTAGTTACGTTTCTGCTATTTATTGGAATTTATTTCAAAAAGACACACAGCCATTTTAAATTCAATGAATCTGAACCTAATTTTTTAAAGAATTTACTAGATGTTGTACATTATTATCCCTTTTATTATAAAGCGTGATTATTTTTATGAAAATTTCATTACTTATATTTTCTCAATATTCTTTGACATTTTAAAAGTTTATAAGTCTCTTTTAATCTTCTCGGTTATGACGTATTTGAAACACACTTTCGTCAACAACTTTCATTAGTAATCAATACTTTTGTTTTCTGACTAGCAAAGAAAAATCGATACTTCCCTCTTTATATATTTCTTTTCATAAGATATTCACGCCTTTTTACTAAGTACCCCCAATTATTTCGTAGACGTCATCGATTGGAAATCTGTAAGAGGGTTGACAAATAAACAGGCCTCTCGTAAATATGCGACCATCTGGGCTGTTAATTTATCAAATCAAAAGATTTGCAACAAATTTTCTAAATTATGGGACAACAAGAATTCTATTATTTGATAATTTGAATATTGCTCGTATTTCACATTCTACTATTTACATCGTAGATTGCTGTTTTTCTGTAGTAGTTTTATGAGTTAAAAATTTTATAAAGATTTTTTTGTTGGTTACTATTGGCTACCAAATATTTTAAAGTATAATTATTTTTTTAAAAAAGAAAATTGACAAACTCGTAACACAACCCGTTCACAATAAAGCAATGACACTATTCAATTAGAATAATTAAAATTATAAACATTTTTTAAAACATCCACGTCATTTAATTTCATAAATTTTTTTGGAACTGCTAAATTAGCCTTTATTTAAACTTATGATTTTCATAACATTATATTGAAACCGAATATTAGATAAATGAAGTTGAGAGCTTTATTTGCTCATCCAAATTTTTTATAAATGTTCTTAGTTTTGCATATTAACAGATTTATTAATAATTTTAATACTTAAGAACTTGAATTATTTTTAAGTATTCAAAAATAATTTCTTGCTTTTTAAAACATTTCGATTGTGTTAAAAATGCAATCAATTTTTAATATATTATTTTTTATATCTATAAATTTGTTTTAATGTCAGAACAAGAACATGTAGTATATTAAGATAATAGTTCTAACGATAATCTGAGCACACAAATAATGTTTTATTTAAATTCAAATTCAAAAAATTAAAAATTCTAAATTTTAGGGTAAATTTTGCCAATTTCTAAAAATTGTATTTTTTCTTGAAGTGCGTGATTTGGTTACAGATTCTTAAGAATCTAATTAGGTGTTACTAACTAGAAGCCCCAATGGCTATTAATAGTCAAACTTTTTTTATTATCAGTCGTATATAATTGAGAAAATTACAATATATTTACATTGAACTTCTTATTTTTACTTAACTTAGAATAAGAATACATTTTTGTGGGAGCTTTATCAATTTCAAAACAACGAATGATCAAAATATAATTGTCATTTTTATGTTTGAAGTTCATGTTTTTAAAACTGTAATCGAATAACAACTTCAATGCAACATGCAAAAGAACTGCAAAATATTTTTAAGTGAGAAAGCGTATTCAATTCTGAATATATATCCATATGCCAGTTTTTTTATTTATCTTAGTGAAATCGTATATATAATTAATCAAGTAATGAATCAAAATTTTCATAACTTAAGCTTACTGTCAATATTTATTATAAGAATATAAATAAGTTTTATGTACGTTACTAACAGGAAGAATTTAACTATGAAAAACTTGAATTAAATAACTTTTTTTTAAACCTTTTTGTTGATGTACATATTAATTACTTTTATGTCTATCCTATCTAAAATAATAAAATTTTTATTATTGATTAGAAGCATTATCTTAGAAGAGTAAAGTGACTTCATAATTTTCAAAATTCTAAAAATATTCAGTCATACAGGCACAATATAAATTACCTCCATACGATTGTCTGCACAATGTTTTATCAATCTTGTTTATATTTACTTTTGAAGATCAGTAAAATGATTTTTCAGTTGATTTCTTGGAAAATAACAAAACATGTCATGATTATATAAGGGTTGCCCTAATGAAAAGTGGTCTAGTTGAATAAAAAGAATACCTTAATTGGAAATCAAAATAAATCCCAACGGTAATACAGGTCACATAGTTTCGACAGTAGGCTTATGCCTTCGTTGTAGAAAGATCGTGGTTATTGTTGAGGAAGTCCTACACAGCATCCTACACAGCATCCTACACTTCATCATCCGATTGGAAACGAACTGCTCTCTTAAGTGGAAAAAAGTAGGAAAAATTTCAGGGAGACAAATCTGGATTGTACGGTGTGTGTTCCAACACTTATCACATAAATTTTTTAAAGGTTATCTAGGTTTCACAGGTGACGTTTCGGGCTTGCATTTTGTATACTTCCTACCTCCCTTTATATCCATCCTCGGTGGCTTTACCATAACTGCAATCATTTTAACATAATTGAACGTGTCTATTTTTTATTTTGGCTACCCTTATACGTTATGGAAGAAAAAAAGGGAACATATTTTTTACTGCTTTTTCTTTAGTAAATGCAATCTTAAAACTACCCTTTTCTAAAATTCGCTCTAAAGTATTGATTATATTATCTGTATAAAAAGTTAAATAAAAGTTTAAAAAATTATTTATATCAGGCTAGTTCTCTATTCCTTATTAACGACTTTCCTAGTCCTTATTTATTTATATTTCTTTTTGTAAATGAATTTTAGCGCATTTGACAAAAAATGATCAAATACCAAGGCTTCTAATTTATTTAAAATCTAGAATTTCTACGGAACAGAAATATTTCTTACTTAAAAAAAAATCTAAAATTCAATAGATATCAACAAAATACATTTAAACTTTGAAATAATTTATGATCTGTATTTTTATAATTTTTAGTAAATAAATAAGCAAATACGTTACGTTGCGTCAAACTTTTCGAGGTTATTTGATGGAAAACATACCTATATTTATACTATAAAATGATAAAGTGATATTTTTAGCACTACACTCAAACTCTTTATTTTTATATCTCTATGTTTTCAACCGTAATTTTACTCCACAGATTAAACTTAAGTACTTACATATGAGATAAAAAAAGTTGCTTTTTAAAGAAATGAATAATTTTCAGAAAATAATATCTTTCCTATTCAAAAAAAAATGTAGGGAATAATTATTTTATCAATAATAACAAAATATATTGTATTTTTATTTCATTCCTTGCTTATAAATACATAGGATATACTTTGTAACATAGCATACGCTACATATTAATTAATATAGCTTATCTTGTTTTTATTTCTTAGCATATCTTTATCATTCCTCTCTCTCTCTCTCTCTATTTTTTTTTTCGTGACATTTTGAATATAATAATCATTATAATCGGAAATTCACTGATTCAAAATCCATCACTTTTAATGCATTATAGAGCATATTTTCTTTTTTGGTAACATTATCTTTAATGGCAACTAAAACAGATATCATTGGATTAGCTTAAGCAAAACAAATTTTCTCTAATGAGAAATCGAAATCCAACCTCTTTTATTTGCTTATACTACGAAAATATAGTGGCAACGACAGCTTTGCTGACGTCATTCTTAGTGGAGATGCATTGATCATAGGTTGTCATGGCAACCGTGACACATCCCTCCGGAAAACATCAGGAGATAGCACTTCGTAATCACTTGTATACAAATGTAGGCATCATCCATGTGTAAGTATTGATTCTTATTGTTTCATGTTAATATTAGCTTTGACTATGATGATTTTTCCAAAAACACAGATCATTTTTCATTTCTTCTAATGGCAAATGTAGGAACTACCCTTTTCCACTAATGGCAGCTTTGATGTAGAATATACAACACATACATGATTTGATACTTAATTTTAAACATAATACCCTTATATATAGTACCCTTCCGAGGCATATATTAATACATCTAAAAATAATTGCGTAAAGATTTATTATTTACCACAAAAATAGATGATATATCAATCCTGTGCTATGTCTACTACTTACCTCAGACAATTTTAACTCAAATAATGTCATTTCAAATGTTGCAATAGCTTAATAATTTTAAAATGCATTTAAAACAGCAAATGTTTTGTACTTTATATTTTGGGAAAATCTAGATATTAATTCAGTTCAACACTAAGAATGATAAAAAAATTCAAATACGGAGGAGTTAACAAGCTTATAATTTAGTATTCATTTGTTCCTATTTATTTATCAAAGAATGATGATAACAAAGAATGTCTGAAAATGAAATTGATCATATTTTACAAATTGTGTGAAATTCTGAAGAATTGTTTTCTTTAAATGATAGTATTGAAGTGAGGAAGATGAAAATATAATACAATAATAATAATATTTTTAGAAAGATTATACTAAATTAAAAATTTCAAGAAAAAGGGTTATTAATGAACACTTCGAGTTCTGAATTGGTTTCAAAATTACGCAGCTTATGAAATAAATTACTTTTATAAACAAAGATTAAATGTAAAATTTTAATAATAAAAGTGTCATCCTTTCAAAAATAATACCTTTGACGAGGGAAAATAAAACTAATTTTATTATTTAATAAAATTCCAAAGAAATCTAGATAAAGTTTGGATTCTTTTTTACACCAATATTAATTTTACTATTTGATCAGAATTTTATTTGCATTTTAAAATTAAAATGGTTAGTGATAGTATTTGGGTATATTTTAAATCTAATGCACATCTCTCTTATTGGTTTTACTTTATGCTAAATATAAATGTGACCAATACATAATATATTTCCTTTTTTTTATTGCTTTATTCAAAAAATATTTTCCATGATTGGTTTCATACTTCTTTCTTAACTGATATTAGTATGCATTAAGACCAAAGTGATAATAAGTAGTTTTAGTACAATAAATAAAAAGTCTATTATTCCCTTTTCTTAGTTCAATACAATAATGTATACAAAAAGTTATATTAATAAAATACCAGTTGGACTTAGTTTTAATACCAGATTAGTTATTGACATACAAATATACCAAACAGATCATTTTCATGGTAGTTTCGCCACTTAAGGCAAGTAAATTAAATAATATGAGATTTGTAATCCAGAACAATATATTTCACTTTTTATTTTCACACACACACACTGTAACTTTATTTAATTTAACATTACCAAAATGTTTGATGATAAAGGTAAAGCTATAAAATTATATTTTAGATTATTCAAACCAAAAAAAATACAAAAATGTCTATCTAATGAATGTAGAAAACTTAATTTACTTTATTGAAATTCCTCGATAACATTAACATGTTTAATTCTTGAGACTAATAAAAATGTTTTTAATAGTTAGTTAAATTAAAATGATTTCTAAATATTTTTAAAGCTATATTATTTGAATTTAATATGCAACATGAAAAAAGAAACTTTATATTTGTATTTACATTACTTAAACTTAATGCTCTTACAGCAAATTTTCTAATTATATTTTATTAATGAAACATAATAAGAAAATTTCAATTGTTTTTAATATTTACTTCATTTATTTACAGTAAATTTTCTAGCTATAGATAAAAAATTAGAAAAATTTGGAAGCAAA
Source organism: Trichonephila clavipes (assembly GCA_019973935.1). Lineage (NCBI taxonomy): Eukaryota > Metazoa > Arthropoda > Arachnida > Araneae > Nephilidae > Trichonephila > Trichonephila clavipes. Next base: position 105,945 of record BMAU01020228.1, on the reverse strand, counting down.
TGTTTTTGAAAATTTTACTGTTGTATGTTTGCAAATTGATATTTAAAGTTTTAAGTAATTCTTTATATATTTTTCTTGGTCCATTGGACAATTTTTTTGTTATAAATGAAAATACTTTACTTTTATTGAATAAAGAAATTCCATGACAGAAAAATTTCCTGAATAAGGTGAAAAAATTTATATTAAATTTAATGTTATAGTTTGGATTTTTGAGAAACATTAAAATTAATTAGATGGAAAAGCTGTTGTTTAAAATTTAATTATATTCTAACTTCATCATTTATAAAAGAAGGGAAATTAGCTTGTTGTATAATTATCTAATTTGAGAAGCAATTTTTAAATCTATTAACTGAAATGTGAAATATAAAGTTTAATTGATTTATTTTATTTTAATTAATCTTGACATTAATGGATTGAAATAACTAAACTTAAAATAAAATTATTGATTAAAGGGAAAAAAATATTGAATCTTTTAATTATGTTTGAATAATCAAATTCCTAAAATTTTAGTTTTTGATCTCGGAAATTTGTTTTGGATTAGAAAGTTATGCAAAAAAATTTTCTGTTCTTCTATTAAATATTATTTATACACATCTTTCTTCAGAAGAAATTATTTTATAAGTCATAATTGATAAATATATGGTTTGATTACTTATGAGATTAAGTATATTTAGTCTTTTTAATGCACTTACTGAGACTGTTGTAACATATACATTATATTTAAGAATAATGACTGTAAGAATGTTCGAAATACATTTTCGCATTTGGGATATTAAAACGAATAGATAAATATGAATTATATATGCTACCCATTAAAGCTCAAAAACCGTTAATGTGCAGATTTAATTGAGAGTTTTCCATATTTTAACTAGGTAATCTTCACATTATCAGTTTCCATATCGTCAAAGTTGTTTCTCTCAATTTTAATTGAAAACTTTGATTCATCCCAGAATAATTAATTCTAAACATTTAGAAACAGAGGGCAGAGCCAGTAAATGCATTCGATAAGAGATTCCTTGAATTAATTTATAAGTTTAATTACGGCTATCAGTATCTTCTGAAAACAACCAATTGCTATACACACAACTCAAACTGTCACCAATCTTTACATTCTACCAATAAATAAAAATAATTTTATAATGTTCCACAAACTAATTTCCTTAATATGTTAAATCATTTGAATTTTTTTATTATAATTTTTTAACTGACTAATTATTGATTCTATAAACTAATGTGTTGGTTGTTCGATTGTTTTAAAGTGATTCTTCCTTTAGATATTGAAAAATAAACAAATAACATTATGTCAATTTCCATAATTGCAATAATATTTTAAACCGTTTGATTCATTGTAATCTAGTTTTCCATAAATGATTTATTTATCAAATGCCAGGCCATTGACCTTTAGGTCATTAGGCAACAAGCTCTCTCCAATATTCCTTCACAATACAGTCTAAGCTCTTAAGAGCAGATCACTCGTTTAGATGAGAAGCGTCCATGGCTTGTCCAGAAGCACACAAAAGTTAGATTAAAGCGATACAAAGGATCACAAAAACAGTCATGTACAGTAAATGATCTAAACTCAGCCACAGCAGCAGCACGAGGAGAGTCCGAGACACAGTTATGTTTTATCAGCACCCTCCGTGATTTATTTTTGGCAGCACTGGTAGCGGCATCTCGAAAGCATTTTTAAAAATCCTATTGATTTCAAGTTTAGCTGAGTGAAGAGGCAGGTCTCTTGTAGATCTTTGGAGAATATCTGGGCCTCTTTTTCGCTAAAAGGTCCGCCATTTCATTTCCCCAAAGGCCACAATGGGAAGACACCCACTGGAAGATAACATTTGTTGGAATTCTGCTTAGCAGCTCCCTGCAATCCTGGACTCGGGAACTTTTGTCTTGCTTACTTGCCAAGACCTGAATGGCAGAACTGATTCTGTTTCCGTGAATGATTGATTCTATCAACTAATGTGCTGATTTTTCAATTGTATAATTTTGATTCTCTAGAAATCAAATAAATAAATAACCAACATTTAATTTAAGACTACAGAAACGTTGCTGTTGTTCGACCTAAGATCATATTTTCACTTTAACGAGAGACTAGTAGGCAAGGAGCAAATTAACGAGTATAGTAAATAATGTGCAGATTACCAAGCTAATCTGTAGATTAAGGTATCCGACTACGTTCGGAACCGTGATTTTGCAAAAGCATATAAATGATTAATATTTATGATATTTAGTGTCACTTAGAATAAAAATGTATATGAATATGTTTTAAGAATAGTATTACAATAAAAAATTATTTAAGTACAATATTTTGACAAAAAATTAACATAGAATGACCCATTTTCAAAATATTTTCCTTTTGTGAGAAATACTTCTATTATAATAATATTTTGCATGTATATAGCTCAGACCTCTGTACAGAGGCTCAAATAGATTTTTTGAAATATATAACTTGAAAGTGAGTTTATCTATGTTTTACGACAACAGAGGGAAGAAATTTTAAGAAAAAAACACCGATAATTATTTCAAATGGTTGTAACTCTGAAAATAATGTGAATTTTTCAAAACTTCTAGCTGAGCCTCTGTAGAGATGTCTTAGCTATATACATGCAAAATATTATTATAATAGAAGCATTGTTCACAAAAGGAGAACATTTGGGGAAAAGATTATTCTAAGTTAATTTTTTGCCAAAATATTATATTTAAATAATTTTTTTTGTCAAAATCGCCTTAAAAATTTTATGCATGTATTCTAATCTGAGTGACACTAAATATCATGAAAATTATCTATTTATACGCCTTTTAAAAATCCTGGTTCCGAAAGTAGTCGTATACGTTAATTGATTTCTGCACTATAGAAGTTACAAATATTCTGGAAACGTAATTTATGTATATAACCGGTTAATCTCAATGGGTTAAATGTTAGAAAATTTTAATTACTAAGAACTTTATGCAAATATGTGTTTTATAATGATGTCTAGTTCTTATTTAAACAATAATTACTTTTTTCAACTTTAAGTGGTACTTAAAAAATTCATCTGATTACTTTCAAAATGATAGCGCGTGCGATGATTACTAAAGATCTTAATAGAAGCTGAGGTAATTAATGAATTTTATTTTTATTTCATCGTTTCAAATTCAAAAAAAGGCTTCGCTGAACATTAAAGGGAATATTTTTACATAAAGTTCATTTTCTTCGATGTCTTTTATAAGTACCAAAGAGCCTAATAATTTTATTTTTTGACTCGCAACTAATAATTAACAATTTTAATTACTTTCTTTATTTTTCAAAATGCATCATTTTACTTAGTTTTAAGAGAAGAAAAAAAGGGAGGGGTGAGTAAGATTCTTCAAATATATGCATCTCTTGTATTTTTATTGTTCTAAAGGTGTTTTTTTAGAGGTATAGAAGTTTAAATTGCAATAAAACAACAATGTATTATTCGATTGACATGAATTTTTTTTATTCGAAAGATAATCTTGTGGCATTACATTTTAAAGATGATTTCTGGCATAGGACTGCCACGGCTGGCTCGGATGTAGCCCAATCTGGACGTCCAATTTTCGATGACTTTTTCCAACATTTGTGGCCGTATATCGGCAATAACACGGCGAATGTTGTCTTCCAAATGGTCAAGCGTTTGTGGCTTATCCGCATAGACCAATGGCTTTACATAGCCCCACAGAAAATAGTCTAGCGGTGTTAAATCACAAGATCTTGGAAGCCAATTCACAGGTCCAAAACGTGAAATTAGGCGGTCACCAAACGTGTCTTTCAATAAATCGATTGTGGCCCGAGCTGTGTGACATGTTGCACCGTCTTGTTGGAACCACATCTCCTAGACATCATGATTGTTCAATTCAGGAATGAAAAAGTTAGTAATCATGGCTCTATACCGATCACCATTGACTGTAACGTTGTGGCCTTCATCGTTTTTGAAGAAGGATTCCACCAGCCCATAAAGCGCACCAAACAGTCAGTTTTTCTGGATGTAACGGTGTTTCGACATACACTTGTGGATTAGCTTAACTCCAAATGCGGCAGTTTTGTTTGTTGACGTAGCCATTCAACCAGAAGTGCGCTTCATCGCTAAACAAAATTCGCTTATGAAAATCTTGAACAACGGCAATCTCGTTTTGGGCGCATTCGACGAATCTACGCCTTGCTTGATGATCGTTTTGATGAATTGCCAAACCAAACTGAGAGTAAATCACTTGACAGCTGTTAAATCGGTCGCCATCTTGGAAAGTAATGCCAACTTAAACTTCTATACCTGGAAAAAAACACTCTTTATATACGGTTTGAAAGCATATTCCAAGTGAAATATTTATGGTATGTTCTTATAAATCAAGATATCAAAGGCTCATTACATAAAATATTTGTTTTCAAACAATTTTTATTTACTATTAAAGTATGAAGAAAATACTTGTGCCATACTTTTTTGCAATTAATAGAAGAAGTCAATAAAAATAAAGTATATAACAGAATTATTTTTCATTCAAATCACAAACAACTAGAAATGTAGGTATTAAAGAAATGCTTAAAGATGTAGAAGGAAAGTTAATAAATAGCTGGAAAATTATGATTCACTTTTTAATATTCTTGTTACCATTATTTTGTACAATTTAGTTATATTATAAAAATTAATATTCCCAATATTCTATTAAAATAGGATATTGAATATCTTTGGGACATTTTTCAAAAATTAATCTTAACACATTTAGCTATTTTTTAATATATACTTTTTTATTTCATAAAAAATTGCATCAGAAAGCATATAATCTAATACAATCAAACAATTTTATGTATAATGTGTGAAAATCTCATCAACAGAAACTCGCATTTAATTATACTAAAATATATGCTATGTTTTTTTAAAAAAAATATCTCTACTTAGAATATATTATGTTGATAATATTACAGAGTTTATGAGAAACCAGTAAGTAAAACGTGTGGCCTCCATGAGTGACTTATGTGGTCTTCATAGAATCTAGAATTTGTATTAACTGATATTCACTGATTTAGAAAATATAAACTTGAAAATTTATAAAGTGACATGAAGAATGATATAAATATAAGTTTCAGAGCTTACTAGTGGTCATAACGAATAGAACACCATTCAGTGTAAAAAGGGCAACACTATTGGACATATTACCTGATCTCAGTATGAAAAGCTATTTTCTGAATATTGATGTCCGTAAAAGAAGATTGTGAATAATAGTTTGGCAAAAATATAATGTACTAGTAGTCATACTGTGTTGATATTGTTATACTTGTTTCTACCTATACTAAGTTAAACTTTTTTTGTTTGATATTATTTAATGTGCATTTTTTTGAACTTGGAATCTGATTTCTTCCAAATTGGAAGATTTTCATTCGGAAAATAAAGTTATTTTTCGAATTGTTGCTATATGTCAGATTTTTTATTATTTAATATTTATCTTTTCTATTGAATTTCTATATAATATAAGAAAATTAGTTATGATACGTATGCTAGTAATATTTTTATTGCAATTGATATTTAATATAAAATTTGTTATTTATTATAAGTATATGTGATGTTTCAAGTCAGGAGCAAACTTTTGTAAGAAACAGTTTGGTTTTGAGAGCAATCTACACATCTTTAGGCTGAGAGAAATGAACGCCAATTGATCCTATTTAATTGGACTGAACACTTATTTCCAGAGCTGCTAAATAATCATTTTTAGTTTATGTTTTCTATTGGAAAGTCAAGCGTGGAAGCATACATACGAAAATCATAAAATGTAATGAGTTGGGCTTGGAATTGTTATTTTAAAAATATATTTTCTGAGAAACAATTATGATAATAGAATAATATTAAAGGACGTTTTTGATTCTAAATTGATGTAGCAATCAAAGGGAAGATAATGCACGAGAGCAGCAAACTGAGTAAAAGAAATTAAAATATAATGTATATACATATACAGGTAAACGACCTTATATGATTTATTACGATAGTTAAAGTTTTAAGAGTAACCTGAAAATAAAGCAATGCGATTTAATTTGTTAATCAAAAAATAACAAATACACATTTATGAAAATAAAATATTTCATTCTGGAATCTTGATTTTATTCAGGAAAATGAAGTTAAGGACACAATTGAAATTAGAAGGCAATTTAATCTTATCAAAGACTATCAAGAACAAAAATAAATCGAATATTATCTCATTTATTAACGTCAAATTTTTATTTTGAGCCTTCATCTGGGAAGAAATCTATTTCCGTTTTAAGGTATCTGAACATGTTGAAATGAGCACATTCTATCAAAATACATACATTTTTTTCTATTTTATTGAATAGAGTTTCTTTTTTTTGGGTTTACAAAATACTTTTTTTTAAAATTCTATGCTACCTAGAGGTCAAGTTAAAATCAATTTTATAAAAAGAACCGAAATTAGGTTTCTAATCTACAAGAAGAGGGCATTTAAATTGTTCAAAATGTATAATGGCAAGTCTGATAACTCCAAATGTTATAAGTATATTTCTATCAAACTTTTTGAACCTGATAATCATATTATTTTATAGAGAATGTACTAAAATATTCCTTATTGTATGGATATTTTTTGAGATATGGCTATTATTTGAATTATGGTGTCAAAAATAATGTCACATTTCTTATAATACTTTCTCTATCAGCTCTAAAATCTTTAAATTTCAATAAAACATAATCATTTTAGTACATTTTCAAAATAAATACATCTAGTTTGTTTTAGTAATACTCTTTTACTGTGTGTGTGTGTGTGATATAAGTTTATAATTTTTTCTCTAATTTCTTTGAAATTTTTCAAAAATATTGTTAAAATTTCACTTATAATTGTAATTTTTGTAAAATTTAGATAATTTTTTTAAAAATATTGTTAGTTGAATATTAGTATTTATTGGTATTGATTCCTATATATATAAAAAAGCATTTATAACGTTTCAGTACATTTATTTTTAAAAGAGCACTCCGAACGTGTTCGGATATTTTAAAACAACAACATAATATTACTTATAAACCTATTTTTCAAATTCCTCTGTAAGGATTTTATTTAGTTAGAAAGTATCAGGTTTCTCTTTCGTTTTTATGGACATTAATCTTCATCATACAAGTACGAAGAACCGTAGCTGTTGATAATACTATCAATTACTCTTCTTACTGGAATAGTTAAAAGAAGAAAGGTCTCATAAATAGAGGAATAAGGTAAAAAAAAATGACCTGTCATTTTCCCAAGCAATTTCAGGATCTAATTAATATCCCATGTTGACAGTTGCTTAGTTGTCCCGGAGGGTACACGGAGGAGATAATCAGCTGGTGTATTTCGTTTATTTTCCCACAGTGTATTATTTCAGAGAATAATCTAATAAATAAATATTTTATTAATAAAAAGTTTTATTAATAATAACCTATTAAAATATGGTTAGTACTGCATTAATACTTAAATAGTTTTCAATTAATTTTGATAAATATGGATTTAATTATTCAGCCATGCAATGGATTATTTAGATTTTGATGATATTTTATCCTTTATTGAACTTTGTAGAAACTTTGAGTCTACACAAAAAAATACTAGAGTTTTTTTAGTTGTTGCTGAATATGATATATTCGTTGTATTGTTAATATAGATATTTTCGTGAAATTATTTAAATCTAAATATGTTTTCATCGAAGGATTAATCTTACAAACGAAATCATGTTGAAAATATAAAAGTTTCACCTATATAAACCAAATGCAAAATCAGAAAAATCTTAAGAATTTTTACTATCTTTAATATTATTATTACTATTAATTTTTATTATTTTCCTTTTCTTTAGTGATAACTTAAAAAAGTACTTGCAAAATCTTTACACATCAAAGAAAAAATTAAAACTTTTAACATTTACACTCGTAAGAACTATTTTCGCATTCTTATGCATTTATCGTTTTACGAAATTATATACGTAAACATTATTAAACTATATGTCAGTAAGTGCATGATGGGTACATAATTATGCATTATGTAAGCACATAGTGGATTAAATGCATTAAAAGTAATTAAGTACATTACGGCTTGAAGTGCACTCATAAAATTTCACAGGGATTACAAAAATACAAAAAAGGCATTGTTTTCGAAATATTTATCCCTTTAATGTTAGTAGGAAGGAACTAATTTAATAACACATAAGTGCAAAACCTTGTCTGATTCGATTTGGATAATTAAGTTTTAAAATAGCTTTCTATACAATAGTTATCCAAACATCTTTCAAAAATATGTCAGAATTTAAAACAGTACTCATATAAGTGCTAGTGATGTCCTTATATTTACATCCTTAACTAAAGAGGACAACTCTAACATAGCAAAGATATTTATTTATAATAATATTTATTAATAAATGTTTTAAAAAAACTAATAATGTTTATTATTAAGGAAGAGAAGTTTCTTATCATCTTAACACAATATAATTATTTTGTTTGTTATTACAACCTTTTCAATAGACAAAGCCTTACATATATCAGTTGTTACATAAAACAAATGTAAAATATGAAAAAAAATACTTTCAAATATTGTTCTTATTCCATTTATAGAAAACAATGTTGGTTTATCATTTAGTTACAGAATGGATTTCACTACAATAAGCACGTAATTCCAAAGAGTCCTAAGCCTTTAGAAATATAGTATTCTATATGGTTCATTTTATATTATTATAGTAATTATTATTGTATCAAGAATTTTTTAGTTTATTCACATTCCCTCTTTTCTTCTCTTTTTAAACCTCCTTCGATCAACTCTTAAAATCTTATGTATGACAAAAATATCAATATGAAAGAAAAAGTATACACTTAAAATAAGCATATTGTAGACAGTAAGCTTTCAGATTTCCCATTATTTTTGACAAAACGACACATAATCTTATTGAAATTTAAGTACTTATTTATAGATGTAGTCTTTGCTTAATACATTTTTTTCATACTAGTGTAACATTTAAAAAAATATTTTTATAATGTATGTCTATTCCACATATATAATTGAAAATTAAGATGTATATTTCTTATTCATTTAAAAGTTAACAGACGATTAACTTTGTAACTGTATAATATAATGAACATTATTTTCATTTGTTCGCAAAAAGTATTATCAAAACATTTTTCATAGAATCTAAAAATATAATTCCTGTATAAAAATTATTTTTTAAAAAATATATATATGGTATTATCATTTATTTAATTTTTTATAAATATATTTCATGTATTTTATAAAATTTAGCATATAAAATTTGAAAATTATTTAAAATTACTATTTTTGATATAATTCTCAATTGAATATTATTGTCTGTTAGAATATGACCGTATCCGTATTCCAGTTGAAATGGTGACGCGGAATTCTACTGAGAGAGTCTCCTTCGTTCCGAGTATGTATAAAAATTCCTTACACATACTCTGTAAAATTTTAACACATTATTCGTATTAAGCAATATTCGCACGCACTGTTTTCCCCTTCCCTACTTTTCTTTCATATTTAGAAACATAGTTTATCACTCACATTGGAAGAATCTCAATCAATGAAGCTTCTTATGATGTTCAGTAAAGAGTCAATTTAATGTCATCTAATAAGCAGTAAAATACAAGACGTGTCTGGAAATTAAGTACCATTTCGTTCTACCACAGCCACATCGGCAGTATCGGAGTTTAACCCTTGCACACACGTCTTTCTATTTGATTGTCAGTACAGTCAGTGGCGTAACGAAGAAGGTTAGGGCCAAACCACATCGGTAGTATCGATGTTTAACCTTTACATACACGTGTCTCTATTTGATTATCAGTATAGTCAGAGGCGTAACAAAGAAGATTAGGGTCCCTGGCAAAGTAGTTTTTAGGCACCAAGCTGGATTTTACAAGGGATACGTACTTGACGCCCGTCAGGTTTTGCCGCCCCCCTCGCAATGTGGGGTAGTAAGTTATGTCACTGAGTACAGTGACGTTATTGTAGTCGAATTGTGCTGTTTTTACAAGAGTTAGTGAGCTTTCAAAGTGTTTTAAGACGATTGCCGATCCCACCTACAATGAAATGTGCTCTGTACCAGGTTTATGTATAAGTATTTTCCAGTTTAACTAAGAGATGGTGCCAGCGAAAAGTATGCAACGTATTAATTTGACACATATGTCATTTTGTTCGTCTGACTAACTACATACACACACAAATTGAGACTGCCAAAAACTAACGCCTTTGTTTTATCGTTGAGTGATCATGTATAGTTTTATGCCTGAAAAAGAACTTTTGCGGCACGCATTGATTTTCTTATTTTATCAAAAGAAAAAGACAGTTGAAAGTCATCGTTTGCTAGTAGAAACATGGTGAACAGCCTCCATCGATTAGAACATGCGAGACATGGTTTCGACAGTTTAAAAGTGATTTCAATGTGATAGAGGGAAAACTCTGCTGGCCACAAAAGTGCGAAAACGAACAATTACAGGAGTTATTGGATGATGACCCAACTCACAAACTCAATAACAATTGGTGAAAGCATTAAATGTGTCACAAAAACAATCAGCAGAAGTTTACGAGCAATGGGGAAGAACAATAAATTGGAAAAATGGGTCAAACACCATTTGAACGAACGTCAAATTGAAAACAGCGAAGTCACTTGTGAAATGCTGCTTCAGCACCACGAAAGAAAATCATTTTTGTATCGAATTGTGACGCATAACAAAAAATGGATTTATTTTGAAAACTCGAAGTAGAAAAAACCACGGCTTTCACCCTGTTCTTCAATACCAAGACCAAATCACTTCGGCAAGAAGACCATTCTTTGTGCCTGGTGGCACCAGAGTGGTATTGTGTATTATGAACTCTTGAAGCACGGCGAGACCACACTTTGATCGAAAGACCAGAATGAGCCAGAAGACGACAAAGTGATTATGTTACACGATAATGCACCGTTTTACACTTTAAAACCAGTGATAGACACCTTGAAATCGCTTGGATGGGACATCCTTCCACTCCCGCTGTACTCCGCAAAAGACCAGGAGTTTTTCTGGCATCTAAAAGATGGGCGAAATGTGTAGAAGCCGATGGCCAATATTTTGAACAAAAAAATTAATTTCGTTTGATAACTACGTGTTTTTTTTACCAAAAGAAACTGAAAAAAACTTATGCATTCACCTGTAATCTGTTTTTTTAACGCAAGGAATATTAAGCTATTTGAAATTCGCCGTCAACTTGTTGAAATTAACGATAAAAATATAATAAGTCAGAGTATGAGAAAGAAGGCAATATATATATATATATATATATATATATATATATATATATATATATATATATATCAATGATAGGCACACCAATGTTCTTGAAGAAGCACATTATGGATGGTCTTCTGTTGTCAATGATGATTTGGTTGAAAAAGTAAATGAGAAAATTCGTGAAAAAAACATACGGTTCACAATAAGATTGCTTTGTGATGAGAGTTTCCATAAAGAGTGGTTCAGCAACGGCTCTCTTTACTGGCGGTATCTTTCTTTGAAGAGGGCTTAAACAAAATGGTTTCCCTATATGAAAAATACCTGAACAATGGTGGTAATTATGTAGAAAAACAGTTTCTGACATCCTCTTTTACGTAAAAATAAATTTCACTTTGAAAAAAAAAAGATTTTTTTATGTGAGTTTTACCGAAACTGTACTTAGATTCCGGACAAGCCTCGTATACAGCACAGATTAAAAAACAAATGATTTTGATGTAAAACAATTAAGGAGATTAATATTCTATCTTTAATTAATTTTTATGGTCGGCTTCATTTTTAAATGATAACGTATTACATAACTAAGCACTGTTATGAAATGGAAAATTTCATTACACTATATACACTTAATACTTTTTGTTTAATATTATTCCCAAGACTGTACAATATATAAAAGTATTTTACTGATAATTACAGAATTGTGCAATAGGGTGGATCGTGGTTTTACAGAGAAGAAATATCATTAATAATCTTAACCTACCTACGAGGAAAAGATGTTCTGCGGAGCGGAGGTTCAAAAAAATTATAATTTTAAAAAATATCCTAAAAATTTAATATTGCCACAATGAGATCGAGTCTCCGAAAAACATGGGAAAAGGCTAAATTTTGTTTAGATTATTCTAGTCTCAAACTAATTATTTTTTTTCAAAATGAAGAACCAAAAGTTATGATTATTGAGTACTGATTAGTCAGTACTACAATGTTTATTGTAACATTTCATAACTTGTCTGTCCTGCATATACCACCGAATTGCTCTGATACAATCTTTTTTTCCGTCCTCCTCTTTATCGTCCACTGCAATTTTGACGGCAGGTCTTTTATATTAAATTTAATGTTAAAGAACCTATGGAATGTATTTCTTGTTTTTGCTTGCAACTATTAAGTATGTGTCCTCTCATTGCAATAATAGTTAATATAAGTTATTTTAGGGTCTCAGAGGTGTTAAATTTCTCTAGAGGTCTTAAAATATAAATAATTTTCAAACAGGTATAATTCTTTTAAATTTTAATTAAAGAATTATAATCTTTTACACAGTATTTATAAAGGAATGGAGCTTCAGAAAAGTGTAAAATGTTTAAAATATAATCATAATTTTAAAAATTATAAGCATATGAAGCTAAGAAACTTTTCTATTTGAAACATTTATTAAGTTTTACGTCACGCATGCTATTTTATAAAATAGTAGTTTTAATTAATAGCTATAAGTTGATTTATAATCTTAAATGTATTCTTATTATAATGTAGCTATTTTTATATAAATAGAACAATAACTTACATATTTTAATAAATAAAAAATACATTTTCAAAAAAATATTTAAAAAACTTTAATATTTTACAAATATTTTGAAATACAAAGGATGTATAATACTAAAATTAGGTAGGGTTTAACGAGTATGATGTATTTATTATTCTATAAAGTTTTATACATCAGAGGCTACTATTTTAGAAAATAGCGTGCTCAACGTTAAAAATACTTAATATTTATTATAGAATTTTCACATGCTTATGATTTTTAAAATTATTATTATATTTTAAACCTTTCTGAGGCCCTGTTCTTTTATAAATAATGTGTGTAAAGATTCTAATCATTTAATTTAAATTTAAAAGAATTATACCTGTTTGAAAATTGTTTATATTTTCAGACCTCTAGAGAAATTTAACACCCCTGAGACCTCTTAACAAAAATTACTCCAACTTTTTACCATAAAAAGCTCAAATACCTAAACACCATTCCCGTTGTGGTAGTACTTAACCCACCGAACCTTTCCCACAGAACGTGTTTACCGTGTAGGTAAGTTTTGTAATTTTGAAAGAAATTTCTTCGATCTACCCTGTTCTGCAAGTTATAATTTAACTCTTAAAAAGAGCCTATCTTTATTCCATTTTTCTTATATTTTAAAATTTTGTAAATTTAAACTGATGTGTCTACATTTTCTATTACTGTTCATAAAAAAAATTGGTTTTAGTTTTTTTAACATAACATAAGCTCTTTTACTTCCAAAAAGAAATTATTTCAGAAAAATATTGATTTTCACCAGGCTTTTGAAAAATTTATCTCAACAGAATTGTTTAAATATTTGTTAAAATGTATTTGTGTGTGTTTGGTTTTTAAAAATATTAAGTACAATTCATAAAAGAATAAGTTAGCAATTTTTTAAATATTTTAGTAAGTGTACATTTGATAAATAATATCTAATTATATATGAATAACGGAGTATTCTCTCAAAACTGCGTGAAAAAATAAGCAAGTGTAAAATTGTTTAAATTAAACATAAACTTAAAATCAAATTTAAAAAATAAGCTACGAATTTAACAAAGACTTCTAGTTAACTTATGGATATTCAGTATATAACAAAACCCAAAAATTTGCCAAGTTGTATTAGCAGTGTGTACGTGAACTTATAATTAACATTCTGAATGTATTGTAAACATTCTATAAATGAATAATCAGGAGGATACTACAAAGAAAGAAATTCTAGCAAAAAGAAAATAGAATGGTTAATTTTTTAACTTTAATTTCGAAAACATGACTTAAACAGTTTTAATCTCTATCATTCATAAATGATAACATGTTTCTATTCGTTTTCAATACTTTGCTGACAATAATATCATCTTATGCAAGACATATTCGGATCGAGTTAACATATGAAACAGGTAAGAACTCTCTTAGTTTCAGAAACACGTCCATTATATAAAAAAAAACCACTCAAACGGAGCATAATAACAGATATTGTAACCCTAACTATTTTGCTAATTTTAGAATACAGTAGAACCTGTTTTTGTGCGGTCCTTTTTTATGCGATTTTATTTTTGTGCGACCGCATAAAAAAAAACTTTCTTTAGTATTTCGACGAATTGGCTTGTTATATGTAAGAATTCATGAAATTTTCGAACATTTTTTTTGTGCATTTATTTTTATGCGGTTTTATCAACCTCTCAGAAACAGGTTCAACTGTACATAATATTGACAGTTTGTATACATAATAAAACACGCCCCGCATGTTGTCTTCTCTGCAACAAAACTTTTCTTCTAGGAAAATTGAGTTTTACAGGCAAAGTTCGCTTCCCAAACTGAACTCGAAAACCAAGATTATGACAACAATAGAGATGTGATCAGGGTTACCATATTGGCGACTTTATCGTATTTGACAACAAATTTGGCGAAAAATACGATATCGTTTACGAATCACCGAGAAGGCTGTAGAATAGACCCATCTGGGAAATTTTCTGGAGCTATATAAAGGATCTTTGAAACACAGAAAGGTCGAGACAGTTCGGAAACGAGTGCCGTCGAGATCAGAATCTGCTCACCCTGTGATGTTTCTGCTCTCACACCTGAAAAATCGGCTTCGGATAGAATAACAGCGCTTCTACGCACGCGTGCGCCCCTATATATTACGGGGTCCTGTCTTCTGTCATCCCCCCGGCAACCCGTCCCCGTGAGAAAAACTCCGAGTGTAATTCGAGGTGTCAGAAAGAAACCGCCCTCTTCCCAAGATCATGGAGTGGAAAGGGGAGTCCGTTGAAAAACACCGAAGAGAACGGTTGTGGAGTCTCCTCCCTCACAAATATAATATTCTGAACTAAATGAAATAACCAATATTTTGAATAACTTCAATGTAAATGTTAAACTGTAATTAATAGCTGTAGCGTAAAGGAACCAATTATTTAATTTCCTATATAGCTCTCCCGCTACCATTATTTTTCTCAAACATCTCCATACATTGACTGCGATTTGCCTCAGTCCCTGTTATTGCAACTGTTTTAGATAGCCATTTCTGGAACGTTGTATGGCGTGTTTGTAACGAGTGAGTTTTGCACTATAGTGAACAATTCGTATATGTATCAATTATCATATATAATACGTATTTATTTGAGTAAATATGTCGATTTGTCTTCGTAAAGTCATTTATTCGTCCTTTTCCATTTATAAATCTGCTATTACTCAAATAATTGTTTTCGGTTGCTTTTCCTGCGTGCATATTTGCAACAATAACATATAAATATCAAGACAGACTACATTTTATCCTTAAGTAAAGTACAATGATTAATCGTATGTGATTTACCTCAGGTATATATAGCTTCTGTTACAAGTACAAAGTAATTCGTAAGACAATAACATAAGTTTTCTATACATTTGTAACCAAATTATGAAGGAAAACCTGAATTGAAATGATTGATCTAGATCGTTTAGAACAAATTTAGAAAATTATCAGTTTCTCTATTTCAAGTTTATCTTCAAATGCATTATTTTTCACAGAATAAGAATTTTCTAAATAAAAATTGGATCATTTTGTTTCTGAGTAATAAATGTCCAACTCTTCCAATGTTATAAGATTCTGAATAACACATCAAAATTTAATTTTCTTATCCTCGATTTATTTAAGCACTTAATTTAAAGCTAATATCTAATTTTTCACATCAACATTAGTAATTAAACTGTAATCATTTGACACAATCTTTTAATTTACCCATTTGTTGATTTACTTTAATAAGTTAAACAAGGAAGTTGTTACAGATTTCTTTGAAGCTATCCATAAATTATTTTGTTGTTCTTGCCAATGTTAAATTATAGTTAAAAAAGAAAAGGAATTTTTAATTCTCTTAAATGCAACTTTTTGACAGTGCCGGGGATTTTTTGGTTAAGAACATAAATAAGATAAAAAATGTCATTTGTATCATTTATTACATTTTAAAGATTCCCTTTTTTTTCTTTTATCATTTATTTTTTTATAAATCATTACATCTATGTTTATTATTGGGTCTGCAGCTTTTTACATAGTAACGTAATAAACTCAGATTTATATGTTTTATTTGAATTCACTTTTGAAAATCTTCTGCAATTATGTTCTTTAGTATTAGAAGAATTTATTATTGAAATAGAAAATAACGATTAAAAAGTAACCTTTGGAACAAGCAGTAAGGAGAAAAAAATATTTCAGCAGCATTTGTTTTCTTTATGCCATTTTCAAACAATCTGAAGTACAAGGACTTTCAATAAATATTTCAAGGGTTTTTTTTTAAAGAAAAGAATATAGTTCCCCATTACATGAAAATCTTAAAAATTATTCTAACCTTTTCCATGTTATACAACATACTATTAAATTTTGATGTGTCAATTTATTCGCCTTTTAATGATACTTTTTTTCTCTTTTATTTTTATACTGAATATATTAGAAACAAATAAATGCACAGAAATGAAATTTCACACACACACAAAAAAAAACATGAAGAAATTCTACATTGATAGCAAACATTGCAATGTAGTATCAAAAAATCCTTACAAATAACTTTTTAGGGAAAAGATTTTTTGAGTAAAATTTAACAAGGACTGTTAAATTCTTTCTTTTCCTTTCAAATTTTTATCAGAAATATTTATCCATAAAATTCTATACAATTTTAATCTCAGTTTTTCTTTGCACTATTGGGATATAAATCAATTAAATTAAACTATTTATTTTCAGAAATAAAATAAAATATTTCACAAAGTCTCTCACCAAATATCTTCCATAAAAACAATTTATAAAACTAGTTGTAGGAAACAGAAAAAAATGACAAAGGAAGTTCTCGGTTTTCTGTACATTTTACTTTCGTAGGATTTGTTATTTTATACATACTTTGAAATGTATCTAAATGTTAAATTTTTATTGATCACATTGTCCTAGTATTTTACTTTATAGTCAAGACTTCATGAATATAAATGAAGAGTTCGTGGCTACTAAAATTATTTGATCATTCTGAAAGCGTATAATACAAATGGAGGGAGTGCATCTCATGCATGAATAGGACAATAGAAAAATAAATTGGTGCTACAAATTACTTTATCGAGCAATAAGAAAATAAAATGCAATTTTCTTATAGTTTGACAAATTTGTAAAGATAGTAATTGAAATAGCATTATTTATATCTTAACACTCTTCATTAAGATTTAACATTGTAATGAATTTTGTGTAATTAATGTATAGAATAATGTAAATAATTTACATCTGGATGTGTCATGCGTTAATACTACTCTCTGTTGTATTTATTTTATGCTAAAATTATAATATTCGCAAGCAACGCCGTCCTTACATTATAATGGTGATTCAATTGAAACGGTGAAATCTTGGCGGTAGAGACAAGTTGGCATCATTTTTAGAGACCATGTTGGCAACCATTTTTGGCGAGTTGACGACCATATGGATTATTTTGGAAATTACTGGAGAAATGTACAAATATCCAGATCTATGATGTAAGCGTATTTTTCTTGGAATATCCGTGCAGACTATAAATAGGGAGTCACTCGCCGAAATTGAGTTAGTATTATTTTGGATAGCAATTAGTAGTATTGATTTGACTGTGAAGAGTAGACCAATGATTAGTTATTACTCCGGCTGTTGAATACGACGAGTGAGTGCTTGCGAATAATCTTTAAGCATACTTGTATTTTAGACATTGATAGGTATGTCTGAGCTCTTCAAAAGGTGTGGAGACCTCCTGGGATTTATTAAGCAAATATTGCTTCTAAATCCTGTATTTCAAGGATTGCTTTTCGACAATAAATTTCCAACGCATCTAAAGAAATGTATTGCTCTTCGAGACAGATTGCGTAAAATTCCCGTATCCCTATCTACATAACAATGCTTTAAAAATACATATAACGGATGTTTCTTTTAAAAAAGTACTTTAATTCATATACATTTTATTTTTAAATAGAAGAGGGTCAATATACAAGTGTTTAATGTAGTAAAATATTATGTTAACATCATTAAAATTAAAAAAATACATGTATTAAATGGACTGATAATTTAAAAATCATGTTATTAAAAGAAATACAGGATTTCTGAGTTTTCTTTATAATTAGTTTTATTAATTTTCAGTAACTTAATTTCTTAAATGGAAAAGAAGAAAAATTATGTCCTACAAATATTTAGAGACATCAAAACAAATATTATCCACTTTACAATAGCGAAGGTCACACGTGTTTAAAAAATTATATATCCATTCAAAGATGTAATCTTTCACATTTCATTGTCTAGTGCTATTCAGTGGCATCGAATATATGTTCAAATATTTACACGCACACAGTAAATGCGGTTGTTTCATGCGGCATATACATTCAAAAGACATGAATCCTTGGAAGAAAATGCCCAAGTAATACTGAAGACATAATTTGTT
Source organism: Trichonephila clavipes (assembly GCA_019973935.1). Classification (NCBI taxonomy): domain Eukaryota; kingdom Metazoa; phylum Arthropoda; class Arachnida; order Araneae; family Nephilidae; genus Trichonephila; species Trichonephila clavipes. The sequence continues at coordinate 87,289 of BMAU01020228.1, read as the reverse complement.
TTGCTACAAGTCTATTCCATTTCTTACAGAATTGTAATTTCCTATTCTGCCTAGCTTATTAAATATTTTTAGCAGAGATACAACGGAAAAGAATTGATTCGCTATATTCGAATCGAACGATTCCGGAGTGATATTTCCCATTGAGCATGTTAAAAAGTTACAATATTGTTTACTGACACGCACGTTGAATTCACACGCAATGCTTTTATATTTCAAAGAAAGGAAAAAGCTTTGCAGAATTTTTTGGGGAAAAAAAGTTATTACGAAAACATTTCATTTTGTGGCAGTTTAAAAAACCCAACTTTAAAAGCAATGGATACACAAACAATGGATGAAAAAGTCATTTTATGGCATAATGTTTGAATGATTACTAAATCATATGTAAAAAATGTTTTGGGCTTGCTTGTTTGATTTAATCAATAATCATGACATATGTTAGATTCTACTTTTTAATGTTAGTTCGAAATCAGTAAAAAAGGTATTTTAGAACTAAATATGTTAAGTAAGCTATAAGAAAAGGAAAACCAAATTAAAAGGATAGTATTTCGAGCATTATTTAATGCATTTTCATAGCCTTTTGGCGAAAAATATGTTCCTTGCTATTTGAGTTTAAGGAGCCTGACCCATATACCACTCCCGATATGGGCTGTCGTATTTTACTTACAACTTCTAAAATGTTATCAGATCAAACAGAATAAAGTTTAAATTGAACAAGTAATATAAAAAAAATTTTAATGTCATTTCCTATTTCGTTAGAAAAACGTACTGGCGTCATCTTTTGCAGCCAGTTATAACTTCAACAGAAATAACGCAAGATAAATTTAGAATTAAAAAATTTAATTAATGAATTAATATTTGAAAAAAACTGTATTAACATCAAGTGTCATCCACTACAAGTTTAAAAAATTTATTTGAACTTGAATGGATGAATTGAAAGTATATTTTATTAAAGATTGAAAATTTGAACACGATATATATATATAAAAAAAATAGGAATTGAAAAAGAAAAATTGAAATAACAAGCAAGAGTTAAAGATTACTATTATGAGGTTTCGAATTATAGATATTCACATTTCAAAAAAATTCTCATAAACAATTGTTTGATAAATCTAAATGGTATTCAATAACATGGTAGCAGCAAACATGCGCAATATATTGAGCAGAGCAAATGAAAGACAAATCCAAGAATATGTATTGCGTGTATTCTACGTGGTTGAATGGTTTTTAAATGCAGTAGTATGCAGTTAAATATGTAGTTCTTTCAGATAAATAAAAATTTTATTCCAAAATTCTTTTGTAAGTACAACATATATCCTTTAAACCAGAAAAATTAGCACACACATGTAAAATCTCGAGAGTTGTTGTTCCATAAGGTAAAATTTGAAATCATCCCATTTACACCAGGTCACTCACCAAAGAACGAAACTGCATCAAAACCAAAAACTAAGAATTTAAAATTAAAAAATGACAAGATAAAAAGCTAAAAATGTGCAAAAGTTACCCAATTAAAGCCGTAAAAATCGAAAATGCAAAATTCTAGAGGGAAAACAATCTTTCGGTCAGTACACGAGTCTCCTGTCCATACAATATAGCTCGCCAACATCTCCTCTATGTTGTAACATAGAGTTAAGGTACGAGCAGACAAGCAAGTGATGTTTATTCATAGTGTTCGTTTTACGAACAGGGCCTAGGCTGTGTTCTGTTGGTCAGTATGCCTATTCTGCTAAAGTGTTCGACTAAGCAATCATACCCCCATTAGTCTGAAATTAGTCACAGTATCCTTATGAGTTCCTAGACTAATCTTTTTCCATTCATCCTTAAGAAACTCCGAGAGTCTACCTTCGATTTAATTGAAAATTCTGTATTGCATGCCAGCATATTATTTTCACAAATACTTCTCTTGAGAGGAATACAAAGAAATGGAGCCTGGAATAGCTCTACACTTTTCATTATCAAAAGATCTGATTTTTCATTATCTACATGGGTTAGTATCAATTGGAACTCTACAATTTTATCTGTTCGTAAATAACAAAAGTACCAAAGCAAAGCTTGTAAAGGGTGTTTTTTTGAGAGGTATAGAACTTTAAATTGCAATAAAACAACGATGTATTATTCGATTGACATGAATTTTTTTTATTCGAAAGATAATATTGTCGCATTACATTTTAAATATGATTTCTGGCATAGGACTGCCACGGCTGGCTCGAATGTAGTCCAATCTGGACGTCCAATTTTCGATGACTTTTTCCAACATTTGTGGCCGTATATCGGCAATAACACGGCGAATGTTGTCTTCCAAATGGTCAAGCGTTTGTGGCGTATCCGCATAGACCAATGACTTTACATAGCCCCACAGAAAATAGTCTAGCGGTGTTAAATCACAAGATCTTGGAGGCCAATTCACAGGTCCAAAACGTGAAATTAGGCGGTCACCAAACGTGTCTTTCAATAAATCGATTGTGGCACGAGCTGTGTGACATGTTGCGCCGTCTTGTTGGAACCACAGCTCCTGGACATCATGATTGTTTAATTCAGGAATGAAAAAATTAGTAATCATGGCTCTATACCGATCACCATTGACTGGAACGTTGTGGCCTTCATCGTTTTTGAAGAAGTACGGACCAATGATTCCACCAACCCATAAAGCGCCCCAAACAGTCAGTTTTTCTGGATGTAACGGTGTTTCGACATACACTTGTGGATTAGCTTCACTCCAAATGCGGCAGTTATGTTTGTTGACGTAGCCATTCAACCATAAGTGCGCTTCATCGCTAAAAAAAATTCGTTTATGAAAATAGACCATTATTTTCGAAATAAAATTGCACAATTTGAAAGCGTTGTTCAGGCGTGAGTCTATTCATGATGAATTGCCAAACCAAACTGAGAATAAATCACTTGACAGCTGTTAAATCGGTCGCCATCTTGGAAAGTGATGCCAACTTAAACTTCTATACCTGGAAAAAAAACACTCTGTATTTTCACAAATACTTCTCTTGAGAGGAATACAAAGAAATGGAGCCTAGAATAGCTCTATACTTTTCTTTATCAAAAGATCTGATTTTTCATTATCTACATGGGTTGGTATAAACTGGAACTCTACGATTTTATCTGTTCGTAAATAACAAAAGCACCAAAGCAAAGCTTGTACAAATATTGAAACTCGCAATTCAAAACCCTAGCCATAATATCGCATGAGGCGAATGAAACGCACATTCGATAACAATCTCTGCTACTTTTAATTCGTTTTGTTGCAGAGGCTTCAAGGGGTATCATCCCAAATAGTCACTGTAGACCAGGGGTGGACAACCCGCGTCATGCTTGCCGCAGTGTGTCACGATGGAGTTCTAGCAGTGGACCGCAGGGACTTACAGAATTTTTTTTAAAGTTTTGAAAAGATAATAAATAACCTTTGTTGCAATTTCATGGAAGCGGGGCTGTCTCAGACAAAAACTCTAAAAATTTAAATTAATATATGTTTGTAAATAATTGTTTTCCTGTGTACATCAAAAATAAATATCACTCAAAACTAGCTTATGTGCACCTACAATAACTTAATTTTGTTATATATATATAGAGCTAATCTTAATATAGATTCAAAAGCCACATTAAGTAGATACTGAGCGTTTAATAATTATTTTTAATTAAATTATTTGAGTTACTCCTTTTTATTTTATACCTAACCTAATTTATTAAACTTGTAAAAAGTTAATCCACAATTAAACCTAAGTTTTCACTTTCGTCTTATTTAATATATTATTTTTAAATTTCGACTGCATATACTCGCATTAAGAAATGTGCTATTTGCGTAAAAGTCCCATAATATGCTTATAAGTAACATTTTTCACTTTTCCATGTTTCTTTGTTGGAAAAGTTGAAGTGGCAAGCTTAATTATTTTTTTATCAAACATTGACACTATTCCCAAAAACGTTGGCCACACCTGCTCTACGCTGTAGATCAGCTATACTCAAACTGCGGCCCGCGGGCCACATGTGGCCCACCAAGCCTTTTTAAGTGGCCCGGTCATGATACATTGCTCTAAGAAATTCTTTTATTTAAGACAATGTATTAAAAACTTGGTGGGAAATTCTTGGACAAAAAAACAAATATATAAATTTTGCTTTTTTTGCTGTCGAAATCATAAGGCTGCGAATTGATATTCTTTTTCTATTTGTTATGGTTAGTGATAACATACAACAGAGGATTAGTGACTATTTTATGGGCGAAACTAACTATGAATAGTCTTTCATACCTTGCAAGCGAAAAATATTCGAATGATTTGGAGGTCGACTGTTTTGTAGTGAAAAACAAACTTCTATCAGTACTTGTTTATTTTGTCACGAAAGTGCGATATTTAAAAAATACCAGTTAACAGGAATCATTCAACGACCCTTTCCTCGAAAATCTCTTTCAAGAGGTGATAAATAGGCTTTATTGAATATTCTATACAGCAACAAAGTATTTTGTCAGTGGTAATGTCACAATAGTAACAAAGACATCCTAAGAAATTTGTTATATTATTGGTATATTATATGAAACCGTTTACTGATGCAAAAATTTTGTAGGAGTGTTTCTTAAATTCTTTTAATTTAGTGTTAGTGACAAAAATAAAATATATTTATATAAAAAGATAATAATTAAAAAAAGCAAAACAAGATTTATAATATGTTGATCAATCAATTTTCCACGTTTTAAATTTTCAATGTTATTTTGGTCTTAAGCATTTCTACCCTCCCACCCCCGGGTATGATCTCATGTTGTGGCCCGAGTGAAATAGTTAACAAATGTATGCTGTCCACGTGAAATGGCTGACATGTGTATGCGGCCCAGCAGGAAAAAAGGTTGAGTATCCCTGCTCTAGATAATTCTAGCGTAGGTGATTTGGGTGGCATTTGATTATTAAATTTACCGCCATGATCACTCTACCTATTCAGCATTATTGCGAAAAGTATTCACTCTTCACCTGCAAATCAGTTTTCCAGCCACAAAATTCCTTCGGCTGTACCCTCCAGTGGAGCCCTGCCCATGTTGACATCTAAAGGAACGAGATGGCAGATTCACTTGCCAATGAAGCCAGAACACTTGAGCCTCTAACTTCATCTACTACGGTCTTTGATGCCAACGCAGTTTCAAAACAAAAACTCAGCTCAACCCCCAAAAAAATTATCGCTGCCAGAATTAAATTATAGCCGATAAATTACGTCAACAATAACTAGACTTAAGGGCAGACTAGAATTTAAGGGCATGAAGATTCTGCCCGATGGTTACAGATCGTATGTGGAATGCAGACACTGCCCAGGCCCGCAACTGGATCCCAAACACCTTTTTAGCTGCTCTTCCATTGTTGGTGCCCTTTTTAAAATAGGCAATAACTACAGCATCAACATTCTTTTATTATTACAGCTTCTTCACTTTGTCATACACGACAACAACAACAACAAGCCCAAACTTACCATAGCAATACACTTAAGTAACCTAGAACGTAAGTTCCATTTAGTATCATAAAAAGGAAACAATAATTTGCTACTTATTGTTGTTACATGATGAACTACAGCGGTCAGACTATTTTTCGACATGGGTACTACAATTGCTTTGGTATTCATCAATTCATCAGCCAAATTTTTTCAATGCCCTCGTCAAAGAACGATGCCTCCTGCGATTTTAGTCATTGGGTAGTAACAGATCTGATCTTGTCGTCTCTCGAAACTGCTTGATAACAAGAAAGGACATGGTGAAGGAAAGTTCACATGGTGAAAAATCAGGTTCGTAGGGAGAGTGGTCAAAAATTTCCCCTCACAGCTTCATAACTTTGTTCGTTATTGTGCGCATTTTTAGGGTCATCATTCAATTATCACATTCCCCTTCTGACTATGGAATCACATATGGGCTCACAGGACCCTTAACAGATATCCGGCACTCGAAAAAAACATCCTTCTTCAAACCAATGTAACTTAGCAATAAAACAAAATAACAATTTGAAAGTTTTACCACATGATAATCATATATATTTACAATATTTCTCAAATTTTCAGAGAATTTGAGAAAAAAGTTAAAAAGTCATAAAGAAATAATAGTTGGACAATTTTTCAAAAACATGAAAATCAGTATGTTACACCGCGCAGGATTTTGAAATACGACATTGATCAAAATTTACAAAATTACTTTTATTTGGTATAAAAATGTTCACTTTTGGAAGTTATACTAACTTTTAAGAAATTTAGAGGGGAAAAAATATTTTTTAAATACAATTATAACTAAAATTTTAAGAAAAAAATAAATTCAAATAAAAAAATTCTATTAATTTTTTTTTTAAAATTGATGTATAAGTTATGAAAAGCTTTATTTTGAACACATGTATAAAATTTCAAATTGATATCATAAATAGTTTCTGAGGAATCCTGCGCGGAAGTAAACATTTTTTGTTTTGCGAAACATGAAGATAAAGATAAGAAAGAGATAGGGTTTTTTGTTTAAATTTCACTACTTATTTCTCAATAACTTCGAAAATTTTCACAGTATCAACATAATTTTGGTACCAAAATACTCAGAAATATTAAGGCTTCAACATACATTTTTTTTAAAAAAAATTGAAAAATTTGCAATTTAAGTGTCCTGTGAGTGCATCTGATATGTTCACATTCCCACTTTGTCTGTGTATTTCACAAACTTTGAAGTTCCTCACATTGAGAGATAGGATAATCCACCGTATCTCGAATGCGGTGGGAGGTTTGATTGCTTCAAGCATTTTTAAGCTCTCACCAAACAAGCAACATATAAATTAGCTATCTGAAAATGCGTTTCCTCGCTTGCCAATAATTTACTAAAATGCACATGACTGCTTAAACTAAAATACACAGTTGATTCGCGGAGAAAACACAAAATGGAATTTACTTTCTGGATTATCCTAATATATTCTTCTGCTCGTTAAATTCAAATAGTGTTATTAACTTTGTATTTAATTTATTTTTATATATGTTGTTGTTGTTGTTGTGGCTAATGCCACCTGTCTGACGTAGTCAGAACGAGGCCCACGAAATTCATCGATATATATTCATTTATATATGTAATTCATTTTTGTGATATCATTTGCTTCAATAAAATAAATGCTAAAGATAATCAATTCGATTGCTGAATAAAACGCTACCAGTATTTGTTGGGTTTAACAGGCCACTTTCACAAAATCTGTCCTCGAAACACTCTTAGAATTTTTTTCTCAGCTGCAATGAATTCTTCATTTAAATGCCAACGTTTATTATTTAAGTATATAACCTGTTCCGCCTTTTAAAATTAAATCCTGTTGTAAATAGGGGGCTGTAAGTCTAAATGTGGCTAGATGCCAGCATTAAAATTAAAGTCGATAGAGTTCAAATAAGAGAAGAATGAACTGTAATCCAAAACAAAGATTTAATATTATCCACATGGGTAATCAGTATCAACAATTTAATAATACATTTCAGAATTAAAGTATTCTAAGACAAAGAGGTTCTTAATATGACAAGAGGCACTTTCGTACGACTGGACAACTGCGATGGTACGTCCGCTCGGTATGAGTAAAGTCGTAGAAGTGATAAGATGTAGAGGACGCTACAAGCGACAATAGCGGAAGTGTACAAGGTACAGACACTTGTTAAGGTATCCGACTACGTCCGGAACTGTGATTTTAAAACGGTGCATAAATGGATACTTTTTATGATATTTAGTGTCACTTAGATTAGAATACATGTATAAAATTGTTTTAAGGACATTTTGACAAAACAAATTATTTAAATACAATATTTTAGCAAAAAATTAACTTAGAATAATCTTTTTTCCAAATGTTCTCCTTTTGTGAAAAATGGTTCTATTATAATAATATTTTGCCTGTATACACCTCAGACCTCTCTGCGGAGGCTCAAGTAGAAGTTTTGAAAAATTCACATTATTTTCAGAGTTACCACCAATTGAAATAATTAGTGGCGTTTTTTTCTTAAAATTTCTCCCCTCTGTTGTCGTAAAATATGAATAAACTCACTTCTAAGTTATATATTTCAAAAATTCTAGTTGAGCCTCTGTACAGAGGTCTGAGCTATATACAGGCAAAATATTATTATAATAGAAGCATTTTTCTCAAAAGGAGAGCATTTGGAAAAAGGATTATTCTAAGTTAGTTTTTTGCCAAAATATTATATTTAAATAAATGTTTTTTTCTCAAAATGTCCTTAAAACAGTTTTATGCATATATTCTAATCTAAGTGACACCAAATATCATGAAAATTATCCATTTATGCGCTTTTGCAAAGCACGGTTCCGAACATAGTCGGATACCTTAATATGAAAGCCTCACAGGGCCGTAAAAATACTGTAGTATGATTCCGATAACTGTCTCAAATATATTTTTTAAATAAAGAGTGGAATAAGAAATTTTTTAACGGGAACATAGTACATTTTAAGTATCTTCCAGATAACCAAATATATACTCAGAGCTGTGATATTAACGAGATAAAAGTAAAAAATAAAATTGAATTCTTAGCCTTCAATTCCAGTTACAGATGTCTTCACCTAATTTTAGAGAATACAATGCAGAACATTTCAATGAAAACATTCTAGTATTATTTCTTATTTTTAATAGTAATAATAATTCATAGTTCTTATAATAATTCACTTACAAATGCAGACATACTCACTGAATATTAGTTTGATCTGGAGAACAAACATTTAAAAATTCATAAAGATATTAAAATTAATAAATTTAAATGCGCCCAAATTAATCGTACACAAATTAATTTCTTTACAAAGTCTAGTCTGGAATTAAAAAAATGTGTAATTTATATATAGAGGCACACGTCGTGAAATCAAAAGGTGGATAAGGATAATCTTTACATTCAGAATAATTGAATTGTTAGTTATATAGAATGTACGAAATCCCATTTAAATAGATACTAAATTCCTTTAAAAAGAGATATATTAATACCATACTTAATCAAAGATTTTTATTTCTCATTATTTTTCAAAATTACAATGCATGCAATCAACAAAAGTTATAAATTTAATAATTTAAAACTGATATCTGATTTAAATGAAATGACAAATAAAAATAACTTTCATTTAGATTTCAAACATTTCTTACGATGTGATTTTTTTAAAAGGAAAAATAAGTCTTAATTGCGTCAGCATTATACAATTAACAGTTACAAGAAACATAATTTGACATTGTTGTGCATAAAACTGGATTCGCATTCAAATCCTGCGCATTTTAATACATTATTCTCAGAAATTTCTTTTTAAAAATAGAAGAGAATTTTTAAATTGTCTTTAAAATTTCCTTATTATGAAAAAGATTAAAATGCTTCAGAATACAAAATATAATTTTAAATATTTTAGAAAGTTTTGGTTGAAAAATTTCAAATTTCTTCTACAAATTCTTTCTACATTGTATTGATCTGAAATTTTCTTTTTCAAATTTTAAAACTTTATCTTGAACTTCTACACTTAGAATCATTACTAATGATCTATAGCACAGCTTTAATGTGCAAACATTCTTAAGCATATCGTATCTTCCTTTATAAAATGAACTGTAATGTTTTACATTTGTTAGAAAATGTTTGTTGAAAAAGTTGGACAAATGTAATATTTGTCTTTTGAGTACTTGTTATTGGTTGTCGTGTAACTCAGATTATCCCCGAAAAGTTATTTAGGTATCGAATATCTAAGGCACAGCTCATTAAATGAGAAACGATATGTAAGTGGACCATGACGATCTGAAGTGTGTTTAGAAGGTGTGGCTTTAAATCGTTGCTATGGTTACAAGTCACGTGAAATTGGGAACTTGTCAATATCAAATTTCCACCTGTTTACTTTACTTCAAACGAAACAGCATTTCCTGAGAAACACGCGAGAAGAGATGGGAAATCAACATGAAATGAAATAAAAATCGTTATGAGTGATTTCTGAATATTATGTATTGTAACATAAATAAATGTATGCAAAAGGTAAGTCTAGTTCATTTATACTTTTGAGAGACTTTTTTGTTTTAAATTGTAACAGGTACATATTTAAAATACAAAAAAAAATTTTAAATAAGTTTTAAATTAATATTTTTGTTTTAAGTTTCTTTTGAAAATAGATTATCGATAATTCTTGTACTTCGATTTAAGAAAATAATTTAAAATTGAAAAAAATGAATTTTATTTCTGGTTTTGTACATATTTTTTTTATTTTCCTAGAAAAATCAAGGAATGGATGAATACTGTTGTGTAATTTACAATTGGTAATAAATAAAAATTTAGTCACTGTAAAGAAACATAAATGATGGACGAAATTTCATATCTTTTTTAATTTAATTGATAAATCCAGTGATTCCAAAATTGAAATCAAATAACCCTTTTCCATTAGATTACTTCAAAATAATAAATTTCTGTTGCAAATCAAATAAGTAATTACATCAAGATGTAAATTATTTAACACTTAATTTGAAAAAAATGCATTCATTAATGCACAAATTCTAAGTATTTAAGGTATCCGACTATTTACGACAACTTTTTTTTTTTTGAAAAAATGGAGATATGGAGATTTTTTGGGGATTTCTATATTTATTTAGAATATTTTAAGTAAAAAATCGTAAAATTGAAAACAGAACAAACATTTATTATTATTAAAATGGGAAAAAACTAGTAAAAATGTACGAAAAATTAAATAAACGGGGCCCGCTGTGTACAAAGATTTTATAACCAAATTCTAAATTTTTCAATTTTGATGTGTTACTTTGTTATTCCTCTTTGAAGTGACCTTCACGATAAGAGATATTTTAATTTTTACAAAAACTAGAGCACTTTTTCTAAGTCATTATACGAAATTGCTTAAAAAAGCATTGATTATATTCACATAAAGAACTGTAAATTTTGAAATAAAACAGTGATTGATAAATCTGAAAGTCAAAACACTTCTACTGTTATACAAAACATTCACAAAAAATTTCAGCAAATTATTTTCAAAACTTTTTGAGCAATCGCTGTCCCCGTTTGAGTTTTTCAAAAAAAACCACACATTTCAAGTAAAACGCGATTTAAAGTTTGACATCTTGTGTAAAGTTATGGCATTTTCTTCTACAAAAACACTTGTAGTTTTTGTTCTAGTGAATGGAAAATAAAAAGCTTGGTATTTTTATTAAGCTAATAAGATGGTCTATAAAATAAAATCATAAAAAAATTGTCAATTTTTGAAAAAAAAAATCATGATTTTAGGGTAGTCGGATACCTTTAGAGGCAAATGTGCGTGATCTCAACCATTAAGGGAAAGTATCTTACCAATTTCTTTCTAAAGAATATCAGAGGATAAAAAGAGTTTGAGCTTCCTTTGATTATATTAACAGAAACAAATCTTGACCATATTTATAATGATAATCTGGGTTTACTTTATTTGTATAACAATAAATTAAACATTAGTTTCAGAGAAATCGGTATTATAACGCGTAACACAAAGTAAAAATATAACAATAAATTAAACATTAGTTTCAGAAAAGTCGGTATTATAACGCGTAATACAAAGTAAAATAAGTTAATTTGTCGAGCGGATTCTGTCGATAATTGTTAAGGTTTAGTGTGCATGTGTTTTGCTAAATAACTTCTTTCATTAGATTCTCTTTAGTCAATTATTCTTCTATTACTCATTACAAATTAATACTTTAACGCAAAATTAATTTACAATCTCTCATTTAACATTTCTCAAACAAAAAGCTATAAATTAGAATTACTTTCTAGGAATAATACGTTATAATCAAGAATATATTCTAGATAGTGAAAGAATTCGTACTTTAAATTACATTGTTCCAAAAACTCTTTGTTTTAAACTAAGAACAATTACTATCCAGAGCAGGCGTACTCAGCCTTTGTACCCGACAGGCCGCATACACATCATAAGTATTTCACGTGGACCGCATACACATGGCAGTTATTTCATGCGGGCCTCAACATGCAGATAATGGGAAAAGCTATAGACCAAAGTAATATTGACAAACGAAATTGATCAAAATATCAAAACTCATTTTTACCTTTTATTTTAATACCATATTAACTTAATCTATCAAACACACACACGCAAATATTTATTTTTATACATTTTTACTGACTTATAGGATAATTTCTATTTTCTTTCATCTATGTCCAAAAGCCTCCTGCATACATTCTACTATTAAAAAGACATATGGATGCATATTTCATTGCTTGCTTGACAGAATTTCCTGTTTAATTTTTTCTACATTGTTCTCCAATAATTGAGTTTCTTACTGTAATGGGCCATGACCGGGCCACTCAAAAAAGGCCAGCCAGACGCAGGTTGAGTATAAAAAATGCATAAATTTTGAGAAAAATTAAATTGTTAAGGTGTCCAATAACGTTCGGAACCGTGATTTTGCAAAAGAATATAAATGGATATTTATGATATTTAGTGTCACTTAGATTAGAAAACGTATATAAAATTGTTTTAAGAATATTATAGCAATAAAAAAACTATTTAGTACGGTATTTTGACAAAAAATGAACATTGAATGACCAATTTTCAAAACATTATCTTTTTATGAAAAATGCTTCTAATACAATAATATTTTGCCTGTATATAACTCAGACCTCTGCACAGAGGCTGAACTAGAATTTTTGAAATATATAACTTAGACGTGAATTTATCCATATTTTACTACAACAAAGGGTTGAAATTTTAAGAAAAAAACGCCGATAATTATTTGAATTATTAATAACTCTGAAAATGTGAATTTTTCAAAAATTTTAGTTCAGACTCTATGGAAAAGTCCTTACTTTATATAAGAAAAATATTATTATTATAGAAACATTTTTTATAAAAGGAGAACATTTTGAAAAAAGATTATTCTAATTTAATTTTTTGCCGAAGTATTGTATTTAAATAATTTCTTTTTGTCATAATGTCCTAAAAACAATTTCATATATGTATTCTAATCTAAGTGACACTAAATATCATGAAAATTATCCATTTATTTTCTTTTTTAGAATCAAGCTTCCGAACGTAGTCGGATGCCTTAAGCACAATTTAATAACTTATTTATTTAAATGAACGAGATTATAGTTAAATATGCATTTATTCTTATGATCAATCTTATTCACTAAAAATTTCATTTGATTTATCATAAATAACATCTGTGACCGGTAGCTGATGCTTCATGATCGCAAACTGGTGGTCGGCGTTGTTTCTGTCGAGTCCTGGTGCCACTAAAGGGGCTGACGCACGTAAAAAATCGGGAGAGGCTTAAAGTCCCCACGTTGCTATGATATGGAAGTTTAGAGTTTGACTCAGGAGTTGTCTTCGATCGAGGCTCAAAATTTCACCGTTATTCACCATTAGTCCTCGAATTGGTTTGAAATATGATACAACCAGTCATAATACAATCAATGCAATACAATTAATTATAATACATTTATTATACAATCCATCATAAATGACACCAATAGCTTTAGCCTATTAAATTATTATCATAATGGACCTCATTATATTAATTATTCCAAGGAATTGTAAAGAAGTTCTTACAAAAAGTTTTGGTTGTATCTCAATAGAATCTCGTTACAATAGATGTTTGAAAGACAGCTGTTTTGTATTATTTCTCAATAGGTATAATTTTTGAAATTGTCTGCTTTTTAATTAGGTTCATGCTACATTTATATTCCATTCAGTTTAATGATATTAATTATTTTACATATAAAAACAAAGTTTTTGTGAAAGATAAAGAATTTATGCTGAAATACTATATACGCTCTTTAAAAACATTGTAACTCTAATGGGTTTTTATATTATTACTTTTATATAATCTTTCGTTATCTTTTTGCGAGTTGCATTTTGTTGTTACTTTATAATATCTTTCTTTACATCTGTAGCATTTATTTTACAATCATTACTTTTGTACAGGAAAAAGCTTCCTACTCTTACTTTTGAAATATTATATCTCTTTGTAACAATTTTTGAGACGTTTTGTTGAAACTAAATAACTACTTTGATGATTTTAAGCAATATGTTTTCAAAGACTACTTTTTTTTATCTATCTATCCATTGGAAAAGAAAACGTAAGATACTCAAGATTATTTTATGCTTTTTTTCCAAATAAAATTCTTTAAATGTGAACGAAAGTATTGAATACATGTTTTATACATTATATACAAAGAAATAATATTTTGCGAATTAAGGTATCCGACTACGTTCGAAACCGTAATTTTAAAAAGGCGCATAAATGGATAATTTTCATGATATTTAGTGTCACTTAGATAAGAATGCATGTATAAAATTGTTTTAAGGACATTTTGACAAAACAAATTATTTAAATACAATATTTCAGCAAAAAATTAACTTAGAATAACCTTTTTTCAAAATGTTCTCCTTTTGTGAAAAATGCTTCTATAATAATGATACTTTGCCTGTATATAGCTCAAACCTCTGTACAGTGGCTCATCTACGAGTTTTGAAAAATTCACATTACTTTCAGAGTTACAACCAATTAAAATATTTATTTGCATTTTTTTCTTAGAATTTCTCCCCTCTGTTGTCGTAAAACATGGATAAACCCTCTTCTAAGTTATATATTTTAAAGATTCTAGTTCAGCCTCCCTCTGAACAGAGGTTTGAGCTATATACAGGCAAAATATTATTATAATAGAAGCATTCTTCGCAAAAGGAGAATATTTTGAAAATGGGTCATTCTTTGTTCATTTTTTGTCAAAATATTGCATTTAAATAATTTTTTACTGAAGTAATAGTATTCTTAAAACATTTTTATATACATTTTCTAATCTAAATGACACTAAATATCATAAATATTATCCATTTATACGCTTTTGCAAAATCACGGTTTCGAACGTAGTCGGATATCTTAAACTTTTTGGGAGCTTTTATCGTTGACACATACAAATTTCGCTTTTTTAATAAAACCTTTTATCAGTAATAATGCCATACATATATATTTCTTCTTCAAACAGCTTACCTTAAAACACACATACAACCTAAGGACTATATGGAATGTAAGCTCTTAATTTCTTATGAATTCATGCAGTTCGCTTAAAAATCTGATAATTAATTTTGAGAAAGTTAAAATAAAAATAAATTCAAATTCTAAGAAAGTACTAAATGAAAAAAAAAATAATTAAAGTCCATAATAATTTAGAAAGCAATGTTAAAATACGTAAGCAAAACATTTAAATATAAATAGGAAAATGTGTTCTAAATATGTTACGGTACATTTGCCCACCAACTTAATCTTCATTGCTTTATGCTCGCGTGTGTATGTTTCAGTTCTTTATAATACATTAATTGAAACTATGTGCGATAAATAATATATTAAATTTAAATATTAAAATATGTTTTCTTATTATATTTTTGCATAAATAAAAAAACATATTTTACTTTCATCATTTTGTATGAGTATGTATTTAAATAAAGCTTCTAACTGGTATTTTTAAAAATTTAGCCCTTGGTAAAATATTATAGTAAATATAAGTTAAATATATAAATTATATGCACGTTTTTAGATTCACAAGTTGTTAAATTATATCTCAAATATATGAATTTTGGTTATTATACAGTTTTGGAAATTCGAAGTAAAAAATTTTATCGTTTAATTTTTTTAAAAAAATTATAAAATGAAAATTAAGAAATATTTTTCATTCCAGCGGATTCCTCTAATACTGGGATTGGGATATGTGGTTGGATACTCACTGTACTGTCTATGATCATAGCTGTTGCAACATTCCCTCTATCCATCTTTTTCTGTATTAAGGTATGTATAAAATACAATTACAACGTTCTATTTCTTTTCACGCATTGTAGTGACAAAAAATTTCGTGAACCTACAAATTAAGTTAAAAATCATTGTATTTCGAGTTAATTTGCCCTTACAGCTTTAATAAAAGGTGACGCAATTCCTTTTGAAGCAACAGTAATGTTGAAAGCACCTTTTCCTATGTTGAATGCAAAAGCCCTAATCTGTTTAAAATAGAAATGCGATGTCTATCATGTCTTCAAATATTTGTTTAAGCATCGTTTTAAAATGTATGTGGACTCAATTGAAGATACAGAAATTATAGACTAGAAAAAAATCATGAATATAAAAATTGGTATCTAAAAAGGAGGTTGAACACACACATACCATTATAATTATCAGAGAATATAAAAATATTAATTTTTTAAACAGGGTTTGATGTCAAAATCAGATAGAAAAATGGAAATACATGTAAATAATGTGTGCGATTTTCTAGAATTTCTTGAGCATATTCTAATAAAATTTTCTGAAAAAGTTGGGTTTCCTTTAAAGTGTTTATCCCTGGAAATCTTTGAAATTTTTATGTTATTTTATTTTTTATTGGAATTTCTTTCTGTTATATTGGATAAGAACATAATTTTAAAAAGTATTTCTCTATTTGTTAATAATGTTTTGAGCTGTAATGCACTATAATATTTTCTTGTGACTTTTCTTAAATTTCATAACCAATGCGGGCACTTTTCCATACCAAGAATGATAGTTTGCAGCTAATAAAAGCTTAAAATTTAAATACGGTTTTTTTATATGAGGATGTAAAAGTATTATTTATTGCACACACAAACCCATGAAAATATGAACTTTTTTAATTGTGTTGATTTAAAAACCTATTTCAACACTTCAAGTGATTAAAGATTAAAACCAATTTATATATTAATTTCAGACGCTTTTTCTTGTAAAACATACAAATTTTTACTGAGAAATTTTGTTTTTTTAATTTGCATTTAGCTTAAAATTATTTTCAAGCCACATTTTATACCCTCGTGTTCTTTTATAATGCGACTTTAAAAAGCACTCACTCACTCAAATGGCCCCGATAACCTAGTGGGCATGGTAAAGGATTCGTGAACGGAATAATGTGGCTTCGACCCTAGTAACCCTAAAGACTAGCTGTGTAGGCATGTTAACTCTGTCGTGAGGCTTAAAGTTCTACCGTTGGTGTGGTGTGAAAATTCAGAGAGGGCCCAGGATTCATACCGGCTCAGGATTCGTCACTTTATCATGGTTCAAAATTGAAAGGTCCAATGTTAAAAGCACTCGTGTAGCTTCAAAGAGCAACGTTAATAAACACCCACTCAAGCCACACCTTAAAACTTAAATGTGCTTTAATCTGTCGTAAAGAGACATATTTTCGTATTTTTTAGCAAAATTATAAAACTTTTATAAAGAAAATTTATCATTAATCTGGATGATTGTAAGCCCCTTTATATATATATATATATATATATATATATATATATATATATATAAGATGACAAAAGAGAGTATGAGGTGTCAAGAACACAAGGTATTCTCTAGAAATATTGCGCGCAAATCATTTAAGGTAAAAAAAAAAACTATAGTAAAATGTACTGTTATAAATATAAAAATGCTATATTAGTATAAAGCTAAATTATTTAACTTTTAAAAAAAGGAACAGAAAATATTTTAAAAAGTAGTATAGCTTATAACGTTTCCGCCTCGCAGCTGTTATCGGCGTCTTTGTGGAAATAATCACCACACGTGCAAAGACACCTGTGCAACTTTGAGTTATTGCGTAGTACCATCGACCTTTGACACCACGAGGGACCTTTTCCCCCCTTAGCAGGATGTAACGAGATGCTAAAAGGCGCTGACCCCTGATCCCCGAGAAGAGAGAGGGATAGCCATGGAGAGATGCTTCGAACCTTCAAGTGAGTGGTCGCTGAAAGGGACCCCTCCCCTCACAAACCACTGTTTTGAACTCTAATAATCTTTTAATAAATTTAATAGCTTCAATGTATAATCTGTAAATAATAGATGTGACGTAAATAAACCAAATATTTAAATTAATCAATATCACGCAACCGTTATTTATCTCAAACGTCATAAGCTATCTCTGTTAAATTAAATATTAAATAACTTTCTTACAAAAAACTGTCATATTAATTAAATGAATTATTTATCTTATAGTTAGTTTTCATTTATGATAATTCAACCTGTAAATATTTTATTTCTTAACCCAGATGCCTGCACGTTTTTGAAATAAAATCTATCTTTATTAAATTAAAACTAAGCAAAGCGAGGGAAAAAAACCATTTCAACGAATCCATAAAACGATGGCTTCTCGATTATAATTTTCTTAACTCAAGATACATTTCCGACGAATAACGTAGAAATGCATTATGGTTTTTTTTTATTTGATCGATTTCAAGTTTCAGAAATATGCCGCACAATCCAATTAAGTCCTTCAACACGAAAACAAATCGATTCTTTAATACTTGTGGTTAGTACATAGAAAAAGGTATTATTTCATTGGTAATTGAGGATTTTACAAAAAACTAAAAATCAAAAATAGAACGTTTTCATAAATAGAGATATTCAAATACTGTCAGTATTTTAATATTGATGATATTCTAAATGAGATTTTCTAAATTGAGTTACGTGCATAAGTGCTATATCTTGTTCGTTCTTTTTGATATAAAATTCGAATTTAATCTGGGGTGACATAATGAAAGATTTTGAATATAACTGATGGTGTATAAGATGAAAAATGTTCTAGTATCAAGTAAAAATTAAATTAAAGGCTTTTGTTTCGAGTTTTACATCATATCATCTCGTTTTTTCTTTCTTTTTTCTGCTATCTTTTAAATTGCTTATTGATCAAACCCTGATTTAGTGGAGTACAAATAAACTAGCAGATTTAACATGAGGCATGTTTGCCTCTTCTGAATTTAGTATCATAAAAAGATATAATTTAAAAAAAAAACGAAAATAGTGAAAAATATGGAAATATTTTTAAAAATATTTCATTGGAAGATTAATATAATATTAAACAAATGTTTAATACATGCTTTCAAAACTGTCACATGTGGCTTTTTTCAAAGGAATTTAAAATAAAATATTTTCCATACATATAGAAAGTTTTCAAAAACTATTCAGGTATATTTAATAAAATATTAGCTTCTCACAGTTATTTCAAATACTCGGATATGGATATCATACTTATATAACTATTTTCTCTCAGAGAGTTTTCCACAGTTGATATAATAAAAAAAAACTAATATTATACGAATGAGCTTCAGTTCGTTAAATTAAAAGATTTAAACATTGTATGATTTAAAAAAAAACAAAATTTTCAGCAAGCATGATATTACAACACACTGTTATTCCTTTTATCTAGTCTGTGCCCTTCAAAACATGTTCATGTTCATATACATGTTCATGTAACCCGATGTATATAACTCTCGCATCTCCTATATGTCCTAATTTAAAATATTTTTCTTATAATAGTGTTATGCTAAACAGTGGCGTAACGGAGAACTCTTGGGTCCCCCCTGCAAAGTCAGGTTAGGGGCCCCCCATGCTGAATTTTACAAAGGCCTGAATTTTACACTTACGTCAGTCAGGCTTTGGGCCCCTTTAGAACCCTGGGCCCCCCGCGATGTAGGTGCGGGGGTGCACGTTACGCCACTGATGCTAAAAAAGTAATATAAAAAATTAAGTCAATTCTACATAGGTCAACAAAGAAAATTTTTATTTCAGTTACTTTTTTATTAAATAATTACAATTAATATAACTATGTATATACATATGACAGAATCACAATATTGAGTGACAAAATAGAAAGCGATTTTCCTTGCAATTTTCTATTTTCCTTCTTATATATGGTGTTGGACAATTATTTTTGTTTGTTACTATTTATTCATTAATTAAATTTAATTATTCCAATAAAATAGTATAGTAAAAGGAAATCACATTCTCAAAAATTAGGACATCCCTGGTGGGAATTCAATCTATGACCTTTAGATTAGAAGTCCAACGCGCTATTCGTTGCTCTACAGAGACACAACGAGCGATTTTCCTTTTTATATATGGTGTTGGACTATTATTTTTGTTTGTTGCTATTTATTCATTAATTAAATAGAATTAATGAATTAATATTTGAAAAAAACTTTATTTACATCAAGCGTCATCCACTACAAACTTAAAAATGTATTTGAACTTGAGTGGATGTAAATAAAAAGTATTTTGTTAACGAATTAAAATTTGAACAAGATATATATATATATATATATATATATATATATATAGAGAGAGAGAGAGAGAGAGAGAGAGAGAGAGTACTAATAGTGAGAATAGAAAAACAAACTGCTAATGTTAAAATAAATTTTAAAATGCATCTTGCAAAAAATTTTATAAAATTTCAAAAAAAAAATAATGCCAAAACTGAAAAAGAGGTGATACACGATATTAAAATGGTCATTTGTGAGAAGAGACAGTTTTTGATCCATACTTTCGAAAATTGCTTCCGTAGTATTAAGCAAGTTTCACGAATATTTAAAATGATTTAAAATATTAATTTTAAAGAAATCCAGAATCACATTTTTAAGCATATCGTTGAGCCTTATAATCTTTTTTTTTACTTTTATTTAACTCTATTAACTTTTTCCCGTTCAGGTTGTGCAAGAGTACGAAAGAGCCGTTATATTCCGTCTTGGGCGTTTGCTGCATGGTGGATCTAAAGGACCTGGTAAGATTTTATTTCTCTTTTAAACTTATTTGAAATGTCACCCACGTGTCATAGGTATAAGTATCTGAAGTGTAAGTCTTTTTTTTTAACTTTTCTTTCATACTTTAAGACATCCGACTACGTTCGGAAACTTAACTTTAAAAAAGCACATAAATGGATACTTTTAATGATATTTAATGTTACTTAGATTAGAATACATATATAAAATTGTTTTATGGACATTATGACAAAAATATTTAAATACAATATTTTGGCAAAACATTAACTTAGAATAACCTTTTTTCAAAACGTTCTCCATTCATAAAAATTGCTTCTAAAATAATAGTATTTTGCTTATATAAAAGTAAAGACTTCTCCAGAGAGTCTGGACTAAACATTTTGAAAAATTTACATTATTTTCAGAGTAACCACCAATTGAAATAATTATTGGCGTTTTTTTTCTTAAAATTTCTCCCCTCTGTTGTAGTCAAATACCGATAAATCCACTTTTAAGTTATATATTTCAAAAATTCTAGTTCAGCCTCTGTACAGAGGTCTAAGCTATATACAGGCAAAATATTATTATAACAGAAGTATTTCTCATAAAAGGAGAATGTTTTGAAAATTGGTCATTTTATGTTCCTTTTTTGTCAAAATATTGTACTTAAATAATTTTTATTATAATAATATTTTTTTAAAAACAATTTTATATACGTTTTCTAATCTAAGTGACACTAAATGTTATCCATTTATACGCTTTTGCTGAATCACGGTTCTGAGCGTGGTCGGATACCTTAAAAAATAAAGTATTATAATGAAATTAAATTATCTTATTTACAAAATTAAAACTACAATGGAAAAAATGTTTAGTTTGGAAATGTGGATGCAGTCTTAGAATTTTTGCGTGTTTTAGTATTATGAGCTCATCTATTATTCAAAATATACTAAATAAACAAAATACCTCGTCCATATGGTTAATGAAATGTTTCTAAAATTACATACATAAATATTCATATGTCTTTTACATGGGACAATTTTAAATATTTCATTAAACGCTACAAGTTATTTCGCCTTTTGCATAATCTATTATTTAGAAAACTCGGCTGCAATTTCCTGTGTCATCCAGAAAGACAAGTTTTAATAATTAAGATTCCTTTTTAAAGTTCGGAAATTCAAGAACATGATTATGAGCAATAATGGAAGATTTTCAAGTCTCCAACAAACTGCATAATAACTTGAAGATAATAAAGTAAAAATGTACAAAATGAAGCGAATAAAAATATATTTTGCTATTTTAGCATAATGATTCAATAATTGACGATCAAATGGTGCAATATGCATAATTTATAAACAATGTATTTAAATGTATCTAAACTAATAAAAATATTATGTATGAATTTATGTAGGCATATTTTTCATCTTGCCATGCATTGAGAACTATACTAAGGTGGATCTCAGAACTCTGACATTCGATGTACCTCCACAAGAGGTAAAAATAATTTTCTTATTTTTAATTAGTTCAATTTAGTTTCATTTAGGTTACCTGTAAAGTTATTAACCATAAAGTCCTTAGCCAGTTAACTGTAATTGACCAGTATACTTGTCGTGGAGATGTTGGAGGTTTTTGTCATGACGAGTGCACACGCCATGCGTAAAAAGTAGTGGCCATTGGGTATTTAAATTACAGTTTTTGAGAAAAGCAAAAATTATTCTTAAATTTTAAAATGTTTAGAATATTTTAAAGCCGGACCGTATTAAAACAAAAAAAAAATATGAAAAACTTAAGACGAATGAAAAATCAGTGAAACAGGGCATAAATTCGCATAACGAATTTATTTATGTGCGATGATAATGTTTTTAGATGCTAGCCTAAAGGGGGGATGGCAAAAGTCGGAAAGTTTATTTATAATAGGGTTCCTTTATTAACGGTCACCCATGGCTCAAATGTGTGGCGTCGACCAGGAGCTGAACCCCTTTAAAAACTACTGGCCCTAAGTCACCAAGCTATCGAGTGGTGTAAATGCCAATTTTTCATGTTGGAACCATGTAATTAACATTAGAGTAATGGCCCAATGCCGTGCTGTCAAAAGAATAATTATTTTATTGGGGTGGGAAATTCAAGGATGCTTTCTGGTAAAAAGACTCCAATCAACCCTATAGCAATCCATGACTTCCTTAGTTTCAAGACAGGTAGAAAATATTTTTTTCAGTAAAGAAGGAAATAAGTCAGAGAGTGTTTAGGTCTTTCAGCTTGGGAATTTTGACGGTCTCTAAAATTCATATATATCCATAAAAACTCCTATATGTATATAATATATGTTTATGTTAACCAAATAAATAATAATTAGAAATAAAGTGTGTGTGCAGTTTTATAAAATAAACCCTCTGTCTGGTCCAATATTTTAACAGCGATTCTTACTCTGCGATTGACGAGTATACTCGTCATCGCTCAATTTCAGCGACACACATAATAGTGCGCTCTCAAACGGGGGCGTCATAGTTAAGTGTTTAAATATGATTCCATTTTTATTCACAAATTTCCAATACAATTATGATCATGTTAAATCCTAAAATGGGGTTCGTTTTATTATATATTTTATTGTGTATTTCGAAAGTTAGATTTTACCTTATCAGACTCAATGTTTCCATGGAAATTCAAAAATTGAGAGTTTGTTTAACAAAAAGAGAAAGAAATATAACACATATTATTTTGTTTCTCATTGTTAAAAGTTTAATTAAAAAGTGTGTGGAGAAAATATTATTGCTTATAAATCAAAAGTACGATAGTTTTTAAATATTTATTTAAACTAAACTAAACTCAGTAGCGCAACAGCTCATGAGGGCCAAGGTCTACTGTGTCCATCTCAGTATACGTGACCATTGGGCACTAAGGTGCCATGAGCGAATGTCCCGATCAGGTGGTCAGTCTGAAACGAAACCCCGAGTGTTTAGTCCCCAAGAAACCTTTTGGTACTCATTTATCAACCCATTGAAGAGATAAAAGGCTGAGTCGACGTTGTCCAGGCAACGCTTTTCAAATAGTTTTCTAAAGAACAATATTTCCTAACCAAAAATTTCCTAAACTTTAATTTCATAAAATGGAGAATTTTCCCGAAATTTAATTTTTGTATAACTGTTATTTAAGTTATCCACCCTTGTTAGTTTATCATAGAATAAAATTTATTATTTTTTTTTTAAAAAAAAGAGATCCAGTTTTTTATTTCTAAGTTTTTAAACCTCTAGATATTTTGTAAAATGTGCTAAAATATCAATTTGTCAAAATATAAATAAGCTTGTCTTTAATAAATAAGTAACTTTTTTTACTACTAATAATAACAATGCAGCTGAATTTTTTTCTCCTGATTCGATGCATACAAATATTGTTTTCACCAGGTATTGACTAAAGATTCTGTGACAGTATCAGTCGATGCTGTTGTGTATTACCGAGTACACAATGCAACCGTTTCCGTAGCTAATGTTGAAAATGCTCATCACAGCACCAGATTACTTGCCCAAACTACCCTTCGGAACATGCTTGGAACCCACAACTTGCACGAGATCCTTGCTGACCGTGAGACAATTTCAAATACTATGCAGGTAATGTTTAAATAATTTAGATTAACAGTAAATCTGGAAACATTATTAAATTTCGTTCTCTTAAGGTATCTAACTACCCTAAAACCATGATTTTTTTCAAAAATTGGCAAATTTTGTTATGACTTTATTTTATAGACCATTTTATTAACTTAATAACAATACCAAGTACTTTATTTTCCCTCCACTAGAACAAAAACTACGAGCGTTTTAGTAAAAGCAAATGCCATAACTTTACACAAGATGTCAAACTTTAAAATGCGTTTTACTCGAAATGTGTTTTTTTCGAAAAACTCAAACGGGGTGCTCAAGAAGCTCAAAAAGTTTTGAAAATAATTAGCTGAAATTTTTTGCTTATGTTCTGCATAACAGTAGACGTGTTTTGATCTTCAGATTTATCTATAACTGTTTTATTTCAAAATTTACAGTTCTTTATGTGAATATAGTCAATGCTTTTTTAAGCAATTTCGTATAATGACTTAGAAAAAGTGCTCTAGTTTTTGTAAAAATTAAAATATCTCTTATCGTGAAGGTCACTTCAAACAGGAATATCAAAGTAACACATCAAAATTGAAAAATTGAGAATTTGGTTATAAAATCTTTGCACAGAGCGGGCCCCGTTTATGTAATTTTTCGTACATTTTTACTAGTTTTTTCCCATTTTAATAATAATAATTTTTTTTCTTTTACCAATTTTAGGATATTTTCTTTAAAATATACTAAATAAATATAAAAATCACAAAAAGATCTCCATATCTCTTTTTTTTTCAAAAAAAAAGTTGTCGCAAGTAGTCGGATACCTTAACTAATACTCAAAATTTAATTATGATATAGAACTGTACTTTTTTCCCCAGTAGTAGAATACTAAAACTATTTCTAAAAATATCTCGGTAATTTAAAGAACTGGGAAAAAAGTTCATGAGAAAGACAGAACTTTCTGAAAGTAAGAACAACAAAAAAATATATAAAATATTACAATATTTTTTTATTAATTTTGAAAACTACTTGAATTAATGAATTCCCACGCTTCTAGTTTTATGTAAAAAGATTTTCCGTCAAAGTCAGTAGGTCTGTCATAGTGCTGTGCTTCTTGAACGTCATAATTCTTATTTTTGAACCTACCAAATCTTCGCAATATCATACTGTAATGGATGGGCTGTCCATATATCAGTGAACGAGAGTTTGAAGGAAGATTAGCCATAGTCAAAACAAATACAATTTATTAACAATTCTCAACAACCTAACAAATCTCAACAACACAAGTTAGGAAATGCACCATTAGATAAATACTGGGAGTAAAATCGAGGAAGACGGTATAATTAATATTTTAATTATAAATTGAATAACTTACTCTTGCGACGTCTTAGCCATACACATTCCAAATAATTGAAGTAACGTTTTAATCTACTTCAGGCCGTCAGTAATCCAATTTAAGTATCAAATTTACCAAATCGTCAATCTTAAATATTAAACAAATAATCTACGAATCACTCTCGACTAGCTTTACGTTAATCACTACCTGCTATCCTTTAGCTCCTTACATCTCTCTCCTTCGAACCTGAAAGCTAATGCTTATATATAATCCTTGACTTGTATAAGTCACGTCTTCTTCGGGAGAATGTTTTCAATAGTATAATATTTAAAGAAACATTTTTAACCGAAGAGGATTAGTAGGAGGTTCGTGAATATACCCGTTAAAATATCATACAACAGAGCTTCTAAAGCTGTACACATGATCCGGTTAAAGTCTGCCTCAGACTTTTTGATACGGAACTAGAAGTAAAGGATGGTTTTAGTCTGGTAGTACTTGTACATAATGATACGATATTTTAGTACAGGTTTCAATACTCAGTGTTCTACAGTAAATCTCTTTCTTTCAAATGTCAAAAATCGTCTGACAAAATATGAACAAACATGCCAACACTAATTGTTTGCGTAGACTGTATTAGTGTGGGATTGGGAAACTTTCGTTACAACCAGATATATTTAAAAAGTAGTAAGGAGTACACATAGTAAAAGTTCTTGCAGTGAAGTGTTATAGATTCGAAATTTCAACTAAGAAGCAACGTAACGCAATTTCTAACGTCCCCCTTCACTCTCAAGAAACCCTTGGGAAAATGAGACGCAAATTTTGAGCGTTTCAGAAATTAAAATTAGAATTTTAAAATAACACCACTCTCCAAAAGTTTACTTCAATAGTATTTTGATTGTATAGAGAAGGGATGGCGAACCCCAGCGGCACGCGACACAATATTTTGAGCACTCTACAGAACAAAACGGTTTGGATTTTAATTCAAAATAACAATGTTCAATATGAAGTATTACGAGAAACGTAAGTGATCAGCGAGTTTTCAGCGAGATTTTCTCACTTAAAAGAATTATCGAAAACGCTCAAGTTTTTTTATGTGCCTTGATGTGACTTCATTTAATAAACTGAAGTTGTCCCAATTCTATTGGTTGTAAATTGAAAATTTTGAATTTCAACTCTGATTGATTGCAAGTCTAGTTCTCAATATGGATTCAAAAATTTGTTGAAAAAAAGGAGACAGTTGGAATTGTGGATTAAAACAGAAAGATATTAACAAGCAATATAAGTTAAAATGCTGGTAATGTAATTTTGGAAACATGGAATTCGATTTCAGATACATTTAGCTGTTTGAAAAAAAACTGGTCTATGCTATTTTAACCATATTTTCATCTACCTATGCCTGCGAGTCATTATATTCAGAGATAAATAACATTAAAGACTCACAAACCCCGTTTGGAAGATTACTCCAATTCAGCTTGCGTTCTGTGGTAAAAGTAACATCTTACAATTCTAAGTTATTTGTCATCTAATCTACCACAATAGAATTCACACTAATGTTACTTGTTAATTTGAATTACACTTATAAACAAAACATTTACTACTATACTGTGCAAAATGTATTTTTTCTTTGTAATTGAAAAGTTTTGAGCTGTTGGTATTTAGTTTTATTCTTTTCTCAATAATCACAAGTCAAAATTATTTGACGGCACGTATATATCTCCTAAATCATTTTTAAAGAAAAAATGGCACGTTGATGAAGAAAGTTTCACCACCCCTGGTATAGAGGGAATCATAACGCCTATTTTGCTGTAAATTCAGTTATCCGTTAAGATAAGCAGCAAGCAATTTAAGCCCTGTGTGTATAGATCACGTTTTTAACTATCAAATGATTAATTTATTTTTATTCATTAAACCTAACTTGACATTTCCTTCAAAATTTCATTTTGCAGGTTATTATTTTATCTTCAAAATAATGAAAAAAAGTAATGTCAACAAAAAGAGAGTAATTAATTAAGCGAGTGTGGGGAGAACCTTGAAAAAGAATGATTGATTTTTAAATTTGCTTAATTGTGCTGAGAACATGTCTTTTAATTAAAATACTCAAATCTAACATTGCGAATTAATTTATGTTAGTCTTCTGTAATTAATTTCATTGTAAGTATACAGTTTAATGAAAGCAATAATTAAAGTTAATTTCGACTTACAGTGGGCCACAAAAGTGTTCCTACACTTGCAATTTCTTATAAAATTAAATGTTTTCAACTAAAAAAAATTAATATATTGTAATTAAATTAATATGTTAAATACGAGTATGCTTAACAGTTGTTGTGGACACTAAAAGATACCCTACTGTGTACTAAATTAAGAAAGAATTACAATATATAAAGTTAAGTTGAGATTTTTGTTAAGTGTACGAAGACTTTTGTGGCGTAATTTTTAGTAGCTTTTTGATGATTTATTTTTAAAAAAATATAGTTATGCTATTTTTAAAAAATTAGTTATGTCATTCCATTAAGAATAAGTTGCAGATATCATAAAAAAATTACAATATATTAATTTTTATTATTGTAATTTTATTATTGTAATTAGTTTATTAATTGTAATTAATTATTAATTGTAATTAGTTTTTATTACTCGAAAACATTAAATTTTATAAGAAATTGCAAGTGTACGAACACTTTTGTGACCCACTCTGTACGTAGATATTTATTTTCTGAATTCATACATATGTTTTAAAATAAGTAATTCTTTTTTTGTGTTTGTGCTAAAATACTTAATAATAATGACTGTAATATTTATTTATTTATTTACTTAAAAGTATTCAAATATTTCTGAAATGATAACATTTTCATACAAAAGCAGATGCAGACGATTTTATTCTTGTTGCAGACTATTTTGCTCTTGTTGCAGACGATTTTGTTAACAATGCAAGACCTGAATTTAATAAAAAGTCTAAAGGAGAAATTTTATAAAAACAGGCAATTAAATAACACCTATACAAAAGAAATTTATTGTAGAGGATTTCAGCAAAAGTATTTTATTTAGTATAATGAGGCTGGTATTTTTCGAATATTCACTTAGACAGAAAACTAGTGTTATTAGATGATTACACAGAAATTCGAAAAGCAGCTATAATGTTTTATTAAAAATTCATGACTGCAGTAGAATAAAGTAAAATTATGCCTCACAAGAGAATATGAATTATTCAGAATGTAATTTATTGAGCTTGTTTGTACCAAGCAATTCTCATTAATTAAATAAAAAATTTTTAGTCTATTATAATATTTATAGAGCATGAATAATAAATTTCTGTTATTTATTCATAACATTTTTCGCTAAATATGCATAAATGCAATGTATTGCTTTTTAACTCTAATAATTCTTTTAAAAAACACAAAATAAATTCATTTAGCACATTTATGTATGTATAAATAATTTGTGATAAAATTAATCTTTCCTGATAACCAACACTTTCATATTGAATTAAAAAAAATTTCTGTAGGAAAATTTTTAAAATCTGAAAATATAAATTAAGTATGCGTTAATTATAAAAGAAAAAAATACTAAATATCATATTTCAGCAATATTTTAGAATTTTAGATTTTAATTAAAAATTATACACTGATGGCCACCGTAAATGCAACACCCTGAAGGAAGCATGCAAATAACATGAAATTTACAACGTGCATTAGTGGAGGTGAGATATGCAAATAATTAGAATTTCAGCGCAGACACACATCACGCGCGCCTGTGGCGCTACCTCAAAGCGCTATTTAAGGCTTGGAGATTTCAACGATTTCAAGTTCGGCAATCGTGTTTTTCTTGTGGTTTTTTCGAAAAACGATCAGTTATGTCTCGTAGAAAACAGCGATCAGCATTTGATCAAGTATCCGAGTTCGACAGAGGAAGGATAGTGGCCTACCGAGATTGTGGATTATCTTTCAGGAAAATCGGTAGTCGTGTTGGACGAAACCAAACAACTATAATGCGTATATATGACCGTTGGATGCAGGAGGATACGACGGACCGACGTGATCGATCGCATCCACCTCAATGCACCACTTCACGTGAGGACAGGCAAATTGTGCTCATGGCAGTGACAGATCGCTCAGTCACATCACGAACCGTAGCACAGCACATTGAGTCTGTAACGCATCATTCAGTGTCTGCGCGTACCATTCGACGCCGTTTACAGCAAAGCGGTCTGTCCGCAAGACGTCCATTGCTTGGTCTACCCTTGACGCAGAACCACAGACGTCTCCGCCGCCAATGGTGCAATGAAAGAAGGAAGTGAGCAGCAGAATGGAGTGAAGTTGTCTTTACTGATGATTCACGCATCTGTCTGCAACACCACGATGGTCAAATTTGAGTCTGGAGACACCGTGAAGAAAGGATGCTGAACAGCTGCGTTATACACCGCCACACTGGTCCTGCACCGGGTATTATGGTATGGAGCGGTATTGGATATCACTCTCCGGGGTGTTGGAGCCAGTTGTCATTTCTTACCTACAGGGCTTGACCATAGGCATATTTCAACAGGATAATGCGTGACCACACGTGACACGCATTGTCCAAAGGTTCTTCGTCAATCACCAGATTGAACTGCTTCCCTAGCCGGCTCGCTCTCTAGATCTTTCGTCGATAGAAAACATGTGGTCCATGGTTGCTAAACGATTGAATCAGATTACACCCCCAGACCAACTTTGGCAACGTGTGGAAGCTGCTTGGTCTGCTGTACCCCAAGAACACATCCAAAGTCTCTTTGAATCAATGCCGAGGCGTGTGGCAACGAGGATCTCCAACAATGGTGGATACTCTGGCTACTGATTCTGGCTGGAACCACACTTCACAGAAGTCTATAAATTTAATCATTTGATACTTGGTCAACATGTTATTCACGAAATAAATTTTGTTGTACTATCTCTTGTCTTTCTTGGTGTTGCATTTACGGTCGCCAGCAGTATAATTTAATCACATTTATGACAACTAAAAAGGGATTTTAAATTGAATCAATTTTTTAGCATTTATATATATATATTTATATTATATGTAAAGTTCAGCTTTTTCTATTAGATTTAAAGCAATTTAGTATCTGATTAATGATTATATACGTAAGCATTATTAAAAATTAATGAATTGAAAATCATGTGATTATATAATAATCTAAGACAATTTTTCGATTATTTAGAAATTCAGTTAAACCTTATTCAATCGCAGTTTTTCTTTGAAACCTGGTCTTTTTAATACGAATTTAAAAATCTTATTGTTTGCTGGTAATTATCTGTTTACTATGATTTAATTTCTTTAAAAAAAATTTTTTTTGGTGTTTAAAATAAACAGCCAAATATTTTCTTACTGTGATGATATTTTTACAAAAAAAAAGTATATACTTAAAATATGTAATTGTTTATGTTTTAATGTCTAATTACACCGCATAATATAGATCCTCTCATCAGCTGTCAACTAAAACGTTTTGTGGATGCTCATGTCGACCCTTTTGAGAGGATTATATTTATAAAATTACGTGAATGTATCTTTATGAAAACAGGAATATTATACACCGTTAAAGCCGGTGAATAAAACACACCTTTAACACAAAAAGTAAGATTGAAATTTACGGGTGCGTATTATAAGCTGGGTATAAAAATGATACCCTTAAAAATAAAAAAAAATTAAAATTAAAAAATTAGACTTCTACATAAATTAGAATATTGTTTATTTAAAAAAAAGACATACCTAATGAACTTAAAGGAATATCCAATGAACGTATACAATTTTTCAAAAGCCTGGTATAATATTTCGACCAAATGTCTTCAAAACATAAGATCATTACATCCGAACGTTTCAGGTTTCTTCGTAAAGAAGGTGTACGTCATATGGCGAAATCGAATTTTATGGTACTCATTTTCATGTCATTATTATCAAACTTGGCCTATTTATTTCAGAATTGTCTTGATGAAGCTACGGACCGTTGGGGAATTAAAGTGGAAAGAGTCGAAATGTAAGTTTTGTTTACTAATAAAAATACAAATTGCTTGAAATATTGAAATGTATGAAAAATTAGTAGTAAATTAATGAAACATCATAATCAAAGATATAAATGAAGATAAACTGCATTTAAATGCTTTTATTAAAATTATTTACTTTCAAAAAACGTGACACAATACATTTCTACTTTTTCTTAAATAGAATCCATTCTTGATTCTTTTTAAATAGAAGAGTTCCCTGATTTAAGTATCAAATATATATTTCACTGGAATATTAACATAAATATATTTGATTATGTTTTTCCTTTTCATATGAATAAATCGGATTATTTTGTGTATTAACTAAATGCTTCATTTCTTATGCAAAATTTATGAATGCTTTAATCGTGTCAAAAATTTATTATTGCTAAATATGTGACGAATCTGTACGGAACCTTTCCACTAATCTTCTTAGGCGTCTTTTTGGGGAATATAAATTCGCGTTTATTTCCAATCAACTCCAAAAAGATGAACGGGATATTCAAATTAGATAAGGTATTTAAGTCGAGCGTTGTGAGATAGCAAAGGAGATGATGGAAGGCTATTGAGCCAGCAACTTTAAACGCATTTTTAGAAGATTCAAGGAGATTAGATTCGTGAAGACGTCGTGCTGCTAGACGTACCAGAAATCTGATATAAGCCAGTGGTAAATATAACTTACGTACGCTTAAAATAAGCGTCAGTTTAAGCGACTTAGTGAAAGTTAATGAAAGTTAAGAATTCGAGTACGTGTATTTCTCGGATCTCCTATTTCGGTAGACCTTACTTGATCTTGAGCTTAATTATTAATTAATTGCATTATTAGTAATTTAATTTAATATAAAAGTAAATCCCTTTAAGTGACGTAACATAATAGTATTCTATGTTATCAGAGATTTTTTTGAGAAAATTATAATAATAAATAAATATTATTATTATTCAAAATGGCTCTTAGTGGTTCTTTGCCTCAAATTAATCTTGGTGTTCAAGGTGAGACTCAGGGGGGTCTCCACAAATAAACTTTTAATTTTAAATTAAAGTAGAAAACTACTTACTTACGTATTTTGAATACTTCTAAACTTTAAGATCAAGTTATTATGAAGAAATGCATTTTACTAGCATAAACACACAAATCTGAGCTAACTATGGGAATTTCTTTTTCTTCTGTTTAAATATATATATATATATGTGTGTTTCTATTTTAAATCTTATATTAACCTTTATGCAAAGTTCTGACTTAATTGTTTTACATAAATCTTTTGATCTATTTTATTTTATTTTGACATACTTAATAATTTACAACCTATTTTAGCAAAGACGTGCGTCTCCCCGTTCAATTGCAAAGAGCAATGGCCGCAGAAGCCGAAGCTGCCCGTGAAGCTAGAGCTAAGGTAGGCATTTCAACACAAAATTTTTAATACATTTATGCGCAAAAGTAAACTTATAAACTTAAAATTAACACCGGAGAAAAGAGTTAACAGAATTTCAGCACTGAGCTATTTTTTTTTGTTATATTGTATAATACAATTATATATATGCAATTTAATTCCAACATATAACTAAGAATTTAAAATAAATTTTTTAAAATTGTTATTACGTTTAAATGAGTTAATGTGTCAAAAATATAACAATAATGGAAATGAAAAGGTATTTTAAAGGAACTTTGACCCCAAAAAATCATGTGGTCATATTTTATTTAGATACATGACAACAACAAATATGTTCTAGTTAAGAAATCAAATTGTTTCGCTTGAACAAATAAATAATTTAAAGAACTTGAATAAAAAATCTTTCGCAATTAATCTTAGAAGCTATTATGGGATGCATCAATTAAAAATGGCTTAAAGCAGTGGTTCTCAAACTTTCAACACTGGCGCCCCCCTTTTCGATCACAATTTCTTTCACGCCCTCCCCTTATACATTAACAATGTACTGAATGCAATAGTAATGCACTTTGACGCTAAAGTTACAATAGGCGATCTTAATTATAAACCATACAAATTAGTAACATAAGTAATAAATTTTGTATACTACTTTTAAGCAAAATAAATAAATAAATAAAATAATAGGATAATTATTATGTTATTTTTCCTTTCTCTAATTTTTAAATTGAACATATTGCAAAATGCGGTGGCTGCTTAGAAGACAAAATATAGATATCTGCTAAATATAGAA
Source organism: Trichonephila clavipes (assembly GCA_019973935.1). Classification (NCBI taxonomy): domain Eukaryota; kingdom Metazoa; phylum Arthropoda; class Arachnida; order Araneae; family Nephilidae; genus Trichonephila; species Trichonephila clavipes. The sequence continues at coordinate 53,716 of BMAU01020228.1, read as the reverse complement.
AAAGAACTCAGAGGGTCAATTTCTAATAATAAAAGCATTCCTTATAAAAACTTTGCTTTCCAAGACAAGCTCATGGACGTCTTTAATACTTATTAAACTTGTTCTTAATTTAGTATTAATTAATTAATTATAAAATATTCTGTGCAGCACTGATACATTAAAAGTATACCGGCTGAAGTGCCCGCTCTTTGCTCGAGTTCACATTTATAAGAAAATAAAACATTATTGATATAATAGACGAATTGTAAGGGAACCACAAAGCCAAGGGCTCGACAATGTTTACAAAAACGTAAAATGATTTTAAAATCGTTGCTCAAATTATAATTAGTTTTAAGCGAATTGTAATTTTAAGCCTCACAGAATTAGCATTTATAATTGATGTTAAACAGTAGCGCACACAGGAATTTTTCAAGGGGGGTCCGGGGTGGAAAGTTCACCAATCTTGTATCAGGTTTCTTTTGATTTTGTCGATTTTCGGGAACAAAACACAGTAAAAAACTAATTCTTGAATAAATAATTAGCATTAACTAATAAAATTAATCATTAATAACAAATACTTAACTAAATTTTGCGTACTATAAACTTAGAATTATAATCAATCGGAAAAAAATCAAGGGCTTTGGGGGGTCCGTACCCCCTTGTGTGCGCCACTGATGTTAAATAATGATCAATAATATAAAATATCGATGAAGAATAATTGCATTATTTTTAATACTTAAAGTGAAAAGAATTCAACATGTTTTAACCCGGGAGCAGGCGCGCACTCGGTACGGTCGGGGTTATTGAGTCACCCCAATCCTTTTTTTTTATAATTATTTTATTGTACACGATACAAATCATGATTCCAGTAAATAATTTAACTAAGAGAAAGTTTACTTACCTACTTTCAAGGACTTTTCAATTTTTCTTTGGTAATAAATAAACAGTTTTGCCAGAATTGACGATTTCGTAATCTGTGTGTCCCGCGCGACCACTTCCGGGTAAAAAGTATATTCATTATGATAATATGTATGTTACTGCTAAAAAATTGTGTGAAACGTTTTTCGTTATGCTTTATACATTGAGAATATTTATAAAAATATGTCTTGGCCAAGTAATCCTTCATGAGAGATAGTGTGTGTGTGCTCTCTCCGTGGTTTTCCAAATATCATAAAACTCTTTTGCATGAAAAAAAGCGCAACAGAGAACACGTAAGAGAGGGGTCTTAACTAACTGTACCAATAACTTAGAAGGTCAAACAGATTACAGCTATAATGTGCAGTATTTCAAAAATAATGACAGTGATGAATTTTTTATGTTCCTAAAGTTTTTCGATTCTGGGTCCGGGATCTGGTTTGTCTCTGAAAGAGTAGTATGTTAGAGAAGTTAAAAAAAGCGTAGTAAAAAAATCTCTCATCACGGGATGACAGTAAATCAAATAAAAGTTTTTTATTTGGTTATAGGATCAAAGATAGCTAATTAGGTATTGAAGAAGTTTTTATTTTTGATGGCTTAATATCGCCTATAAATTATATCAGAGTAAAAGTGCATTTTTTGTTATGTCTGAAAGTATTTTGTTTTAATTCATTCCAGTAAACTAATTATTTTTTAAATCTTTTATTTTCGATATGCTCGCGCCCCCCTCGTAAGGTCATCGCGCCCCCCAGGGGGGGGGGCGCCCCACAGTTTGAGAAGCACTGGCTTAAAGAATTACAAATATGAATTCTTAAGTCGTATTGCTAGACCCGTTACGTTTATTACAACTTGATTTTTTCATAGATGTAATTATTGATTGGGAAGTGTGAATATTTATATCATGTTACATAATTTAAATGTTATATAACGCCTGTGAGGTTTAAGATGTGATATAAGAATTCCTATCGAAATGCAATTTGTATAAATAAAAAGAGTAATTGCTAATAGTTAAGCTCTGTCACATGACAGAAAGATTAAATCCTGTTTCATTTATCGTTTGTCTCATATTTGATATTTCATAGTATATTTTTGTGTTTATTGTTTTTAAATTAATATTATATATAAGTACGTATTAATATATTATTAAGAAAACAAAAAGGAATATGTTCTTTTTAAGAAGTCTGTAATGAATATTTGGTTATTAAAATTAATACTTGAGAAATATCCAATGGATGTTTTGAGGGGGAAAATATGCACATATAAAATCTTACAAAATAATCGAGTCGAGTGAAAAGTGAAAAATTTAAAAACTTATAAAATCTGAGCAGCCACTTTTGATGAGAGGTAATTCTACCTTACACAAATAAAGCAAAGAAAAAATCTATATAAGTTAAATGTTATCTTGTAAAATGTTTCTTGAAATTTTGAATATTTCTCATAGTTTACTTCAAAGTCTACGGGCAATTAATAAAGGGACAACGAAATATGTTTTAACGCAAGAAAACGCTTTCGATGAAATATCAGTTAACACCAAATAATACAGTGGTCCCAACAAACCACCGTGTATTTTCATATATTTTTTTCTCTTAACATGAAACGAAAATTGCTTAATACGAAAAAATTTCAAGGTAAAATCCTAGGAGAGCCCACACCCTTGGCGACAAACCGAAAAAAGCGCCAAGCCAGAACAAGATGGCGCCAAGCGAAACCGACAATGTCGGCAAGGGAATATAGCGGGATAAGGTGGATGCGTAATGAAAATATATGTAAACAATACAGAAAATATAAAAAAACACTTTCTTTCTTAATGCTGATCTTTTCCAAGTGGAGGGTACAGCGTAACAAATTTTAAAAAAGCCTTAAAGGTCTCATCGCTAAGCGAGATATCGTGTGAGCGCCGCCATATTTTTTCTGCGAGGTATAATGGTAGAACATACATTCGGCGTGGCTGGTACGATTTCGAAGAAAGCGTTTTATTGTCGACCCTGTTATATCATGCCAATCATTACATTTAGGACATTCATAACTCGAAGCAATCAATCCTTCCTTCACATACACCATTTAATTAATTCTTTCTTTCCTTTTGCATTCAACAAAGTAAAAAAATCTAAAGTATATTCCCTCACACACGTAGCCAGCCCGTAGCCCAACAACAAAATGAAATTCGAAATAGGCGCCCACAATATGCGAAAATGCTAGAAATAGTTAGGTTTGCCATATGTAGTATTCAAAAGTAGGGTTACCAAGATGGCACAATTATCGCCAACCAAAGTAATTCGCGCCAAGGGTGTGGGCTCTCCTAGGAGTGAATCGATTTCATTTCTGGGAATGAACTAAAACACCGGCAGCGTAGGCGAGATTTAAGAGGGGTGTTTGAGAAGGTTTCTGTATTATTGGACTGTTCTGCTGTATCATCGAAAGAATTCATTGCAGTAAATGGTGATAATGTGTGTTCAGGTCCAATTATGGCAGACAAAGATATTTTCGAGTTTGTTCCAAGCTCAAAAAATATAATTGATGCAGATTCCGACAACGAAAATGAAATGAATAAATCAGCTCATGTTCCCCCTTCTTACGGAATGAGGAAATATCATGAAAAGTATACTTTGTTATTCAGACACACATTTCAGTGGTGAAATGAATAACAAAATGGACGACATGGAACAATTTGTTGACAATTAATTGCTAAAAAAAGACAATGCAAAGAAAAACATAAGATTACTTTCCAAAAACTCAATAAATGCTTTGTTTTTCAAAACACTTGAAAATTTTATTAATTAAATTCATAGCTATGTAAACAAAATGTATTCTAATAAACTTAATTTTGTTGAATATATGTTTTTTATTTATTTGTTTTTGTAATAACATTTAACATGAAATTCTTGTTACACGAAAAATGTTTCAGTCCCCCCGCCCTTAGATTCGTGTTAACAAATTTTCACTGTACTTGAAACTATCACTTCAATTTCTTTGATTTATCTGTGACTTTCTTTCATTCTATTCGGAATAAGCAAACGCACACCATTGTGAACCATGAAATGTGAATAACTAAAATTAAATTATTTCTGCTTGAACTTTCTTCGCTAATATCCATAACTTATATGCAATCACTTTGCATTTTATTGCAGGTAATTGCTGCTGAAGGTGAACAGAAAGCTTCTCGAGCTCTAAAAGAAGCCGCTGAAGTTATTGCCCAATCTCCAGCTGCCCTCCAGCTCCGATACCTGCAAACCCTGAATACCATCTCGGCGGAGAAGAATTCCACCATCATTTTCCCCTTGCCTATTGATTTCTTGAGTCAGTTCTTGCCATCCAGATTGCAGGCCGCATCTGATTAAACGTGTGTGTTAGATTGTGTCTAAGTGTCGCACAAGCTCTTTATGCAATATCTTTTCGATTTGATTTTGATTGGTGATTTCTCCAGTTACAATCACATGTTCCTCGTAATGCTAAGTGATCATAATTAAAATATGTATGCGTTATATATTTAATTAAAGAAAGGGGATTGGGATTAAATTGTGAGTTTTTCTTTAAACAGCAATAATATATAACAAATATTTCAAAAGGAAATTTAGTATTTCAAGGAATTATTTAACAATAATTAATGATCTTTGTAAGGGACATGAAGAAAATTAAATTTATATTTATACCATTGAACCAAAAGTGAAGCAGTCATTGATACATGTTTACAATAGAAATGGCTATAAAATTTGATTTGTAATCTTCAGAATTGCAGTGGGGATTCTCAAACAGAATTAAGAATTTGGAGAAGAAATTACAATAAAAGTTACGAGTATATTACATTTAGAAAATTTCACTAGAATTTATAAAAAACATGTTTTACATTCATGTTCCTATTATTTTTATTTAAGTTTTCGAGTTTTTTTAAATAAAATCATAGATTATCCTTCGTTTTTTTTGGTTGAATTAACAGCGCCCCCCTTATAACCAGGTTTTCATAATTATGATCACTTTGCATCTTATCCTAATTATGTAATAAGTGTGTGCACGCTTTTTAATCATTCCTAGAAAAGTATTACTGACAGTTCTTAAAAGCAACAATTAAAAAATTTTGTTTTAAGTAAGTCTTAAAATAACAAATGTACAAATTTTTATTGAAAAATTCAGAACAAATTTAAAATTTTATATACATTATATACGCTAAAAGGATCAATCCATTCGAAATATTAATTATTAACTTGTTTTGTAAAATGTACTTATAATTATGAACATATATAAATATGTTTGGTTTTACGTCTTATTTTCTATAAAATTTGAATAGTTCTCACATATTCTTATTGTATCCGGTAAATTAAAGATTTTTTTTAAAAATCTTGTTTAAAATCCAAAACTAAGATAAATCAAATAACCTATATGGTTGGTTTCAGAGTCATATTTTTACAAAAATTTCATTCCTCGCTATACAGTAAAGAAAATATCTTGTGGACTCAATCAATTCAGTATGTTCTAGGTATCGAGAGGCTGGTTAAGAAAATATTGTTCATAAGGTAATAAATCACCTTATTCAAACTATGCATAAGCTCACTAAAAGATTAATTTTAATATCAATTTAATATATTTGAATTTTATTTTTATTGAAAGAGTTCCTGATTAAATCTCACGATATGGAAAGAGCGTGTGATAGAATGATACTTCAGCGATGATTTAAAATTACAGTTAATACATTTATAAATGGTGAAATAAATAATAATTGTTTTTTAAAATTTTTTAATTTTAATAACTACTTTAATTTAAAATGTTTTATTTTAATGACTACATTAATTTTTATAAATATGTTATAGCTTCAAATAATAATTGTAATAATTATTGCTTCAAAAATTAAGCAGATATTAAAACATTTTAATTCTATTTTAAGAATATCCGTGAGACTTTCATTGTGTACATATTTATGTTATTCATTTTCTTCATTACCATTTTCTTTAGTTAGAACAAGAATATTTAAACATTCTTTAGTATATCACACACATATTTAGCAAGATAATTCATTTCACTGTTTAAAAATTTCTTCAAGTGATGTACAAATTAAAATGTATGACGAAAATTCTTCCAAAAAGAAATTTTTTTTTTTATTTGTTCATTTCATAATGTTTACGAAACCATGTGTATTTATAATGGAAATATTAATATGTGTATGTGTTTCGAAACTTCATGTTATTTTTCATTTTTGTGAAGAATCATTTCATTTAATCTGTTTCAGGGTTTTTTTTTTTCTTTTTTATGTATTAAACTGCATGTATCAGCATTAATAGAATTCCTAATATTGTTTTCATATGCATTTCTAAATCGTAAACATATTTATACAAAGTAGTAATATTCAACGATTATATTGATAGCATTTAGTGAAAAAATAAGCCTCTTACTAATTTTTTTAAGAATTATTTTTAAAGAATTAATACCACAGTTAAAATTCTTAAATTTAATTACCTTTAAGATGATTTAATAAGAACATATTTAATACGTTAGAAGTATATAATCGAGAGAATGAGAGTTATAAAACTTATTGTTCATTCAAAAATATCTTACTGATCAATTGCGTTTCAGTTTTAATGAACAAATATATTATTACAAATATATATAATTAGTATACTTAAAGTTTAAAGTAACTTAACTCGAGTTTGAATGTTAAAGATTTATAAGATTATTACTCTTGATTATCTTAAGATGCGAAAAATGTACAGGAAATTTATACATGCTTGCTTCCTTTCACACTTTAACTTTATTAAAGTGTATTATGAAGTGAAAAATAAAATCTTTATATTCTGTTAGAATATTAAAATATCTCCCATGATCAAAACCTATTATTAGAATAGTAAAATAATTAATGTTAAAAATAAATCTACAGACATTTTATCTATTATATATTTTATAAAGCATGTTGATGTTAAAAAATTAGATTGTGAGAATAGTTAGAAAGTAGATAAATGTGACAGTATTAATAAAAAAGTGAGGAATATTTTTAAATGCATGTTTACTATCAGTATTAAATTTATATTTAATCTTTAACGTGGGATTTTAAGCAGATTTTTTTATAGTATTACTTTCAAAACTTTAAGCTATATTTTTGTTTTACAAAAATTACTTGCCAAATTGTAATTCAAAAAAATTTCTCTTTTAAAATTTGATTTAAATGGTGCTCTTTTAATTCTAAAAATATCAACTATTTAAAAAATAATTTGTTGTTATTTTCATTGAAATTTCTTTTTTAAAACCTTTAATCATACTTTGCTGTTGTTTGACGTCTAAAAAATAGTAATTATTTACATTGCTAAATTTCTACTTTATTTTTCTATTTTATACATTTCTATTAATTTTATATTAATACAATATCTTCTTTTAAACTTTTAGTTAATTTTATATAGATATTTTTTTATAAATTCTAAGAAATCTCTATTATTTAGATAAATTATGTTATTATCTTTAATCGAAACTTCAGATAAATAAATATTATTTTAATGTAATAAATAAATTTCGGACGTGTAATTTTTTTTAAAAAGCATTAGGCAGGCTTTATTAATATGAAAACACTTTGCTGAAAATATTTCTATAAGACAAAACTTTTTCAGCTTTATATTCATTTACAGGAAATAAATTAAAAAAATTGGTTGTGATGCATTACTCATATTATAAAATGTATCATTATTCAAATGTATTTTTAACACCTCAAAATATATATATTATACTCAGAAAAAGGTATTTCATATTGTACGTTTAATCTCGTGCTTGATGTTGATTATCATCCGCTTTTTCATGTACCCATGATTGCTATACACAAAAATCTCTTTCTTTGACTACCTTTGTACGTTTATTCTTTTGAAGCTTCGATGTTTAATAAAATTTTCATTTGAACACTGTGTATTTCTTTGAAACTTTCAGCATAAAATATTTCATACTTATATATATATATATATATATGTGGCATTTTGTGGATCAATCAACAATAATTTAATTAGCATTTTGTTTTAAGAAGAATGATAGTAATACAGTGGGAGCTCTACTTCTCACAGATTGACAAAGCTTTAATTTTTACCCCTCAGTCTTCTTGTTTTTCAGAATTTAACCCATCCCTTATAAGATAGGTCTATGTATTCAATTGATAGTATAAAAAAAAATTCAATAAAATTTTCTGTAAAGCCATATACTCAGAAGTTTATTTAAGCCATTTCTTCACCCAACCGATTTGCAATGATTCGTCAAAATCGATTTTCAACTCTTCTGTTATCCAGCTAATTAAAACTGAATGAATACTCGGAGCTCTCTCTAAAGTAGGCTAAATTTTTTTTAATTCTCAAAATCACCCTTAGAATAGCCAAATTGTTTATTTGTTACAACTGAATTCAAAAATAAAAGTGATTTTCAAAATGTAGTTTAAGTGTACAAATCTAATGTGAGAAATATTTTCTACCGTAGATGAAATGTAGATAACTTAACAAGACTCAAATAGGAAAACGCAACAGAAAAAATTTCACTTTTGCTGTAAAGTTAATTAATAAAAAAGTTAATTATGACCAGCAATTTTAGTAACAAAAGAAAAATGAATCGACTGAGCAGTTTCACACAAGGAAAAATTTTGAGATAATTTTCTTTACTCATATGAAGTAAAAGGTGTTTTCTGAGAGGTATAGAACTTTAAATTGCAATAAAACAACGATGTATTATTCGATTGACATGAATTTTTTTTATTCGAAAGATAATCTTGTGGCATTACATTTTAAATATGATTTCTGGCATAGGTCTGCCACAGCTGGCTCGGATGTAGTCCAATCTGGACGTCCAATTTTCGATGACTTTTTCCAACATTTGTGGCCGTATATCGGCAAAAACACGGCGAATGTTGTCTTCCAAATGGTCAAGCGTTTGTGGCTTATCCGCATAGACCAATGACCTTACATAACCCCACAAAAAATAGTCTAGCGGTGTTAAATCACAAGATCTTGGAGGCCAATTCACAGGTCCAAAACGTGAAATTAGGCCGTCACCAAACGTGTCTTTCAATAAATCGATTGTGGCACGAGCTGTGTGACATGTTGCGCCGTCTTGTTGGAACCACAGCTCCTGGACATCATGATTGTTTAATTCAGGAATGAAAAAGTTAGTAATCATGGCTCTATACCGATCACCATGACAGTAACGTTGTGGCCTTCATCGTTTTTGAAGAAGGATTCCACCAGCCCATAAAGCGCACCAAAAAGTCAGTTTTTCTGGATGTAACAATGTTTCGACATACACTTGTGGATTAGCTTCACTCCAAATGCGGCAGTTTTGTTTGTTGACGTAGCCATTCAACCAGAAGTGTGCTTCATCGCTAAACAAAATTCGCTTATGAAAATCGGGAACAACGGCCATCTCGTTTTGGGCCCATTCGACGAATCTACGCCTTGCTTGATGATCGTTTTGAGGAATTGCCAAACCAAACTGAGAATAAATCACTTGACAGCTGTTAAATCGGTCGCCATCTTGGAAAGTAATGCCAACTTAAAATTCTATACATGGGAAAAAAACACTCTTTACAAAAGAATATAGATTGCAGGATTTGATTGACGTTATATTCTTCCCAGGAGATATGAAAAAGAAATGGAGGGACCGGTGGTCAGAACTAATCAAATTTTCTCTTCTAATGAAATACTTTGATTGTTACAAATATATAATACAAACCTTCCTGTATTTATTGATGCTGATCCTTAAGCAGATTTCAGTGGCGTAATGGAGAATATTGGGGGGCCCCTGCAAAGTTAGGTTTTGGGCCCCAAGCCGGATCTTACGTATTTGGCATCAATCAGGGTATGGACCTCCTAGAGTTCTGGGCCCCCCGCGGTGCACAAGTTGCGGGGTGTACGTTACGCCACTAGCATAGGTGTAGGCTGTTTTAAATGCTTGGATGATAGATGTAAAATTCCTACCAGTTTCATCACTATAGCTCGGTTGAAGCCATCGATTCTGTCTCGTTTGGTACTGATGGCTGCCCGGGTAGCTGCGAAATTGGCTAAATTCTTGACTAGTTTAGTTACTGATCTATACAAACCAATATTTCCTTGGAGTTATAGCAATATAACTGTTTATTGGGTAAGAAATGCACCAAGAAGTCCTTCGTATCTAATAGAGCATAGGTTTTCAATGAAAGTGGTACCGCCCTCGTTGCAGATTTTACATAGTTATCTAAAATTTTTAGCTGATTGCTATCATGTAAAAAAAAAAAAAACATTTTAATCAGCAATAAGAATACGTATAGATTAGGTTTTCTATTGTCGGTGATAAGTTTTTACCAGTTGCTAAGCAAAGACGATTCACGCAATCAAACCTGTTCGTTCAAAATTGTGGCAGCTTGTAATGACTTGCTTTCAGAATGAATAAGTGCAACGGCATAGCAAAGGCAACGAATCAAATCCATAAAAAGCAAGTATAACGCTATAAATGTCTTATTATTCGTATGTGCTTCATAAGCTACAACATAACAAATACAACATAGCAGTACAAATTACACCTTTCTTGCTTCGTTCATGACTGTCCTTATTATAATTTCTAAAATATCACTCTTGATTAGCATTCAAATAAATGGGTCTCTATTTTCAGTATAGCTAATTGTATTTTTCATTTTACAAAAAATGTCTAGTAACATAATTTCTTTTTCATGACAAAAAAAATTAATACGCCACTCTCTTTGAAAGCGTTCAATCACGCGAAGATTGTATAAATTATTGATGTAGTTTTTAGTATGTGAAAACTCGAATTCTAAAGTCTATATATATAGGTGACTTTTCCGTATTTTTTTATCAGCCATAATAAAAAGTTGGCCTGAATCGAATGTATCGCACTATTAAAGCAGGATTTTTCGAAAAGTAAAATTATGATTTCCAAGGGCACGCATATCGAAAATGAAGTCAAGCTGCAAATTTCATGATCAATGACAGTAATGATCCGAGATGTCAAGATTAAATTATGCCCAGGTCGTAGAAATGCATACCGAGAAACAGAAATTTAGCAAAACTTTCCGTGAGTCTAGTATTTATATATATATATACAGTGGCGCACACAAGGGGGGTCCTGGGGGCCCGGATCCCCCCAAAGCCCTTGATTTTTTTCTGATTGATTTTAATTCTAAGTAAAGGGTGTTTTTTTAGAGGTATAGAATTTTAAATTGCAATAAAACAACGATGTATTATTCGATTGACATGAATTTTTTTTTATTCGAAATATAATCTTGTGGCATTACATTTTAAATATGATCAAGCAAGGCGTAGATTCGTCGAATGGGCCCAAAACGAGATTGCCGTTGTTCCCGATTTTCATAAGCGAACTTTGTTTAGCGATGAAGCACACTTCTGGTTGAATGGCTACGTCAACAAACAAAACTGCCGCATTTGGAGTGAAGCTAATCCACAAGTGTATGTCGAAACACCGTTACATCCAGAAAAACTGACTGTTTGGTGCGCTTTATGGGCTGGTGGAATCCTTCTTCAAAAACGATGAAGGCCACAACGTTACAGTCAATGGTGATCGGTATAGAGCCATGATTACTAACTTTTTCATTCCTGAATTGAACAATCATGATGTCCAGGAGTTGTGGTTCCAACAAGACGGCGCAACATGTAACACAGCTCGTGCCACAATCGATTTATTGAAAGACACGTTTGGTGACCGCCTAATTTCACGTTTTGGACCTGTGAATTGGCCTCTAAGATCTCGTGATTTAACAACGCTAGACTATTTTTTGTGGGGCTATGTAAAGTTATTGGTCTATGCAGATAAGCCACAAACGCTTGACCATTTGGAAGACAACATTCGCCGTGTTATTGCCGATATACGGCCACAAATGTTGGAAAAAGTCATCGAAAATTGGACGTCCAGATTGGACTACATCCGAGCCAGCCGTGGTAGTCCTATGCCAGAAATCATATTTAAAATGTAATGCCACAAGAGTATCTTTCGAATAAAAAAAAATTCATGTCAATCGAATAATACATCGTTGTTTTATTGCAATTTAAAGTTCTATACCTCTAAAAAAACACACTTTATATAGTACGTAAAATTTAATTAAGTATTTGTTATTAATGATTAATTTTATTAATTAATGCTAATTATTTATTCAATAATTAGCTTTTTACTGTGTTTTGTTCCCGAAAATTGACAAAATCAAAAGGAGCATAATACAAGAATGGTGAACTTTTGACCCCAGACCCCCCCTTGAAAAATTTTTGTGTGTATTATATATGCATGTAAATGTGTATGTATGCGACAATAATATGAGATTTCTTTAGTGTTAATAGGATCATGTAACATCGACGAGAGCAACAAATGAACAATATTAGTGATGTTCACGCACACAAGCCATTTTTGCTCCTTTATTGTTTTAACGGATTTGCGTTTCGCATTAAGAGAATGAAATTGAATAAAAATCCTGTCCAGAGATACCTGAGTGGAAGTAATTTCACAAAGAACCACAAATTTAAGAAAGAACAGCTAACTTTTTGGATGCAAAGTGCACAGGATTTCTCATGCAGCTAGAAACACTCAAATAACAGTGAGAACTACATATTTAGGCGAAAAATGCTTCTCTCTACGTGAGTAGCTACAAAAATAAAATATATAAGCAAATTAAACACAGAATATGAAAAGTGACAGCAACTAATTTCATGAGATTACGACTTCAATAGTATGTGTAAAAAAAGTACAAGCACTCATTCCAGTAACATGTATGCGTATGTGACATTTGTATCACAAACTAATATTATTAACGCGAGGATAAGTAAATTATACTAAAAAGTACACTGCATTTTTAATAACAAATATAATACAATTTTTAAAAAGATTATTTACATAAAGCACTTATAACATGTTGAACTACTTCAAATATTATTTTAAATTACATTCTTTTAAGTGTGTGTGTATGAAATGGGGTTCCCCGAAAACACCTTAAAGTTCTAAGGGTTCCGTGGGTTGAAAAAGTTTGAAGAACACACTGCATTAGAGTACCCTCTAGTTGGCTGTGTCAATGAAAGACACAATTGCTTACAAATTTACTTGCGCGCAGATTTCAGAATTCCATGTGAGGTACAAGACTGTATCAATATTTTTTTTACAGTTTCGTGTGGTGTCTTTTACATTTGGGCTGTGATTTTCGTGTCTTTTGATGCCCAAACCAGTTACTTATAGACTAATTCGGCACTACAGGGGTAAATTAATTGGTGGAAAATTCCACGCATTCCATTACAGGCTGAAGAAGTAACCAGATAACTTTTTTTTAAGTGTTTTAAAAGGAGTGAACAGTTTTAATGAAATATCCCGATGCGCGAAATGAAGAAAATTTTTACATTTTAGACATTTTTATCTTTTTTTTTTTTGAATTTACAGACAAATTTATGACAAAGTGGTTTGTAACCCTGCATGTTAAGAATAAATTATAGTTTAAAAAACTAAAAACACGCTTTTTTAGTGAATAGGACTAAAAAGTAAAAAAAAAAAATTCTTAATATAAGAATAAAAAGGTTTAACGAGAAAATTAATGTCATTGGGATAAAAGCGTGGGGTGCTCTATATTGATTGTTATAATTTCTTACTAGTTCTATTTCGAAATGCTGAGTTGGTGTAAAAATGTAGTACAAAGCACCCCACGATTTTACCACAAGGACATTAATTTTCTCGTTATTCATTTTATTCTTATATTAAGCCTTATTCTAAAATCAAGAATTTCTTACTTTTTTGTTCGATTTACTATAAAAGCGTGTTTTTTATTTTTTTAAAAACTATAATTTATTTTTCATTTTTAACTCGCTCTACAATAAAAGCCCATTTTTTTAGCTTTTAAAATTATCATCTAATTTTTGTGTAATTTATCCTTGAGTTTGATATTTAGAACCGGAATTACGCGGCTGCTGGAATTAGTCTTGGTCTTCGATGGATATTAATTAATGGATCTGAAATGTATTTATTCTCTCCGTTTACGGGGTCTCGGATGAGTCCCATATCGTTATATTTCAAAAATTCCATCTCTATAGATACAAATCTAACTAATAAAAGTGTGTTGAGAAGAAATATTAAATGTCAATCGTATTATCACCTTTTAAATGAATTGCTATAATGTTAATTCGTATCCTCACTACTAAACGTATTGCTTCATCAAAATAAAAAATATTTAGCAGATAGAACATAAATTATTTTTATTCACATGCACGAGTCTTTTTTTTTTCAATTTTCAGAAAAACTACGCATCCACCCTGCCCTTTTTTCACATAAAGAACACTTTTTTTCTTTCATTTGTATTAACCACGAGCCTATTCTCGTGGTTTTAGGGTTGCACTTTAATCTTTTAGTCACTAAATCTGGAATTAGATGACAAATCTAGAAATGGCATATGGAATCAGTCGCCAAATCTGGAAACGATATAATGAATTAGTCTCCAAATCTCGAAATCCATAAAATACTTAATTATGAGGATCCTGATCAGGACAATGAACTAAAATTATGAAATAATTGTATTGTCATTGGTCTTTGACAAATGTCCAAAATTTCGAATTAATCTGAACTTTTACATTGGGTAAAAATCGAGTTCAAGTTTCCATTGCATACAAGTGGAACTTATAAAAAAAGCGTATTAATACTCTTAAACACACTTTTTTTCCAGTAAAGTTTTGCTGGTCATAAGCCAACGAATTGAAGAAGGAAAAAAAACGTACTTTTGATTACCATGTAATATAAAAAAAATTGCATATGATTTATTGTCTTAAAAATAATTAATCAGCAATTACAGTTTTTTCTGCATGCCTTTCCATTAAAATAACATTCAAGTCCATGAAAATATAAGTGTATTTTTTTAAAAAATTATAATCTTTCTATATTTTTTATGTATTTATTTTTCACTTTTAATATCTAGAATCTAAAATAAAATTTCATGAAACCTGCAGAAGTATTAATAACAAACTCGCAAAATATTAAAATTTGAAGTAAAATATTAAATACTTAAATACGAGGGTTGTGTATAAGTCATGGCAACTATTTTTCTTCTTGTATATATGTGAACGGATCATAAAAAAACGTATATGTGTCGTGTGGAAGTTCTTCAGGCATAGTGTGTATACAAAAGAACAGATGGCTCTGTGATAGCTGGTAGTAGCGCAGCGAAGGCTGTGAAATCAGTCAGATGGTGAGTGTCGTGTGATGAAAGTAACCTGTGTTAAGCAGCGTTCTTACATCAAAATAACCGTTCTCCGAGGGAAAAATGCGACGGAATATCACAGTGAATTAGTGAAAGCCCTTGGAAATAATGCCTTACAATACCGTACAGTAGCACGGTGGATGTACTGTGTACTATGTTGTCATTCTTTTGCACCGTGAAGACCATACTGCCATGTATACTACCGTTATAAATTAGTGTGTTACAATATTTCAGTGCGATTCATTGTCCACACTCATCCTTTCACCTGTATATGTTACATTTTCCAACGGGATTGGTATCTTCAAGAAAAAACAAACAGTTGCCATGACTTTTGACCCAACCCCCGTATAATATTTTACTGTACGTGTGCAAAAATTTATGAAAATTTTTCTATCACATTTTTGCTGTTCACAATAGAGAACAGTTTTATTGAAACTTTTTATAGGTGTAGCCTCACTAGGAGCATTTCCTATTTTAAAAACCAATATTTCTTCTAAAAAAAGTTTGTCTATGATGTATTACACATATGTCCATAAATTAAGGTTAATGAAGTTCATGTTAAATAAGAGACCGAAGCAAAACAAATTTGACTTATTTGTAAAGTCTATTTATTAAACAAAAGGTAAAGAGTAAAAAAAAGTGCTATATGTTTGACATAATAAGTAAAAATTGCGATTTTTACTCCCTGGGGCAAATTTCAAAAAAGAAACTATTTACAAAAAACAGTATAACATGGTTAGTATGATGGTTAATACGGAGTATGTCGCCCGGACGATGCAATACAGGCCTTACAACGCCTAGGCATGCTGAGTATCAAACTATCAGTCTACTTGCTCTTGGGGAATATTACACCACTCATCAAGCAATGCCCTCCGAAGTTCCGGTAGATACGTGGAAGGGGGTTGACGGACTGCAATTCGTCGGCCAAGCATATCCCACACATGCTCTATTGGATTCAAGTCCGGTGAGTATGCTGGCCAATCCATACGGGTGATATCCTCCGATTGAAGGCAATCGTCTACAATGTTTGCACGGTGAGGACGGGAGTTGTCATCCATAAACAGAAAGTCAGTACCCATAGCGCCCCGAAACAAAAGTACATCTTGTTCCAGAATGACATCCCGATAGATGTGGCCTGTCATCGTTACACTCTGAACACACAGGTCAGTTCTGGAACCAAGAATAATTCCTCCCCAAACGAGCCATCCTGCATCACCGTTACGGTGTCATTTAATGGTGTTCTCTTGGTGGTAACGGGTACCTGGCGCCCACCATATTAAAGTCCGGCGAGAATCAGACTGCAAACTAAACCTGGACTCGTCGGAAAACATTACACAAGACCACGGTTGTGGTGTCCACAATGAATGCTCTCTACTCCAGGTTAATCGCAGGCGACAGTGAGTTTCGGTAAGTGGAACACATCTGACTGGCCTACGAGCATATAGACCAATGTGCCCTAAGCGTCTGTACTCGGCGTGTGTTGAAACTGTCGTACTGGTAGCTGAAGAGAGCTGACGAGACAGGTCTGATGCTGTGCTCTGTCTGTTTCTTTTGGCAGTAACTGCCATATATATATACCGGTCCTCATTCGGCGTTGTAACTCGGGGGCGACCTGTGCTGTAACATCTACTCACATTACCATCATCTTGGAATCGTTTCCAAAGCGTGGAGATGACACTCTGGGCGATTCCAAGTTCCTCGGATACTTCCAGCTGTGTACGTCCACATTCCAGTCGTCCAGTAATTCTACCACGTAAAAAATCACCCAAATGCTTCCTTTGTGCCATAACTATGCGGTTATTGCACTGAAAGGCTTTTAAAGCGCCTGTGAACAATTTTATTTCTTTGCCACTATTCCTTATGAACCCCTCTCTTACATTCTCATCATTGGGACGTACTATCTGCGCCATCTGGTGGTTTCCTGTAATTTGCATATTCTTCTTTAAGATGTGTGTGATAATTCTACAGGTGAAATTTTTATTTTAGAGTTCAATTTCTGTGTGATTCTGAATCATCCTTAATTTATGGACATGAGAGTAGTTAAACATTTTCATGTACCTTGTAATATCAAGTTAGTTTATCGATCTCATTTGGGATTGCACAAACCAGATTGAAAATTAATGATACGGACTAACTTCTAAAAAAATCTGTTGAATTTCTTAATTATTTAGAATGATATTAACGATTCAATGAGCCGAAATTTTGTTACTCTGAAATTTTCTGGGTAATAAAAAAGATTTTCTAAGAAATAATAACCAATAATTTTGAATCATTGATAAATTGTATCGTTTGAATAGTGAAATTGAATGTATACATTATTTACCAAAAATATAAACATAGATTTTTTAAATTAGATACACTATGTTTCGTATATATTGCATTAAAAATTACAAAATTTTGTTCTGATAGGAAATATTGCCCCGAAATAGAAACCGGTATAAATTTCAATAGCAAAAGCAATCCTGCGTGCAAAAAAGGAAACCAAATTTAGGCCTACATGTAGTGTTTTCTTAAAGTAAGTTCAAAATTTCAAAAAATATTCTGAACTTGCTCACAGTTTTAGTAATTGCGGTACATAAAACCCGCATACTATAATATGTAAATTGGAATATTTATTTATAAACTACTTTATAACATTTATTAATTTCTGTAAGATTGGGTTTTTGTGTAATTCCATGGAATTGTGTAATGTAATATTTACAAAATACAAAAAAAAAAAACTTCCAATTTCTTTCAGAAATTTGGGAATCTCTCTAGATAAACTGTTAAGTAATTTGTATTCTTTATACACTGTTAATAACCCTTGGTATTTGAGAGCGTTCCTTCGTCATCTCATTCAACGATTTCTAAAACATAACTGATTATCCTTTCTTCCTTCCTCAATGGCACATCTCAGAATGGCCTTGGCCTTCTTAAGAAATTCTATTCCAGGCCGTCCTGTTCTTGGCCTGATGTTTCCAGTTTCTGACATTAGTAGTTTTCCGATCTTTTTCTAGGTAATCGATTCACCTGCGTATTAGTCTTCCTCTTTTTCGAGTACCATATAGTCTGGCCACAAAGTTTTGACTGCAACTCGATTGAAAACTCTCTGATTATAACAACAATGTGTTCAGATGCATAAGAGCGCAATTAATCAATAACATTGCAAAAGATAATCGATGCTTTTTTTTTAGGATTTGTTTGTTGTCCAATTATAGAGTCGCTTGCATGCGCGTATCCCTATTGAATCCTATATCTTTAGTACTAATATCAGTTCAGAAAACGACAAAAGGCAAGTAGTTACCAAAACCTCTGCTACGCCAAATTTGAAATAGCACATGCTGCCATCTATTAGTGTGTGTGGTAGAAAGAAACACTTATAAAAAGTTTTCTTTTAAACTTGTGCTACCATCTGTCGATTTAAATTATACGAATAATTCGAAATTAATCTGTAAATTAATTTTTTCCTGATTTACAAACAATAAATTAGATTTTAACTTTAAAAAAATGTTCAGTAAATGAAACATTAACTCATTTTTTTTTTGCATACTGGTCATAAATATATTTTTAAAAACACAAATTAATTGATTATTTTTCCCAAATATATCTGAAAATATTATAGCTTAAAGTTAACATTTAACATAAAAATTAAAATTTTAATAAAGGCAAATGATACAAAAGATATAAAAAGTATGACAAAGATACTGCATATAAATATTAATAAGCATATTTTCATAATTTTTTAAAATTTTGTGTGCTTTTTATGCTTTTCGAAAATTCCTCTATAAATTAAAACTGGTGCGTTAATGACAAATAGGTGAACTGATAATAGAATAACTATCAGTATTTAAAATAAACTATCATATTTTTCAGATAAGGACATTACAATAACTCTTGCGATTTAAAAATTAAAATTCTATTCTTCCTATCTCCAATTGCACACAATAAGTGGCCCTACAATGTTCCACAAATTCAACTAAACTGTTTCAATTTAATTAATTTTTTGAATTAAATATTATTTCAGTTTAATTTAGAATGTAATTTTATTTTTAATATTGCATAATAATTTCATAGAGATTCCTTTGCAATGCGCGTCATCAGTAGCG
The DNA here is from genome assembly GCA_019973935.1 of Trichonephila clavipes. Taxonomy (NCBI): domain Eukaryota; kingdom Metazoa; phylum Arthropoda; class Arachnida; order Araneae; family Nephilidae; genus Trichonephila; species Trichonephila clavipes. Next base: position 34,570 of record BMAU01020228.1, on the reverse strand, counting down.
CACACAGGAATTTTTCAGGAGGGGTCCGGACCCAAGGACCCCCCTTGTGTGCACCACTGAGCCTCATACCTTCGAGCAACATCAAATGAAAGAGACCACCTAAATATGTAATTCGTTCTCAAGAAACTTCTACACCACACTTTATGTAAGCACCAAACTCAATTGGATTATTTCCACCAAACTAAAAATGCTTAGAGCTTTTCTTTTTTTTTTTTTGGCAACACATTTCTAGATTTTGATTATATTCTATCTCAATTTAAACTCAAGTCTTTTTTATGTACTTTTAGGGAAGAGGCGTTTAATGTTTATTCAGCGTTTTCCAACTGTCCATTTCTGTCGGACTTATGATCTGTCAATCCTACAACCAAAATGCCTTGTATTTTGAACCACTTTCCGATGATGAGATTGACACTTGACTTGCACCGTACTCAACCCAGCAGCATGAAGACTCAGAGCTCCTAAATTTAACTCCATCAACCCCTCTAAAGGGAAGAAAGAAATCTAATTTTCTAATAAATTTATTCGTCAAGTAAAGTTATAGTGCATAAAAATACAGCTCAAAGTTTGATACATATGAAATTTGTTTTCCCATAACTAGCTACATTTCCAGAAGATATCTAACTGTTTCATTTTGAATGAATGTAATGTAAGTTTCATGGAAAAGCTTAGGCATATTACTCGTGAAAAGTAGCACGACAGAGTAAAGATTATTTCATATTATATTTTTTATCTCAAAGCAATGATAATATTTTCTTTAGAATTATTAATATTTGTTGTTTCGTGTTGCTTCGTATACTTAATTTCTTTTTCTACATTAATTTTATAAGTCCCATATTTATAAAAGCTGAAAAAAATTTGTTTCCTGTCAATGCTTTAGAAAGAAAAGAAATTATTATTTTTTATATAAATTGATAATTTATCATTGAATTTATCGTTAGGTTACAGGAAAATTATTCTTTTTTAAAAGTTATAATATACAAATTCCGTTTAATGGGTAATTTAATCAAAAAGCGTTAATTTCAAATTTGTATGTTTCGAGTAATCTTCTAACATTTCTTGCAATCAGAATCTTCACCAAATCTGGAATTAATTTCATGGAAGAATTTAAGATGAAATTGGTTGATTTTGGTTTGATGAACAATTTTATGTAAATTCTTATAAATAGGATAGTATATTTTTTGTTGTTGCCAACTGTATACTTAGTAGAAAAATATTTTTAATATAATAAAAAGTGAGATTTTTTTTCTAAGATAAAAGATAAGAGAAATTTATTTATCAAGAGAAAAAGAAAAAAAAAGGTTCTTTAAAAAATATCCTTTTGGATTTTAAAAGTTGAAAAAAGGATTTCATTTTAAGGTATATTCGCCTTATAACAGCCTCCCTCCCCTTTTTTACGAAGGAGCCTCTAATGTACGTTGGCAATGCTATTATGTTTTGAAGCTATTTATTCGAGAAAAAATAGTATATTTCTAGAAAAACAATCCTTTAAGTTCAAAAGGTATGACTTTTCTTTGAAATAAACAGTATTCTAATCTTTGTAGAAGTCAAAGTTCTTTTTCTGTGCACATTCCTTTCTACTTTTGAAGCTATCATTTTTATACCCAGCGTATAACGCACACCCGTTACTTTTGATCTTATTTTTTGTGTTAAAAGTGTGTAGTATACGCCGGATTTTACGGTAAATAAAAAAATGAAATTATAAGCTTCAATCATAAGAAGAATATTAACTTACAATAAAAATTCTCTTATAACTAATTAAAATATATGTACAATCGTGGATATTTTAAAACTACACACACAATTTCAAGATAAACCTATATAAAATACTTTTGCCATTTTTTATCATAAAAATACCTTAGATAAAAGAACCTCTTTCAAGGAAAGGAGTTAATTTTCTTACAAGAAAAACCTGTATAGTTTACTTTCAATTTAGGGAAAATTCTATATTAACTTATGTATAAAAGTCCTAAATCCTGTATCATATGCATGTAAATAAAAAAATGTCTTTAAATATTTTTAATGTACCTACAAGTTTTTTTTTCTATCGAAATATGTAGAAAAAAAGGTATTACTATCAGCATTTAAATAAAGAGTTATAGTATTCAGGAGTAAATGTTAACTGTTTTCAGATAAAGTAAACTATAACAAAAGTTGGTATGGATTTTGTGATAACATGATTGGTATTTGTACAATACTTCTTTTTATGAAGGCTTATTGAAAATTTCTTAAAAAATGTATAAATTCTGAGTTCAATTATTTTTAATAAAATAAGTAATGCTATGATTCAAAAATGCAAACCGACTTTTGTTACATGTACTATTAGCAATTGGTAAAAGAAATTCGAAGCTTTAGGAACAATAGAAAAAAAGCCTTAGCATTTTAAATGAAAACAAAATAGTTATTTTATCTTTCTGAGATAAGGAAGTTTGTTAAAGTTTTGATTTGACATAGGGATGTGAATAAAAACGAACGTAAAAGCTATCATAATTCTGCGTTATTAAGTTAAGAGCTTTCAAATTTTGTGAGGTTATATAAAAGTATATAAAAAATAATTTAGACTAAAAAATTAGATTTGATTTTTTGACCGATTTTTGTCAATTGAATCGTACTGTGTCCCCTTAAATATTCAAGCAAATAATGCCTTCTAATGGACTATGAACAATCACTTGAATCTGAGCATAAAGAAACGTCTTCATAAGTAAGAATTAAAAAATTTAGAAGAAAGATATTTCAAAAAACTTTTTTGTGCTAAATCCATCGTTTCTAATCATTTTCTAACACCAAAAACTATTCAATAAACATTCAAACCACTGTAATTTCGATCCTTATGCATATGTGGATGAATGATATTTTTATTATCATAATGTTCTAAAATGACAGCATTAAATATTTGAGAAATGAAAAGCATCTTAAACAACAAATTCTAATAAAGTTTAAAAAAAGAAATTATAAAATCTATAGTATTTGATATATTTTTCCTTTACACTCTTTGATTATAACTATAATTTTTTTTCAAGTAGGTTATATGAACTTATTTTTCACGAACGAAATTTTATATTTCAATATTTTAATTAAACTTGTTTTGAGGTTTTTGTTAAAACATAACAAGTATATATGCTTATATGCCAAGTGCTTATATGAAATAAAGATACCTTTTTTTATATCTGAGACAGTTGAAAAACACAGTTTAGCTTAAATTTCTCAATTAAAGAGATATTTTGTTTCCAATTGCGAATATATGTAAGTGTGTAGCTGTTGTAATGCGCACCTGAAAACACATGAACACTAAAATATTTTAAACATAATTACACAAGATAAAAATGTAAAATCATTAACACATCAAAAATTAATCCCGATTTCACAATATATTACCGTTTTACAAAATAATTTCCTTCTAGCATTATATAACAAAGGAAAGTTTTCCGATCCAATGATATTCCATTTATATTCAGTAACTTCACCACCATTTTCTTACAATATTATTCATAATAATATGCTAATGCTAGTAATGGTATAGTCAAATACTCATTTAATATCATTCAAAGCTGAGTAATATGCATAGTATGTCTCAGAATACAAATCATAACGTAATTTGCTTATGATTTTCAAATATTCTTGTATTAAATTATTTACTCATTTAACCAACTGTGGCAGCATTCCTCATTATTTCAATACCTTTTTCCTTATCATGAAGCTATGATTAATATTTTTTATTGGCATTTACAGAAGTGGTTTCATATAATGATACTTCCTCAAAAGCAATTTGTGTCTGAGTTACTTTTGGTTTTATTGAGTCAGCGTCTCACTCTCGACTTAAACCCCAAGATAATCAATTCGTCTTCATGGAGTTATTAGATTGCATTAATAAGACTGAAACAGTGGGTTTATTAGAACCATTTAAGCCTTTTTTCGCCAAGATATTTTTGCTCTTGCTGGTTAAACCTGAATGGCACGAGATCAAAGAACACCGACGGGTGTTACATCACCAAGTTGTAGCCAACCGGGTGAAGCCATCGGTATCGAAGAGTCACTGGACTGTGAACATGACTTGTCTTGTGTTCCAGTAATGTTCTCTAAGAGGAACTAATTCTAGTTAAGAAGTATCTAAATCGTCGGTCTGTGTGCGGATTTTAAGATTTTTTTTCCTCCTCTTTATATAACGATATAAGTGTTCTTCAAATATTTATTTTAACGAAATCTTTCCGAGTAAGAAGGGAAGACGCTTTGAAGACTGTCTTTGAGAGGATTTTTTTTTAATTCGAAAGACAAACTCTCCGGTGTTCTTCGAAATACTACATGAAACCTGTAAAGCAGTGCTTTCCAAACTTTCAATATTTGCGCCACTTTATTCAATCGTAATTTTCATCGCACCCCCCACCATGCAATAACAATGTATTGAAGTCAATAATATTATACTTTGACGCTAAGGCTTCAATATGACTTTAATTATAAAACCGGGCAAATTATCAAGAAAAATATAAAATTTTGAAAAAATGTTATGACATGCCCATGGGGTCATGGGTAATTAGTATACTTGTTCTTAACTAAGTTTTGCTAAATTAATTATCAAATACATTGTACAGTACTGATACATTAAAGCTGTATTATATCAGTGTAAATATGTATTTTATTTGTTTTTATGTCAGAAAGTATTTTGTTTTTCTTCCTTTCAGTAAATTAATAATTTTTTAAATAATCTTTTGATTTCGACTTTATGATATACTTGCGCCCATTTAAGGCTATTATGCCCCCCCAAGGGAGGAGCGTTCCACAGTTTGAGAAACACTGCTGTAAAAGTAAATTCAAATAAAAAAATTAATTAAGCGGACTGTACAGTTAAAATATTTCTGTAGACCTTTTAGTCTTCTATTAAGTTATGGCCATTCGTATGAATAAATCCAGAGAAAAATTGAATTCGATTTCACTAATGTGGGGAAAAAATACAGGATTAATTTTGTTTTTAATTCTACTTATAATTCATGAATAGAACTTCAAGTAGAACTTTCTTCGAAGAGAAAATGTTTGAATAGCTGTATTATTACATTTTGATTCCACATTAATGAATAGACAGTATTATATTTCAATGCAATATTCATTTCTGGTTACCTTGCAATCTCTTTCGTAAGTACTTTCAACACAAAAAAGAAAATCGAAATTTACAGATGCACGTCATTCGCCTGGAATAAAAAAAAAAACTTTAAAAGTAAAAAGAGAGAAAGAGATGAGCATAAAAAAATTTGACATCTACATACCGTAAAATCCGGCTTATAACGCCATGCTTTCGAACGGCATTTTTTTAATTTTTAGATATATTCGCTACGTATCACGCACTCCCACTCTTTTCTTTACGAAGGAATCTCAAGTGTATGTGTGCAATGTTATTATGTTTTCAAGTCATTTATTCTAGGTATTATCCCAGGATTTGTAAAAAATAGTATATTTGTCGAACTACAACCCTTTAAGTTCATGAAATACGTGATTTCTTTTAAATAAACAGAATTCTGATCCACGTGGAAGTCTAATTTTTTCAAGCTCATCTCTTTGTTTATTTTTGAAGCTCTAATTTTTATACCCGACGTATAACTCACTCCCATACATTTCGACCTTTCGACATTGTTTTTTTTGTGTTAAAAGTGTGCGTTATACACCTGATTTTACGGTATATCGAAATACTGTTTATTTAAAAGAAACAACATACCATACGAGCTTAAAGGGTTGCAGCACTGAAAGTATACTATTTTTTTAAAAGTCTGGGGTAATACCTCGAATAAATAAATTCAAAACATAAGAGCATTACACACGTAAATTTCAGGTTTCTTCGTAAAAAAAGGGGAGGTACGTCATGGGGCAAACATACCTAAAAATTAAAAAATGCAGCTGGAAATTATAGGTGCACGTTGTATAAACCGGATGTTACGGTAAATAATACGGTTAATTTTACCATTTATATAATATGTTTCAATTTCATTTACTGTGTTTGAAAAATCAAACTTTTTTATTTTTATTTTATATGCTGCATTGAAAAATTGCTTATCCATTGAATGTTTCTAAACTTACGGCACACTGATGGATAAACAAGTTCTATGAGCCTCTTGAATTTATCTGGGATATTTTTCTATCTGGAAAATTATCCAAACTGGGATCTTATTTTAAAAACATTAGGATAAAAAACTGTAACATTTTACTTTTTGGTGATTGTACAATCCAGTGCCATTGAAAAGACATGCAAACAAAAACACACAAAATATTGCCTCAAAACACTACAAACTGTAAGACAGAAAAGAATTTATTCTTGTTTCCAATTAAATATTTTCGTTTAACTTAATATTTATGAAATATAGAGTCTTTCGTTCGTGTATTAATGCGCCCACACATGCACATCATAATACTTCAATAATTATAAATCAATAGATTCAATAATTATAATACATCCATAAAAAACAATCAAATCAATAATTATATTGAGATTAAAATCTTAAATAATATCAAGCCATGTGTGTTAAATAAATTCTAATTTTTTTTAAATGATTGTATTACACATATTTTTGCATTGATGTTACGTATACAAAAAATAAGAAACAGAAGGGAATCTTGAATAAAAGGAAATGTTTTGATCATAAAAAATGTAATTTAGAAAATAATTTTCACTAAGAAAATAGGAGAGATATATATGAGCTAGTAAAAATAATTATATAAAATACTATTCAAGGAATCATTTGTACAGAATAAAAATTAGCTAGTTTTGTTCATTCATTGATTTAGATGTGAACATTTAATTATTTATAGTTCTTTAAAAACTATCATCGCATAACAAGAACAAATAAATTCTTTTAAAAATTATTCAAAGTTAACGGGTCTGAAACTTTTATCAGTGCCACTAATACTCTGATATTGAACGCCACTGAAACTGAACGATCTTTTATTTAAGAAAATTTTTTAGATCCCACCCTCCAAAATTTACATTTTTTAATAATAAAAGCAGTACCGAAACGAAGAATATTAGGGCCCCCTCCTAAGTCAGGTTTCGGGCCTAAAGTCGGATCTTACAAAGGGTACGTATTTGAAATCAGACCCCAACGATGCGGGGGTGTACATTAACTCTTTATCTACCATATTATGATTTACTGCAGTTTTTTTTCATGGAATATTTTTATCTCTTCATTAAAAATTATGGGATATGCATAAACAAAATACTCAACGTTTGCAAATTTAATCCATTAGAGATAATTAATTAAATAAAGATATTCAACTGTAAATTTAATTATATAAACTGATCACTTAAAATAAACAATCAAATTGCTTTCTAAGGTCTTCATTAACAAACGAAAAAAAATAAGACACTTAAATTTTGGGATTAACTATTTTTTCAGGACAAAAAAGATAATCTTTGCAATCCCCTGAAAACGCAGTCAGCTAAAAACGCAATTTCTGCTATAAAACTATTCGCCTTCCCCGCTAAGACAGAACCCGTGCTGCCATATATCTTGGAAGAGTGAATTTCAAAAAATATTCCTGCTAAGTATCGTCAGAATATTCGTAAAAATGGTTATTCTATGAAATTTTAAAGTGAGTGGTACTTATAAGTACTGTCCGTAGATAAAGGGTTAAGCTACTGAATACAAGATGCTGTTCAGATTTAAACATGAGATTTTTTTATTTCATAACTGCCCTCACTGACCTTCCGACTGAAAAGTTAATTTTATAAATATAATATTTTGCAAAAAAAAAAAAAAAAAAAAAAAAAATTAATTCTGAAAATGGCATTACATTATTTTTTTATTTAAAAAAAAGTGTTAATAGAACTCAATTTAATATATTTTATTGGACAGAAAGTACTAGCATCAAGTACAAAGAATAGTAGGTAGTACTCAATTAAGAAATATCTACTTTTCTTTTTATAAACATTATTTTCTAATCTTCTGAACAATGACTTCCTGACCGACAACATAGGATGACCAATGATATCATTGGGTGTTTCCTCTGTATCAGGAGACGAACATAAAACAGCACTTGACCCTAGTATAGTTCCATTGCACCAAGTCTTCCACTCAACATATTCAACTTTTCACATTATTATTCAACTCTCGAGGAACCATTTAAAATGACAAAACTGCGCTTTGATTCCGGGTGCACCCTTTGAGGAGCAGCGTCATCACGGGTAAAGGATATAGCAAGACGGATCAAGGGTTGTCCACGCTCTGCTAAGGATAACGTGGCGTAAAGATGAACGATAAAGATCATCAAGGCGGGGGTGGGTGGAAAAAACAAAGTGAAGGTGGCGGGAGGGATTTCCCTGTCTCGTTGAATCTCGGAAAGATTTTCTTATTTCCTTCTGTGCTGCAAGAAGAACACACTGACCGAACGTCTGACTGACTTTTTGACAGATTACGTCGTCTTCCTGCACCAGGCAAGGAAGGAGGGGGGAGTTTAGACTGGATTTAGATCTGTTGGATGAATGATTCTATGGACCAGGTTATTACGCACCGGAGGTTTTCTTTTTTTGTGTGATGAAGTTCTTCAGATTTCAACCATTCTGATCAACGATGTGATCATAAAAGTTAGATTTCTGTATTACCAAAAGCTAAAGAGGATATATATCGATGAAATGAAAAAAGACAACAACAGCATTTTATGGATTATCAAGTTGGAATGAGAAGATCTTTAGATTCGATTTGCAATTCGGAAACAGGGGGTTCATCCATAAAAAAATATTTCCTGTTCGATAAGGTTGTCGGTGTAAAGAAAAAAGTTGAATAGCGACGAAAACATTCATCGATTAAATAGTGAAAATCTAACCTGAATCTCAGGCTATAGTTAGTGGTGATAGAACATGATTATGATTAACATTTTTGATAAAATAAGTAATGATGAAACATAAAATAAAAATATATTAATTTAGGTATAAAAAATTTATACTTCACAAAGAAATTTATTTTGCTATTACATTTTTTTTTATATCTTTAACCCTTTATAGGGCCATTTTTTTCTAGTAATGTTGTGTTGAAATATTTTAAAAATTTATATTAATTTATAAAAAATAAAAATAAATAAATAAAAGCTTATTACAAAATATTAATTTGATTTCAAAGACTATTTTTTTGGTGTGAAGTATGTTTCCCATTACTCACTGGGAGCTATTTAAAGAAAGGCATCTCACATTTTACTTCTTTTTTATATTGTATTATACGATATTTATAAAAAAGTAATTTGTAAGTACTAAAACATATTGAAGGAAATATAAATCAGATATATTTTGTGTACAAAAATTTAAAAGTTTACACATTACTTTCCATGAAATTATAGAAAACAGGGATCAATACATAGGGGGACATTACAAGCTATACAAACGGGGGGGGTCTTATTCTTTTATGTTTTAGTAGTGAATAAAGGGCAACATCTATATGTTTTTGGTGGAGTTGGCATAGGGTCACCAACTTTAATCAATCGTTTGTCATCTGGAACATTTTTCTTGCTGCTCCGAAAATTTACGGATCTTCCCCTGTCTTCTGTCGCAGCACAAATACTAAGTGGGGGAAAAGCTTAATACAAATTAATTAAGTTGGTGGTTAGTGTACCTACCACGACCTTTTTTTTATAAAGGGTTAAGTAAATACAATGAGAAATACGTTTAAAGCGAAAAAATAAGACGAAATATCGGTTAACGCGAACCCCACGTTTGGTCCCAGCTAACTTCTATGTATTTTTGCATTTTTTCCTCTTAACACGAAACAAAAATTGCTTAAAAGGAAAAGATTTCCCTTCTGAGAATGAAAAAAACGGAAAACACCAGACACTTAATGAAAAGTTTAAAAAAGTTTCTGTATTATTGAATTGTCCTACTGTATCATCGGAAGAATTCGTTGCAGTAGATGATGATAATGTGTGTGTACAACCACAATTATGGCAGATAAAGACATTTTGGAGTTCATTCAAAGCTAAAAAAATATCATTGATGCAAGATTCTGACGATGAAAATTAGATGAATCATGCAGCTCCTGTTCCTACGTCATCCAAAATGAGGAACATCATGAAAAGTATGTGCAATTGCTTAGACGCACGTTTCAATGGTAAAATTAATTAAAAAATGGGCGACGTCAAACAATTTATTGACAATTTGATGCTAAAAAAGACAACACAAAGAAAAATATCAGATTATTTAAAAAAAACTCAATAAATGTTTTGTTTTTCAAAAAACTTGAAAATTTTGTATTAAATTTTATTAAGGTCATGTGAATATTTCTGTTTCATTGATATTTATTAAATACAGGCATATATTCACACCTGTGTAAATAAAATGTACTTTAATGAGCTTAATTTTGTTGAATATATGTCTTTTTCTTTGCAATAGCCTTTAACACCAAAAAAATATTTCAGTCTTCTCATTTTCGTGTGAAACGATTTTTACTGTAATCACATAATTGAAATCATAGTGATCTTTAACATATTAAATATTCTGAGTACAAAATGTATATATACTCGTATATAGAAATTTTCATTAGCAATACAAACATTTTTTTAATTAAATAGCTATGAATTTAAAACATACTAATAATCAGTAGTAATAAATAATCTAATAATAAATAAACAGTAGAAATTGTATTGTTAATTAGGCACTAATTTAGATTAATGGTGCTATTATTTGAATAATTTCAGGATTAAATTAAATTTGTTATTAAATATTTTCGAATCGTTGACATAAACGCATACCACTTATTTATTGTTTTTTTAGCTAAATTTAATACTTATTCATTGCAATTTAGTTTGCATAAATTTAAAATTATACATCTTTTTTACATTTCAAATTTACCAATAGGACACGTGTTTTCTCTGTTATATTTATAAGAACATTTCATAGTAAATTTCCAGTTTTTTATTCGGGAAATGTCTTCTATTACATTGATCTCTCTCTCACACACACTTTTTTTCTCTTTCTCCAATACTTTTAAAATCTTGAGATACTTATTACCGGCTGAAATTAACTTTCGAACGCAAAGACATTGTTTTTTGAAAACATAAAAGCACGAAGTCACAAATTCATTGATAAACGAAGACAAAACATTTATTCGAAGCTATCATTATCTGAAATCCTTCAAACTAGCCGCATTACACACTTAGTAGTACAAGAACAAAAAAAAATTATTTCTTATATAGCATTCTGAAGCCTACTGATTGTTACGGTTAGAATTCTAAGCAATACTAAAAGAAATACAATTTTAAGAACCCTTAAGTGTATTAGTTTCCTTGAATAAAATATTGCTTTAAATTATTGACATTACAAATAGAAAACTACTTGCAATACGAACTATTTTGTTTTTATATAATTTATGTGAAAAATGATTAATATATCTGTTATAGTCATAAGAATTTAATTACGTATTAATTTAAGTAAAACCGATCATTCAAAAGAAATAATTTAGACTTACTGAAAAACGATACCCGATATAGAATATCTTAGATTTGGTCTTGGATTAATAAAATACAGAAATTAAAAATTCTCTTACACTAATTTTCTTCATACCTCAACTTATACTTTTATCCTTAGATTAAATTTGCATACAATTACACACTTTAGCATCCTATGTTTGGGGCTCTTCTCAAGGAAAGTATATAAGTCTTTTCAAAGATTAATTTAGTAGACGTCCATGTTAGAACAATTGATGCTTCAAACTCTCCTTGTTAACCCACGTGTACAGATAAAACAGAAACAATCGGATATTCAAATATCGTTATTCAAGCTCGCAGTACTTAAAGATTAACGTCACTTTTCAATAACAACATTGTAAGAAGGGAAGATTACATTAAACAGCGGAAATACTTCCCAGCGATAAATAGGAACCAGTCTCATCATTTATTGATTGATCAATTCACTTACGTTTCTCTCTGAGGCTTGTTACTGAAAGAATGGAAGCAGGAAGAAACCGTAGTATTTTTTTTTTAAATATGGTTACTCGTTAAACTCTACAACAACTTCATTGTTAACCCACGTTGGATCGATATAGCTTATTTCCATAAAATTAGACCAATTTACGGAAATACGAATAGGTCCGTTATGTTGTTTTCATCAATTGTTTCGCACGAAATCTCTCCATCTTGAAAATAATACCATGCCTGACCTTCAATCTGCTGCAGCTCTTGCACTTTCTGTTGGAACTGATAGCTGAAGCTAAAACGGTCAGTGCCCCAATGTTTCTTTTTATTGGAAAAGATTCGTTAATATGTTGGGATGGAAGCACTTCCGCAAGCTGTAGAAATTCGCTGGCACGAATGTAACAGAACTTAATTTGCATGCATGTGCTTATTGCAAGATATATTGTGACGAAATGTTAGGGGTTCTTTTTCTTATCATTACTGTTCATTGTATCCAGGCGGCATTTCTTAAGTTGTTGCACAACTTGCATCTGTGAGTTTGGATTAAAGTTATGTATTTTTAAAGTGCCTTATCATGGCAAAATATTCATTTCTCTTTGAGTCTGTAGTTATTTGATTCATATCCTTTTTACATATGATTGGAGCTTTAATAATATGTTATTGTTATTTTTTTATCGCAATACTTTTTTTCTAAGCTTTCAAGCTCTATGTAATTTTAATTAAAAATTTCTGTAATTTCTAATGAACATAATAACTTTTTATGTATTTTTGAATGATTTATAAATAATCAAATATTTCTAGGATAGTTTTTGTAACAATTAAGAATAATATGTGTTTTTTTTAAAATCATTTTGATCTTTTTGCACACATATTCCATATACTTTATTTGGAATATTACATTAATTTTGAATCAGATGTTAAAAAAATTAGTTTGTTGCATTATTTCTGGTACCTATTAATTCAAAAAATAAAATATTTTTAAAAAAAATGTATTACCTTTCTAGTTATTGAAAAACAGTTGCATCATTTTGATATAATTTTGATTCTATCTTTTTGGGGAAAAATGCATTATGAAGAGTACAAGTAAATTTCTATCGTTTTCTAACAAAAATTGGGCATTTATTACAAGGGAGCGGTATTCGACATTCAACGTTTTATCTGCTTCAGCTCATATGGAATCCAATTTCTTTGATTCTGAATCATTCTTAACGATTTTAAATTATATGAAATCGCTTGTTGAGTCACTCCCAATGTAAATGCAAATTCTTGAGTTTGGCACGAATTTTCACCCAATAATCTTTCACTGCATTCTTTATCTTCGACGTCGAACTCACGGATCTTAAAGATTTGAAACGACTTTCAACAACTTCACTCACACAAAAGAACCTCGCCATAAGATTTTACAAGGAATCGCTTAGCGTCAGATGCATATTTCTTCGAATTACAGAATGAAATAAAAAAGTTCCTGGAAATGACATTTTTGTGCGAAAAATATTATTTGATACTGGTACAAAATCAGTGGCGTAACGTACACTCCCGCATCACGGAGGTGTCAAAGATTTAACGGGGCCCAAAGCCTGACTGGCGCCAAGAACGTTCCCTTTGTAAGATCCGGCTTGGGGAGCCCAAAATCTGACTTTCTATAGGGGGCCCTAAATAATCTCCGTAACGCCACTATACAAAATCACTAATGCTTCAAGGTTATGGCGCTGTCAGACGTTCAACCTTACGATATGACGTTTTACGCCTGAAAATTTCAAACATAAATTGCTGGTTGGGCCATGTTTTGTTAAACGGCGGAAACTTATTTGCACACCTTTTTTATAAACTTTCCAAGAAAAATAATGTATATACACAAATATATCATTCTGTTCACTTGAATTTTAAAATATATAACAAAAAGTTTACAGCATTATTACAGAATTAGTGGAAAAAAATTCATATTTTCAGAACTTTTATGTAGAAATTATTAAAAGTAACATCCAATTGTTTATATATTTTGTCGTGATTTAGCAGATAAATTGTCCTATTTTAGGAGAGAATTATTATTCTGTATCGTTACTGCTTTGTCAAAAGTCTTTTAACCCAAATAGTAGAAGAGTTTCCTATAGATCGCAGTAAATTGTTATTCCGGCTTTAGGTATCCAATTACTTTTGGAACTGAGATTTTGAAAAATAAAAGAATAATATTTTTGATATTTAGTGTTACCCTAATTAGAATATATATATATATATATATATATATATATATATAATTCGTTTAAGAAATTATTAGGAGAAAAAAATAGCGAAAAATGGCAAAAAATGAAGAAAAAAATGACATATTTTCAAAATATTCTTCTTTTATGGAAAATGTTCCTATAATAATAATATTTGATCTACATATAGCTAAGACTTCTGTACAGAGCATGAACTAGGATTTTTGAAATATATTATTTTGAAATAGATTTTTTTCATTTTTTAATGTATCAGAGAGTAGAGAAGTTTTAATAGAAAACACCGGTTTATATTTCGATTCATAACAACTCTGAAAATCATGCTAATTTTGCAAAATTCCTAGTTTAGGATCCAAAGAAACTATTTAGCTACAAATAGGCACAATATTATTATTATAAGAGCATTTTCCATAAAAAGAGAATTGTAATTAATATAAATATGTACATATATACATATGACCGAATCACAATATTAAGTGGCAACATAGACACTAGTTTCCTTGCAATTTTCCATTTTAGGGCAGGGATGATGAACCAGTGGCACCCGACACAATATTTTGGGCACACCAGCGATGAAAAGAGGGGGGTTGCTCTTTATTTCAAAATAACAAAATTCACTATGAAATATTACGAACAAACGCGAGTGATTAGTCGCGGGGCGGCGGGGAGCATACTCGTTTTTATTGTCTCTTAGTTACGTCTTGGACTACAGTTGCTTATGATGCAAAATTTGTCTACGCATAGCATTGTCAATTTCGTCGACACAACTGTATTTTAAAGTTTATTTGACTTCTATTTACGATTTTTATTTGTTATTTAACATGGCTAGTTTAGCAAAAGAGCAAAGTGCAATATAGTAAATGTAAGAGAAAGTTCCAAACGATGAATCTAGAAATATGGGGCGGGATTAGTAAAGCCGACAAAGCGGTGTGTGTTTTATGTTCTCGAAAAGTGGTATGCAGAACATTGTCTGTAAAATGGCATTTTGATACGAATCACGAATCCTCTTGACAAAAAAATGAACCACAGCAAAAATAATCAATTGTTTAGAAGCAATTTGCAGATGACTCCAATTTAGCATGCATTCCACTATAAGTAACATCTTATAATCCTAATATAAGTTATTTGTCCTCTACAATCTGCAACAACATTCTAATGTTACTTTAATTTGAATCACACATATAACTAAAACATTTACTACTATACAGTGCAAAAGTTTTTTTTTCGTTGTAAATAAAGTGTTTTGAGTTTTTAGTGTTTAGTTTTATGTATCATTTTCCCAATTATCGCAAGTCAAAATTATTTGACTGCACGTCTATACCTCATTAAACAATTCTTTAGAAAAAATGGCACATTGATCCATAAAGGGTCTCCACCCCTGATATAGGGTGTTGGAATATTATTTTCGTTTGCTACTATTAAGTGATTAATTAAATTTAATTAATACAATAAGATAGTATATTAAAAAGAAACCACAATATCAGAAATTAGGCCGTACAAGGAAGGAATTGAACCCATGACCTTTGAATTAGAAGTCCAACACTCTGCCCATTGCACTACAGAGACACAACGAGCGATTTCCTTTTCATATATGGTGTTGGACTATTATTCTTGTTTGTAACTATTTGTTTATTAATTAAATAGAATTAATGAATTAGTATTTAAAAAAATGCTGCATTAACATCTGATGACATCCACTACAAGTTTTAAAAATTGTATTTGAACTTGAGTGGATGAATAAAAAGTATTTTATTAACGATTGAAAATTTGAACAATATATATATAGGTAGAGTGTGAATTACCATGAACAAAATATATATATAGGTAGAGTGTGAATTACCAGTAGGATTATAAAAAAAATGATTCATTTACACGTTTTTGAAATTAGGTTCGAAATGTAGTCGGATGCCTCCAACTAAGAGAGGAAATATAATCGTTCCCTTTTCATATGTCTTCCTGGGAAAAAACAAAGCAAGTCATTATCTTATCACGTTCCGAAGTTAAACCAGATCATTTACAAGGATCACTATGGGCACACCCAAACTGCAACGAAAACACCGAAAACTATTTCGAAATATTAACGAAAATTAACTCATCACTTACGTCTACTTTCTCTGAATCTTGATTCAGAGATGGACCAAAGAATTGTGATCATCGAGATTGCAAAATTAATAAGAAAGGTGTGTTCTGAAAACCCTGGAGGAATGTCAATTTGTTGATAGTGATTGACCTTGACGCCTACTTATAACTTTTTTTTCTGTTGTTCTTAATTTCGTTTCGGTATCAGCGAGAGCAAATATCTACTTCAAGGTCTATTAGTACTCAAGGCCAACTACCTTTTGCCAGCCACCTGCGTGGGTTTAACAAGTTTTATTAGACATTTTCTTAGCAAATATTTATTTTCGTCGATAAATATGCTAAAAAGTCGATTTGTCTTAAGCTTCTAGTCCCATCCAACTGCAGTTTTGTTTCGTTATTCAATGCACAACGGGTTTCAAAGAAGATAAGTGTTATTTACATCAGTAAAACTAACCTGTTTCAAACTTGTTCAGAGAAAAGAAAAATAATTGCTCTATGATAGGAGATATTATTAGAAATATTATCCACAAAACTAAGTAGGGACTTCACAAGATTAGAAATATTTATTTATTTTTCAAAAAGTAAGGAATAAATAAATTTTCGTAATTTTTTCTTGTTAAAGCTAATTTTTCTTACGTTTTTATTTTTAAGCATAATTAAAAACATTCTGAAAGTATAATGCTTTTCATTCAAAGTATTCTGTAGCTAGGAGATGGATGTTTAGTTATATTACTACAAAATTAAATGAGCAAGGTTATTTCTATATAGACTTGAGATCGAGTCCCCTCGTGCACTAAAGACCCGCGTTGTGGAGGAACCAATGCAAGTTAAATTTATCGTGGATCAAAGTTTTCATGGCGTGTCACGGAAAATTGGAAGAAGTAGTGTTAGCTCAGATATCGCCTTCGTCACTAGAACGGTGTTTAAAATGGAGGTTCATGGACAATAGCCCTAGTGTAGCTTTCGAGGGGGATGTTAATAAGTAATCAATTAATTGAAAATAAATGATTTTAATTTTTTGAAAGAATCGATATTTTAATCGACCAAGCATTATAGTATTTTCTTAACTCTCTCACTGCGCAGATTTTTTTTTATCAAAATAGGTTCAAAAATTGCGTGTTTTTTATTAGGTATTTCAAATCTACATATTAAAACTACATTTTAAAATTAAACTATCGAAAAAAATTTGTAAAACAGTTTTTATTATAAAATATAGATTTAGATCATTAAACAATATGAACACGAAAACATAAATGAAAACATGAACAGGAACTGTAAGGGTTGCAGAGCTAAATGGGAATCGCGGGTTGCGCACTTTGCCCTTTAAAATCGAGGATTGCGCAGCGGGAGGGTTAATAATTTATTAAAATGCATTTTTATAAAATAAGTCTGTTGCAACTTTTTACTAATTTAAATCAGTTATCAACGAAGACGATAACTTCTTAAGGTATCCGACTACGTTCGGAACCGTGATTTTGAAAAGCGCATAAATGGATAATTTTCATAATATTTAGTGTCACTTAGATTAGAATATATGCATAAAAACGTTTTAAGGACATTTTGACAAAAAGAATTTATTTAAATATAATATTTTGGCAAAAAATTAACTTAGAATAATCTTTTTTTCCAAATGTTCTCCTTTGGTGAAAAATGCTTCTATTATGATACTATTTTGCATGTATATAGCTCAGACCTCTCTACAGAGACTCAACTAGAATTTTTGAAATATATAACTTAGAAGTGGGTTTATTCATATTTTACGAAAACAGAGGGGAGTGATTTTAAGAAAAAACGCCAATAATTATTTCAATTAGTGGTAACTCTGAAAATAATGCGAATTTTTCAAAACTTCTAGCTGAGCCTCTGTAGAGATGTCTTAGGTATATACATGCAAAATCTTATTATAATAGAAGCATATTTCACAAAAGGAGAACATTTGGGGAAAAGAGTATTCTAAGTTAATTTTTTGCCAAAATATTATATTTAAATAAATTGTTTTTGTCAAAATCTCCTTAAAACAATTTTATGCATGTTTTCTAATCTGAGTGACACTAAATATCATGAAAATTATCCATTTATGCGCTTTTTTAAAATCAGGGTTCCGAACGTAGTCGGATACCTTAATCGTCTCCGTTGAATTCCTTGTATTTCATTAACTACTGCTATAACATATTTTACTAAAGACTTATCCATGGGAAATGCAACTTTATGGAGGTACCTTTTTAATACAAGATTAAAACAAAGCAGAATTTTAAGGTTTGTACATTACAGATTACGCGAGTGCGCATATATATATATATATTTTTATTTCTTTCCTAAAGATCTAATAGAGAGATTTTTCTCAGCGTATAATTAAAGATGCTTTTTCATTAATCTAATAAAAAATGAAATCATGTAGCAAACATGTCAAGACTGTTGAACAACAAAGAAAAGAAGTTTAGTTTCCATTAACCTTCACTCAAAAGTTTTGACATTTTAATTTCGTATTGCTAATTGCGATGGGCGTTTTACTGACCCGCTGGTCAAGTTCAACAATGAAAAAAATATATTTTAAATTGCTAAATATATATATATTCTTTTTTCTTACTTTTATATTCTTTTTTTATTCTTTTTTAGCTCCCCGCCAAAACACAGAACAAATAAATAAACATTACCACTAAAAACAACCAATCACATTTTTTAAGAAATTACAACTTCTCCCAAACGTGGTCAAGCTTTCCAACTTACGAACAAAAAAAAAAAAAAAGGTAAAATATTTTAACGACTTTTTTGCAGCTACAAAGGAAACATGTTGAAGATACAATTCTCCTGTTTGTATCTTACAGTTAGAAAAATCACAACACATAAACGACAACGGCATTTTTTTCACTTTCTGCACGCTTTCGCATGAATCTTTAGTATAAAAAACTATTATCTTTCATCATAATGTTGATATTCAATATAGATAAGATGCATATGTGCTATTAATCAAATAGCACGTAGTATGAATACAATATTTTTGATGGTAAAAATCTCTTTTTATGGCTAAAGTATTTTGAATTCTCCTTATTTTTGAAGATACAAAAAGATGCATAATATTTCAATTTTAATTCTAATGTTGAATTAAAACGAATTAAAAAAAGTATTGATAAAACAGATTTCGGAAGTGGAAAATGAAAATAAAACAAAACAAAAAAAATCTCATTTGATACCTCATGATAAAACATTTTTAAATTTAAAGTCCTGTGGTTCCAAATGTTCATTAAAATTCAATTTTTATTTTCTGAGGCACCAGTTCTTTAAGATTTCAGCGCAACAAAGGGCAATATATCTCTTAGATGTTTATACATTAGGGAAGTATCCTCCAGCCATTTGCAATGTATCCGGCTGTTTCCTAAATGTGAATTATTTCTCAAATTGAGCCATATAGGATAAGTACTGTTTTTTACCATCTGTAATGACAAGATAAAAATCTTCGTCAGCGGTAAAGTAAAATGCTTTACCACTTCCAGATTATGAACATTTCTCATGGTAAAATAATAGGCAGGTGTTTTTAAAAGGTTTAAAACTGTTTTGAAATCTTGCTTCTTCAGTTCTGGAGATGATGTTATTATTTGACTCATTAATTGCGTTTTCATCTATCTACTAAAATAGTTGGAAGAGATATGGGTGCAATAAGAATGGTTTTCTCTTGATAAACATCCACATAACCATAATAACAATTGTTTTCCTAGGTGGTATATTACATGGTTGATTAATTAATTTAAATTATTTTTTTATTTTAAAAATTAGACAAAAATAATTAAGGCATGCAAAATATGTAAAAAATAATAAAATGCTTATATTGCTAATGAAAATTATACACCTTTTGTACTCAGCAAATTTAATATGTTAAATATTACTATGATTTCTATAATGTGACTACAGTGAAAATCGTTTTACACGAAAATGAGGGAACCGAAATATGTTTTTGGTGTTATAGGCTATTGCAAAGAAAAAAGACATATATTCAACAAAATTAAGCTTATTAGAATACATTTTATTTACATAGATTTGTATATATGCACGCATTTAACAAAAATCAAAGAAACAAAAACATTCATAAGAAGTTAATGAAAATTAATACAAAAATTTCAAGTTTTTTTGAAAAACAAAACATTTATTGAGTTTTTGGAAAATAATCTGATATTTTTCTTTGCATTGTCCTTTTTAGCATCAAATTGTCAACAAATTGTTCGATATCATTTATTTTTTATTTATCGCATCATTGGAATGTACGTCTAAATGAAGCTCATACTTTTCATAATGTTCCTCATTTCTGTTGACGTGGAAACAGGAGCTGACTTATTCATTTCATTTTCTCTGTCGGAATCTGCATCAATGAAATTTTTTGAGTCTTGATCAAACGGCAAAATGTCTTGGTCAGCCAGAATTGGGACTGTACACACATTATCATCATTTACTGCAACGAATTCTTCCGATCATATAGTAGGACAGTACAATAATACAGAAACTTACTCAAAAATTTCCTTAAATTCCTGCTCAACTTCAATATTCTCCTTGTCTACAAGAAAATTCTTCTCGTGTTAAGAGAAAAATATTCATGAAAATACACAGTAGTTGGTCGGGGCCGTGTTAACCAATATTTCATCTTAAGCGTTTTCGTGTTAAACGTATTTCACTGGAGTTTAATTGTTATTTCATTTATATTCTATGGAACTCAATGTTGTGTTGAGGATTTATTTTGTTATATTAAAATCCTCCATTTAATTTATACTAAAATTTGATACATCTAATGCCGGAATGGGCATTAAGTCGATCGCGATCGACCGGTGGACCGCCAAGACATTTTGAGGTGACCGCCTTCTTTAAGACCTAATAATCATTTCATCATACGAAGGTCTAGAAATACCGTATTTATTCAAATCTAAGTCATGTTCCAAATTCTCAACAAGATTTTATGAAAGTTGAAAAATAGTCTAAAACAGTTTATCGATATCCAATTTTATGAAATCAAAATAAATTTAAAAGGAAAACTAATAAGAAGTGAATAATCAGTCATTTTATCTGTATTAAAAACTTTTAAACACATGCATGAAACTGGAATTGCTCTAAATACCTCATCCAACAATTTTTTTCCCTTCGATTCTAAGCCGTGCCCAATTTTCAGTAGCAATAACATTGGGGAAAAAGTGTGGCTTTTTTAGATTCGAGTAAATACGGTTTTTTAAAAAGTACGGAGGAAAAAATCGAATCCTAAGAGGAAATTCCGTTGAATAGAAAATGCACTTCGCTAATTGGAGGTTATTTTAGGAAGAAAATCGTAAAATGTTATTGGTTCCAGAAAAAAGTTCGCAAAAATAGAGAATTTCGTAAAATGGAGGTCCGACTGTATTGTATACTTTCTTTGAGTTCAATTCACTTACGCCATTTGGGGGAACGCAACACCTTGAAAAAATTAAAAGTAGCTCGCGCCCTTGAAAAATCTGCCCACCCCTGATTTAAAGCATTATTTAATTTAAAATGTTCCAACTGATGGACTTGAAAAATGTTTATAGTTCTAGTTGAAAATCGGGAATTTAAAACTAAATCGACAATATCCCCCCCACACACCAAATAACAGTAATTAGCATTGACTAATATGAAAAACATAACAGAAAATACTATCGAAATAAATAAGTTTGGCTTTCAAAAAGTCACTCTCTTAAATAAAACAAAACTACGTGGTTATTTAAAATAATTTATTATTAATGGCTCAATTTTAATGAATCTCAAATAAGTAGATAAAGGTATTTTTAATTAAAATTTTATGTGTTGGTGTAACGTTCTAAAATTCTTCATAATTCGAATCCTTTGCAGTTGAAATAAATTTGATATGTTAACTTTTCCGTGTAGTACTGAGCTGTAGGTCAGAAACTCCGATTTATATTTCAGTTGGGTAACAATTAACATCTTACAGAGAAATTATGCAAAACAATGCATTTAAATATCGGAATTTTTTTCCCTTCAAAATCATCAAACCTATTACTGAATGAATTCAGCAAAATGAATAGTAAATTTTTAAATCTGTCATAGCCCAGAACATTATAAACTTTGGTAGCTAGTCTATGTGATAATGTGAAATGTGTTAAACTTTTTTTCTCCAAAATCGAGACAAATTTGCTAAAGTTTGCTCCAAAAGAAAATACATTATAATTTTCTATTGCAATTCAATTAAGTGTATTTAAAATGAATTTTAATGGGTTATTTTTTTTTTGTCTGAGACAACCGCATTTCAATAAAACCGTAAAGAAAATTGCTATTCGTTATTATTTTTTCAAATTCTTCAAAATTTCAATAAGTCTTCACGTGTCACTTTTACAGCTCAACCGTGCCACAGGTTGACCACCCCTGCCTTAGTGTCATTTCAAAGTGTGATGTTAACAAACATTCCTTAAATCACCTACCAGGGTTGCATACCATAAAATATTTTTTGTAGCAAGAATTATATAACAAAACGTTTAGGTGGCTGTTATTCTCTAACTGCAGAAGTTTTTTTGGGGGTAGGGGGGTAAAAACTTAGGATTTTAGTTACTCTTTATTAATGCGCTACTTGATAACAGCTTAAGGTATCCGACTACGTTCGGAACCGTGATTTTAAAAAAGCGTATAAATGGACAATGTTCATGATATTTAGTGTCACTCAGATTAGAATACATGCATAATAATTGTTTTAAGGACATTTTGGCAAAAACAATTTATTCAAATACAATATTTTGGAAAAATATTAACTTAGAATAATCTGTTTTACAAATGTTCTCCTTTTATTAAAAAAGGCTTTTATTATAACATTTTGTCTGTATATAGCTGAAACCTCTCTACAGAGGCTCAACTAGAATTTTTGAAATATATAACTTAGAAGTTGGTTTATTCATATATTTTACGACAACAGAGGGGAGCAATTTTAAGAAAAAAAAAGGCCAATATTTATTTCAATTAGTGGTAACTCTGAAAATAATGTGAATGTTTCAAATATTTTAGTTAAGCCTCTGTAGAGAGATATGAGCTATATACAGGCAAAATATTATTATAACAGAACCATTTTTCACAAAAGGAGAACATTTGGAAAAAAGATTATTCTAAGTTAATTTTTTGCTAAAATATATTTAAATAAATTTTTTTTTGTCAAAATGTCCTTAAAAAATTATTTTATGCATGTATTCTAATCTGAGTGACACTAAATATCATGAAAATTATCCATTTATGCGCTTTTTTGAAATCACGGTTCCGAACGTAGTCGGATACCTTAAACCACAGAATTATATGGAAAAAATTAAACGCGATATACAATGAAAATTGCTTAACACGAAACTAAAGCTAATGAAATATTTTTCCGTGATAAAGGAAATATTGCAAGGAACATATGTGTTCAATATAATTAAGTTTATTGAAGTACATTTTATTTATATAGATACATATATGTACATATATCTAATAAAAATAAATGAAATAAAAAATATTCACAAGAACTTACAGAAATATAATACAAAATTTTCAAGTTTTTTTGAAAAATAAACCTTTTTCGAGTTTGTG
Organism: Trichonephila clavipes; assembly: GCA_019973935.1. Lineage (NCBI taxonomy): Eukaryota > Metazoa > Arthropoda > Arachnida > Araneae > Nephilidae > Trichonephila > Trichonephila clavipes. The sequence goes on along the minus strand of BMAU01020228.1, from coordinate 10,856 downwards.
AAAAATATATGCTGATATTTTTCTTTGTATTGTTTTTCTAGCATCCAATTGTCAACAAATAGTTCGATGTCGTCCATTTTGTTATCCATTTCACCATTGGAATGTTCGTCTAAATAACTTCGCAAATTTTTCATGATGCACCTCATTTTAGAGGATACGGGAACAGGAGTTGCATTATTCATTTCATTTTCATCGCCTAAATCTGCATCAATGATATTTTTTAGCTTTGATTAAATTCCAAAATGTCTTTGTCATAATCAGGACTATCCACACGTTACCCTCATCTAGTGCAATTAAGTCTTCCCATAATACAATAGGACAGTCTAGTCCGGTTGATGTTTTGCGTATATTGCCCATTTTCAGAAGAGAAATCTTTTCGTGTTAACGATTTTTATTTCGTGCTAAGAAAAATAATTCATGAAAATGCAAAGCACTTTGTCGGAAATGTTGTATTACTTCGTGTAAAACGATAGCTCGTCTTTAGGAATCCGAATACGTTCGAAACAGTGATTTTAAAAAAGCGCATAAACGGATCTGTTTCATGATATTTAGATTCACTTAGATTAGATTATATACATAAAATTGATTTAAGGACATTTTGACAAAAAAAAATTATTTAAATACAATATTTTTGCAAAAAATTAACTTAGAATAATCTTTTTTCAAAATGTTCTCCTTCTATAAAAAATGCTTCTAAAATAATAATGTTTTGCTTATATAAAGTAAAGACTTCTCCAGAGAGTCTGAGCTATTTTTTTTGAAAAATGCACATTATTTTCAGAGTTACAACCCATTGAAATAATTATCGGTGTTTTTTTCTTAAAATTTCTCCCCTCTGTTGTCGTAAGACATGGATAAACCAATTTCTAAGACATATATTTCAAAAATTCTAGCTGAGCCTCTGTACAGAGTTCTGAGCTATATGCAGGCAAAAATATTATTATAATAGACGTATTTTTAACAAAAGGAGAATATTTTGAAAATGGGTCATTAAGCGTTTTCGCGCTAAGAGTGTCCCTTTATCGCGGTTTGGAAGACGAATAATACCAGCAAAAAAACCTTCGGTAAAAAATATAATCTCATAGTGATTATTTCCAGTTCAATGCATTTATTTTAAAATGGATATATATATATATATATACCGTAAAATCAGGTGTATAACATGCACCTATACTTTTAAGCTAAATTTTTTAATTTTTAGGTAACGCGAACACCCCTTTTTAACGAAGAAATCTGAAATTAGTATATTTCTAGAACTACAACTGTTGTTGTTCATAAGACAAGTCGTTTTTTTTTTAAAAAAAATAAACAGTGTTTCGATATAACTAGAAATAAAAAATTTTTATATGCCCCTCATTTTTGTTATTTTTAAAGCTATCGTTTTAATACCCGGTGAATAACACGCACCCTTAATTTTCGATCTTATTTTTTATGTTCAAAGTGCGCGTTATACACCTGATTTTACGGTATATATAATTTTTTTCTGCTCATGCACCTAAGGGCCCAAGGTCGGGCCAAGGGCATTGGCAGTCATGGTTTGTAGCGCCACTGAGTTAAGTTATAAATTTTTTAATTTTAAATTTTTTAACAATGGATTTTCTCATAACATCAGCCTCCTTCGTAATAAGGAATTTAATGATTATTTTTTATTTACATGTTTAATGCATTTACATCTGTAAACCAGCATGTTCTATGACAATCTGTCATAATGAATGCATTGAATTTTGAAGCAATGTCACAAATAACAAATTTAACTTACGAATGAAAAAAAAAACCAAGAAACACAGTAACCTCAAAAAAGATTTACCATAATGAAATTAAGAAAGAATGAATTTTTTTTCTGTTTATGAGTTAACAATAGTTCTTAAGCTTGGCGGCCACAGTTAATTTCAGTGTATATAAAATATTTTGAAAATTTTATCAGTGAGACATCAAAATAGAACAGAAAAACAATGTGTTGCAAACTTTGAATTTCAATTAAACCACATTAACAGTAGTTTGGCGAAATCGTTTTTCCTAGTCTTCTTTTTATTGCTGATATTTTGAAGAGGTTTTAATGTTTTTTGTGGAAAAAGATTTCCTACATCTCTTACCTAGAATAAAATGCATAATTAACAGGGCAAATCGAGATATTAAAATTTTTCTCTGAATTCCAAATATTTCTATTCTATCACTCTTCATCGAAATTCAAGAAACTTCATTTTAAATTTTTTCAAAAATAGATGTATTTTAGTCATATATTTGTTATAAAATAAAATCTTTCATTTCTTAAAATACAGCTTTAAATGTTTCCAGCTATAATGCTTTTTTTATAATAATCTGGATTTTCTGAATCAGTTAGAAGTGAAACTTTAATTTATACAGTTAATTTAATATTCATCACGTATAGTTTTTTTCTATGGGGAAATTTGCTTTTTTATTATTTAAAATATACTTCAAGTGAAAAATGAGGAAGAACAACAGTCAGGAAATAATAACAGCATTTTTGAGTAGTTAAGCCATTCACCAAAATTATTACACCATATGACTTCAAAATGGTAACGCATGGTTGAATATATAAGTGCAGTATTTAATTTGAATTATTAAACGCACTTTGAAATAGTTCCTTGTTATTATGTATGGTACGTAAAAATTCTTATTATAAATGCGAAAGTTTGTTTGAATGTTTGGTCGTCTTTCACGCAAAAACAACTGAATGGATTTTAATGAAACTTTACAGTAATATAGCTTATACATCCAAATAATGCATAGGCTATAATTTATAAAGATATTGTGTGAAGTATCTAAAATATAACGTTATTTGTCAAGTAAGTAGGAACAAATTCTGCCATCTGCAAGCAATTCTGGCGTGCATTGCAAAAAAAAAAAAAGCCCACGACAGCACATATCTATCTTTTGTTTCTGAAGAAACCCTTTTTGTTTTGGCTACGCAAGGCGCTCGCTTCTAATTTATTCCAGTAATCAGCGTAATCCCTAATTTTTTTTATTTCAGAATAAAACTAAGTTTTGAAGGGAGAGGTTGTTATAAATATCTCTTTATTTGAATATTTTTTTAAGATTTTATTATGCACATTTGGTAGTAAGAAATCGATCTTTTTTGAAAATAAATACTTTTGGTACTAATCGCTTTTGGTACTTAAAGTAAATAAATTTACTCTTTCACACAGTAGCGCACACAGGAATTTTTCAAGGGGGTCGGGGTCGAAAGTTTACTATTCTTGCATCATGCTCCTTTTGATTTTGTCGATTTTCGGGAACAAAACACAGTAAAAAACTAATTATTGAATAAATAATTAGCATTAATTAATAAAATTAATCATTAATAACAAATACTTAATTAAATTTTGCGTACTATAAACTTGGAATTATAATCAATCGTAAAAAATCAAGGGCTTGGGGGGTCCGGACCCCCAGGAACCCCTCCCCTTGTGTGCGCCACAGCTTTCACAATACATCATTTAGACAAATTTTCAAAATTTGTTTGCGGTTAGTAGCTAATTATAACGCTATAATTTTTATTGAATAGGCAGATATTGTATTTTTAAGTATAAAAATAAGTATAACTACTGTACTATATTTTTTGGAGTGAGTGAGTAAGTGAATATTAACGTCGCACTGTTCTGCTATACGAGGGCTTTTGGCGACGGTCCGCGTAATTTTGAACCATGGTCAAGTGAAGTGGACGAAACCTGAGCTGGCACCCCCTCTCCTAACATCCACACCAACGGGAGCACGTTTCAGCTCTCGACTGATTCACCCGTGCGAAGAACGGGTATCCCTGCTGGTTATTATATAAAACAGTATTCGATATTTAATAATTTGGACCCGCGTTCTTCTGATCTTTATGTGAATATACTACCATAACAATTAAGCTCTACTGATAAACCAATCATAGCAAAAAATAAAGACATTTTGCTGTGGAATTTTGTTACATATAAGTTTTTTTTCTTACAACCTTTTTGCGTAGAATAATGATGATTTGATGGTTTAAATTTGTATATAGAAATAATTAAATACCTACTTTATGATTTTATTTGCCAGCTTGTGTTATTGCCATTACAATAAATAAATTTCCTTGCTAATGTGAATTATGAAAAAACTTCACACAATATCTGTAAACTTAATATAAGTAATTCCAAAAGTGTTTCAAGATAATTTTTGGTTATCAAAATGGTTCACATAAAATGCAATATAATATTTATTTTTATACGATAAAATATTTATTTGCTTTATAATTTTAAAATATTCATGTATTTTGATACAATATTTATCTGCTTTATAAAGAATTTTTAGAATTTTTGTATTTATAATGCTTACATAGAATGCAGCAATGGCGAACTTTTTTCAATTTTATTTTTAAATGTGATGTTTAGTTCAGATGATTTTTAATAGCATACTTAGAAGCAATACAGTGTGACAAACCTAGTAATTTTAAACTACAATCAAGCGAAGAAGATATTACCATAGTCGATACCAATTTCCAAACTTCCATTATAGAACAACATGGGGATTTTAAGTATCGACATTTTTAACGTATATTACACAAATCTACGGGGTGATTCACTATCAGTCTGACAAACTTATAAGGTGTGTAGGGGGTACAAAGATGACTCTGAAAGCCAGAGGAATGCAGGATCACAAATGTCGAAGTTGCAATTTAGGTGCAAAAAAGCAGAGAAATAGAACAGAAACACAATAAGGGGACAGAAAACATTTTATGTATTATTAAACATTTTTTAACACAGGTGTCGAAAATTATGTCTAGAAGTCATCTGTAAGACCTGAAAGTGAAGCTGCATGGAATCTCTTACGTTCTGGAAGATTTCCTGCAAGTCACGTATCCACCCGGTAGGTATTGATATTCGAGCGATGAGGACTTCAATTGAAGGAACAAGCGTAAGAACACCAAAAAGAACCAGTTAACTCTTTACTGAACCATTCTCAGATAACCTTTTGTTCATAACATCCTTTTGTGATGTGGAATACGCATGTTCGGCTTATGTTCCTGGTACAACCACCGAGTGTTGAGCCCGTTACAATTCACACCTCTATACATTATCGGCCAGTTACTCATTTGAATAAGAGTTCATTCAATACCTCGGAAAACTGATCGGAAATGACGACTTCCAACAGAAACTGTGCTCACGAAACTCTCCGTTTAGCGTCATCTACCTTAAGATTGCCCGGAGGAATATTTCAAAACGTCAGGAATTCCATGCAGCGTCGCTGTCAGATTTGCGGTAGCGGTACATAAGTCAGTAATAGCCTCCATACTGGGGGGATCACTTTTGTCTAGCAATCATGCTACTCGGTTACGAAGATGAGCGTCGTGGGTTCTATTCTCCACATATGCTTCAAATTTTGTCTGCATATATATATATATATATATATATATATATATATATATATATATATATATATATATATATATATATATATATATATATATATATAACCGTTTGAAAAAGAGTTACAAACACGAAATATTTTTGTAAGTATGAAAGAAATTCTTTTATGACATAATACATTCTTCTTAGCATGTACAGTGTATTTATAAAAAGCAAACATTTAGGGGTTTTTGTGCTCCATACACAATTATAAATAAAAAATAGTGTGAAAACTTTAAGATTGAAAATAAAAATACAATTTTTCCCATTTTCGCATTTTGTTAAGTATTTTCTTTAGTTATATACAATAAAAAATGTACCTTTTTTTTTTGAACATTTTGGGCAAACAATTGACCACTTAAGAGATCAGAGCAGCGATAATGAATCTGTGGCCACCGCACATTTCTGAGTGACCCGGTATCTCCCACTGATTTATTAAATTATTTAAGAACAATGCATTAGAAATTTAGTAAGAAATTCTATCAATCAAGTAACCACATACATATTTTTTTCTATCGATGTCGTGCTGATACAAATTGCCGGATAACTTTCTCTCTTTTTGTAATTGCAACGGTTAGTGATGACAAATAACACTGGAGTCGCTAGCATTTTATGGTTGAATTTAATTTTTAATTAGCCTTTACGTCCTCCAAACAAAAAATATCTAAAGAATATATGTTGTTTCAAGACGATCGGGATCATGCCTATTTCGTAGAGAAAAATAAACATGGATCAGCAACTTGTTTGGTTTTTGGTGAAAGTGTTACATTTAAGAAATATAATTTTACTCATCACTCTACCACTAAGCACAAATCTTAAAATGGCTCTTTTTCTGGAGGATCTTTTCCAAGATGAGATAAATTGACCTTTTTAAAAATATATTTGCAACAGCAGCAAAATATTTTGGGGAAGGGAAGAGCAGGGTCTTGGAACCATTAATGAAGGAAATCAGAATTACCCCATTACTGAGTAAAAAAATGTATAAAACCCTTTTTTGTGAGTTGAGTTTAATATAGTTTTAAAATAATATATCCAAAATTATGACTTTTAATATTTTGATCAATTTTCCGCAATTTAAATGTTGATCTAAAAACATCCTCACCCCCATTAGTTCTAATGTTGCGGCCAGCATGAAATAGCTGTCCTTTTTATGTGGCCCGGAGAAAAAAAAGTTGAAAAGTTGAGTATCCCAGGGTTATATAAAGATTATCAGAAATAATACATGAAAAACTTTAGTCCTGAACCAGTTATTTAAAAATAATGTGATTTTTTTAAAGTATGAATTAAAAAGTTTAATTAAAGAAAGAAAAAATGAAAAGGGTAGAATTTAAGTATTTCTTTTATAAAATAAATCTTCTTATGTAACCATCTATATGCCAATAAACTCTAGTGTATCCATCACAAACTTCTAAAAATAAATCATTATATCGAGCAATAGTGAATATACCTGTCATTAGTTCGGAGAATTCGAATGTTAAATATTAATGATATATCTCATCCCGTATGCTTCATGCACAAGTAATTTTACTTTTTTGAGATTTTCAGCGTTATGAATATTTGTACACTTACCACCTTTTCACAACTGAGTAAATCGAATTATATTTCCGAGTGCATTGTTTTGAATAATCTATTCTTGTGAATAAATCCAACGCACGAAAGCGAAACAAGCAACTTAATTTACGCAGCACCTAAAAACACAGGCGACCTTTCATCCCGTGTTGTTTTATGACATTGAACGAGGGAATAATTTATTTTTCAATGTTATTTGCGATGTACATCAGTGATTGCTCCCTTTTTTGGAAGATGCAAAATTTTTATTTGTCTGTGAGCAATAAGCGTCTACTCTCAGGTCAAAAGTTTCTAAAATTTATTATCTGAATCATGTTACGGATGGTTCTGATACTCCATTTTGTTGGTCATATAAAGTCTGCTGTTTCACATTTCCAGACATTTTTAATCTCTTTTCTATGGAGGAGTATTGATAAATTATCCAAGGGGACATCATTTAGCACACACTGGTATAGAAGAACTAGACTGAAATTTTTCCCAATTCAAAAAATCATATTTGTATTAAATTATTATTTATAAAACTATTTTGGAAACAGGACTGGTAAACTTGAATGTTTTGATTTATTTAAATTGGGATTGCGTCACTGTCTGAATGACGCTGTCATAAATTTGTAAGGTTATTGGAAATAGGTTCGAGGGTCTTATAATTTTTCAAACTAAGACCATCTAACATTAAGGCCTGAACACCCAGACTTCAAAAGTTAAGAATATTTGAAAAACTGTATAACAAAATTATTAAATGAAACAGATCAGCTTGAAATTACGTATACATGAACTTGATGTTAACTAATGACCGTGTAATACAAAAGTAACGTAATTCAGAGATAGGAAGGGCTATCGAAAATGCTACAATTATACATATAAAGTAAATTGAATATATATATATATATATATAATATATATATATATATATATATATATATATATGTGTATGTAATAATTCCCTCTAGTATCCTTTTTTTAACTCTTTGTATTAATATTTAAACAAACTTTAATTCTTTGGTTTAAAAATAACACTGTAAACTTAATCGTAATCGGCTAGTCCGAAATCCCTGTATCCCGCCCATTCTATCCAATTATAACTAGTGTTATGTAATAACTACTGCCGGTATAAAAGCAAAAATATTGTGTAATCGCTCTCTTTTTTGTCTGCTTGCCTTCATCATATAATCAGCTGGCTACAGCGCGTTCTGTTTTTGTCTTTGTCTATGTTTGTGCCATGATTTTTGATTCTTGTTATGTGTAATGCCGTTCCTACTTGATCTTTATGTGTTTCCAGATGTGAATAAACTGGAGTAATGATTTACATGAGTGCCTCTTCGATAATACAGTACTCGACCAAGCTCCACATAACACAGAAAATCACACCGCCAGTCACACCCTACCTTTGGTTCACCATTGTTTAAATGAACCACTCGCCACGACAAATTATGCATTGCTGAAGTTTTATCATTTCATTTATATATATATATATACGATACGAATGGGAAAAAACGATTTTTTCTAAGATCGTAGCTTTTAATCATTACATATCTTGAGTAGACTGAAAAATCTCTATACTATTACGAAGTATGCCGTCTTTTAGCAAAAATGACCTCCTGATCACGTTTGGGAATTAAATCCGCTAGTGTATCGCATATATATATGTTCTTTACTTTATCATCGAAGAACTATACATGTATACAGTAAAACCTGTTTTTGTGCGGTCTTTTTTATGCGATTTGTTTTGTGCTATTTTATTTTTGTGCGATATTTTTTATGCAGTGTATGAATTTCAATGGCTTTGGTGCCACTGTAATCATTTCTATCTATTTACCAGAGGCATAACGGAGAATGTTAAGACCCCTCTCCCCTCTGAAAGTCAGGTTTTGCCTTTAATATTTTATAAATTGGGTAAATACGTATTTAGCGTTAGTCAAGCCTTGGGCCCCTAGAGTCCCCCCCCCCTCCGTGACAGGACTCAATGTCTTTGGCTCCACTGTAATGTTTTATATCTATTTAGCAGTGGTGTAACGAAGAATGTTAGGAGCCCCCTGAAAGTCAGGTTTTGCCTTTAATATTTTATAAATTGGGTAAATACGTACTTAGCATAAGTCATGCCTTGGGCCCCTAGAGTCCTGTACCCCCATGATGCGTAGGGGGCGGGTGTTACGCCACTGAAGTGTAGACACTTCAAGACGCTCTGTTCATTTGTAAAAGAACTGTCTCCCGACAATGTGCATTCAGTTGCTTTCTCTCAACGCTCTACCAGCCAGCGCTTAATTGAAGCCGAAACCTTCAATGGCAGTGGCATTATCAATAATTTGATAAATTATGAAGACGGACAAGAAGAACCGGAGTCTTTGAGAGTGGATAAAAATATGCAGGGATCCAGTTTTCTAACAAAACGGAAAAGCTTTTTCTTAAAATAGATAGATATCAATTAAGAAAGGAGTATAAGATTCCAAAAGGACTTCAATCATGTATAGCTGGTTATCGTGACATTCACAAGCAACTGACCACCCGACCTTCGTCACAAAAACTTATCTCTTACTTTATGTTGCCCCCTTCAAGTGACGAAAGCGAGTTTGGACCACCTATTCATTACGATGAGTAGCAATGAATTATGTATGTGCATTTTGAAAACTTATCCCTATGTACAATGAGAAACTATATGTTTTTAAAATGTTCCATTAGTAATAGTTAATTATTTATTTTTGTTATGGAAGTACTCTTACATAAATTTCGTAAATAATCGGCATATTTATAAATGCGACTTTTTTTTTTTTTTGTGGTCTCTATCCACCGCATAAAAAGTTTTTATGCTATTTCCCACGAATTAGTTTGTTTTTATGTGAAATTTATGAAATTTTGAATATTTTTTTGTGCGTTTATTTTTTGCGGTCTATCTAAACAAGCACTTTGTATTTTTATTTCCCCACCATAAAAGTCTGGACTGGCTATTGAATTCCTCTGTGACAAAAAACCTAGTCCCGAGGAAATGTTCCGTCAAATGTTATCATGATTTGAACAATCCTACTACGTAATATTTCTCAAGTGTATTTGACATAATTATCATGACTTTAATATGAACTAAATTTTCAACGGCATCTGTTATGAAAATACACCAAACCGTATCTCTTCAGAAGGCTGTTTTACAGTCTGTTGGATATGATCTGTGTAATAGAATTTCACCTTCACTTTGTTTCGCAGCATTTGATTTGCATCTCTGCACAAAAAAGGAATTTATTTCATCATTGAAAATTACCTACTTTTAGTCGTTAACAGTCCAGGATGGGCGTATTTTTCGGTGCATGCTAAGCGTTCTCATCATTTTCTGAGTTAGAAATTGTTGCAATCAGACGAACGTGATACTTCACCAGAAGCTTTTGCTTACAACTGAGGGCATACAACTTCAAACACTATATTCTAACAAATCCTTTCAAAGGACAGTGCTTCTGTAATCCCAAGATTTAGATTTTGCGCAATTTCTTATTAGAATTTTTAAGTCCTTGAAGTAGTGGTTACTGCTTGCACCCATATTTTCCTTACTTTTCTTTTTAGATAGGATGTTCCGGATCTCTTAGAAATGTTCTTAAAATTCTTGAAACACTTTAATTTGCCTGCCGACCAACTGCTGTAGCTATGTTCCCTCGCAGTCAAAGAAGTGTGTTCTAGGCTAAGAGCCGATTGTTTTAGGAACTCTTTCCCGGGCAACATCCATTTTGAACGTTGAGCAACAAATTGTTACATGTAACACAAAGGAGTACAGCCACCAAATGCCCCACTGAAATGTTCACAACTCAATCTGCCGATACACCTCAAAATTCCAGTCGAACGAGTAAACGAGCAGTCCCAAGCTTCCATCGGTCTACTCAACCACCAGGGAAGATATAATCCAGGTGGCTGGCAGTTAGGAGT